>OY720441.1:161954951-162391615 GCA_963082915.1 Dolichopus griseipennis | reverse complement strand
AAATAAATTGTATAATAACAGATGCAAGGTAGTCATTTTGGTGGGTACGAGGTTGTAGCCTTAATTGATACGGTGAGCCATAATTTAGTCAAATTAAAAAACATAAGCTTAAAGAAAGATTCTAAAATAAAATTAAAGGCGGTCGAAAGAAATAAGCACGTTAGAATATTTTAACGAATTTATCCAGGTAGATAATGTAAAATATTCAACGAAGATTTATGAAACTGAAGATAAGTATCTATGAAATAGATACTTATCTTATGTATCTATGGATAAAAAAGGAGTTAGTTCCAAAGATTAGACGAAGGGTTATGTTTCTTCAAAATTTTGATTATGTCATGGAACACTGCACCATCTACAAGAATGAAGCATGTCGACTTTCTAGGTCGCAATGCTATAATGCTGATATCTACAGAAGAAAACCTACAAGTTGAAATAATAAAACATCAACAAGAGGATGAAGATTTACAAACGATATTTGAAATTTTGAAAAACCAACCATATAAATAATTTTTATTACGAAATGGAGTCCTATATAAACATCAAAGTGGACTAGGCTGAGACTATTAAACAATATCATGAAAAAGGACATTTTACGGTAAGGAAAAAAGGTGAGATGATACAAACAAAATTACTACGTTGTTAAATTAAGAGAGAAAATTGTCATCATATTAGGGGGAAGGAAAATTGGCAAGAAACAAGGATTACTTCACCCAATAGAGAAAGATGATTGGCCATTCCAAATATTTCACGTTGATCACCAAGGCCCTATGGTAGCAACAAACAAATCTTATAAACACGTCCTAATTGTAGTGAATTCATTTACAAAATTTACGTGGATATTTCAACAACTAGAAAAGAAACAATAAACGAATTAATAATTATTCAATCTAATTATGAAAAGTTTCAAGTGAAGTTTGATAAATTTGTTAAAAAATTGCAAGAATAATTCAAAAAAAAACGTTTTAAAAAATTTTCTTTATTACATTTTAAAATTAACATGTACAACATGTGTAATATTTTTGTGTTAACTTTTTTCAATAACATCAACTAAAATTAAAACTCAATTGAGTGGCGGAGCAACGTGCGCCGGGTAACAGCTAGTTTACATCTAAGTATTATTATAACCGTTTGACTATGGGTCGAAACTATATATAGGTCGAAACTATACTGACTATAGTGACTGTAGGTCTGACTATACTGACTACATTGACTATAGGTCGAAACGCGTTTTACTATAAGTTTGACTATAAGACCGAAAATTTTAAAATTTCATTGAACCTTTGTGCAAAACGCGTAAACAGGTCAAAACCAAATTAACTCTGTGGGTTTTTATAATTAAAATGCCTGTCCAAAATTTTCAATAAAATTCTTTTAATCGTTTAAGCAAATAAAATTCATAGAAAACTTGATGGCGTCGTCGTAGAAAACGGGTTAATCGAACTTAACTAAAACTTTTTGCAGCCTCTCTTTTGGACTGCAAAATTAACCTGTAAAACTGGACACAAATCGTACAAACAAATTTTTTTGGAAGCCCGCCAGGCCGAAATGGATTAATTCATTCCAACCAAATTTATACAACTATTTCCGTGTGTATAATTTTGTCACGGAAATAATATATCAGACCAATGGCGTAGTGGTAAAGACGCCGCCTTTCATGTGGAAGGTCTCGGGTTCAAACCCCGGTCAGATCATATCCAATAAAAAAATATCGTAAAATTGTTTAATTATATCGTAAAAGTTTATATCGTAATATAAAATAAGATTTAATTAAAATATATCAATAATTCTTGTGTAAGATTTTTGTGTAAGCATTCATATTTCATAACCTTATACATTAGCTACAGCCGAGTAATCAACGGCTTAGTGAATATTTTGATTAAAGAAACTGAAGCCTAGTTTAAAATAAAAAACTTGGTGAATGCCCTGTACTCCTTAAAGGAGTGGAAAAGAAATAAAAAAAATTTCCGTGTGGACCAGTGGTTTTCACGTGAATCCTGGACAAACAAATTTTCTTCTTTATATATTTGATTATCTAACGGTCTTTTTCTTTTAAGCCTTCCTGTAATAATCTGTTTATTTATTAACTGAGCAGCTTCAATATGTATATGGCCTTCTAGTCGAGCTTTATGCTTTGAGCATATCTACCTATTTCATCTATAACTTTCGAAATTTTTAAATCTCTATGAATGTCTCTATTACGTACATACCAGGGAGCACTTACTATGTTACGTAGGACTTTATTCTGAAAGGTTTGTATTTTTATACCCTACCCCCATGAAATAGGAAAAGGGTATATTAACTTTGGTATGGTGTTTGTAATCACCTAAAGGAACGCTTTAGATATGGAAAAGTATATATATTTGTGATCAGCGTGACCTCATGAGTCGATATAGTAATGTCCGTCCGTAGGCACGATAACTCAAAAACTAATGGAGCTATCTTGATGAAACTGTAGGTTACTAGGACTTAAAGTACGGCGGGGATTGCATATGGGCGAAATCGGCCCATGGGTTCGGATTCTGGACCTTTTAATTGTTCTAAGGGCCAAGGAACATATAAAAAAAATAAGGATAACTCAACAACTAATAGCGTTACAATCATGAATTTTATGATGCAGGTTGACAGTAATGGGACTATGGCGGGGACTGCGTACGAACGAGTCCGGACCATGGGTTCGGATCCTAGAAGTTTTTGTTCGAATTTAGGCCAAACAAGCGTAATTTCGAAACCAATTAAGATAAAACATTCAAATTTGGTATCAGTGTGCTTCTACCTATGTCCTTAGAGTCCTGGAAATTAAGAACCAATTGGAGTGGTAGGTCGGGGACCATCCACACTGTTCTGAAGAACTTAAAGCATATCATTGAAATTATTAAAAAAAATAGCTTAAAGTTAAGATAGAACGTTCCAATTGTGTACATGGGATCAATAGTATTTAAAAAACGGCGAGTACTGCATATAGGCGAAATCCGACCATGGGTTCGGATCCTGGAATTTTTTCATCGAATTTAGGCCAAAAGAGCATGATTCCGATTTCAAAGAAGTTAGAACCTCCAAATTCGATTTCAGGGTGTCCCTTTCTATTCCCATAGTGTCCTCGAAAATTGGAACCGATTGAAATAGTGGGTCGGGGTCCATCCACATAGTTTCGAAAACCTTAAAGCATATTTTCGAAAATAATAGAGATAGTAAATTCAAAAAAATTTTGAAGCTTCAAATTTGGCACAAGGCGGTTCTTTACTATTTCCTACGTGTTCCCTTAATGTATGATCAATTGGAGTGGTGGTTCAGGTAACTCTCTTAGACCTCTAAAGGTTGAAAGGCTTCGAAATTAATAAAAATAGTAACTTAAAATTAATATAGAATGTTCCAATTGTGTACAAGGATTAATTAGTATTGAAAGTTTGACTGGTACTGCAAATGGGCGAAATCGTACCATAGTTTCGGGTTCTGAAACCTTTGAAAAGTCCAAAAGCTAACAAACGTATATCTTAAAAACACCAAAACTCAGAAACTAATTACGCTATTTTGATGAAAGTTATATACCCCCACTACTCCCAAGACCTTAAAGCATAATATATTCGAAATTAATAAAGATGAAAAAATCAAATTTTATATACTATTTCCTATTTCTGTTCCTATTTAACACATTTATATTTGTAAAAGGCTAAGAGTTTTACTATTAAACATATTATGTATTATAATTTATAAATTAAAAACTAAATATTTTTTTAATTTTTATTATATCATATCTATATTTTATTGAATTATTACCATAGGTAATATATAAATAAGAATTTGTGTACGATACTTAAGTTGTAAAATTTATTATAACCGTATAACTATATAGTCAAAGGGTATAATAAATTTTCCAATACGTTTGGGACGCAGAGAAGGAGGGGGGTAGATATAGATTAAGTGTATGGATCGGTTCACAATCGAAAAAAAAATTGATTTAGCTATGTATGTCCGTCCGTCCGCACAATTACTCAAAAACTAAAGGAGCTAGGATCTTGAAATTTTCGCAAATTCGTTTTTTTGCAATAGCTGTCATCGCTATTTAAATCCAGCCATTTTGGTCCATGGGTTCGGGTAGCTGCCATACAACTTCTTTTTTTATATGATTTATTTTTTATATGAATTTTGCCAAAAGTAGTTTAGTTTAATGGCCAAAGTTTCTGCAAAATTTGGTTGGTCTACTGCAGTGGGTTCGAGTAGCTGCCGTACAACTCCTTCTTTTATATTAGCATTACACTACACCTAATGAAGCTGGGTGTCTGAAATTTTGCCAAAAATAGTTTAGTGTAATGTAAAAAGTTACAGCAAAATTTGGTTAGTCTACTGCAGAGGGTTCGACTAGCTGCCTTACAACCCCTTCTTTTATATGAGCATTACACTACACTTAATAAAGCTGTATGTTTGAAATTTTGCCAAAAGTAATTAACCAGATGATTTAATGTATGTGGTACGGTCATACGGGTATCCCAGAGTTGACACAGTCTACTCTACTACACTCTTCCTCGTTTTTGTATTAAATTTAATTATATGAATCTGTTCAAAATTTATCATTGTATTACAGAAATATATTTATTGCATATTTTGATTATTAAATTTTGTGATAACAAGCTAATGAAAGCATTAATGGTTTTAACTGACATTAAAAAGCATGAAATTATATAAACTTTTGTATTTATGTTATTACAAATTAATATTTCGTTCGAATAACTTTAAGTTTAATTCTATAGAATATTTAAAAATAAGTAAATTAAGAGAATAAATTTAAAAATTATTGAATATTGCAATAATTAACCAAGAGTACTAAATCATTCTACAGTAAATGCAGTACAGCTTAAAATCCTGAAAGGGACTTAAGCATTTATATTTTCTTCTTTTATAATTTTTGTAATATGAGTAGTAATTTTTATAATAGTTTTTTATGTTGCTCAAAATTACCGGAGGAGGTTTATATTTTTTAGTTACCTTATCGTTTGCTTTTAATTCTTCCTTTTGGGTATTAAATAGCGGTTCCAAAGATGTGTAAACATCTGGGGATTTATCCGCTTTTCGTTTCTTCGGATTTCTTTTTCTATTCAGAATCCAATCAGTTTTTCTGTTTAGTTCTTCTTCATCCGTTTCGTATAGGAGTAAATGAGAATTCTAATATAGTTTTGTTTTTTGTAAGCAACTGTTAGGCTAATAAGCCTGTCTATACCATAGGTACATGTTGGAACAGTGCTAATAAAGGAGGATAATTGATAATTGATGGGCTCTGGGAATAACTATTGACACAAGCTGTGATGATAACGGTTCTGTTAGAGTGGCTACTTTAAAAACAAAAACTTCAATATTTAAACGACCTATAACTAAGCTATCGCTGTTGCCAATTATAGACAACGACGATAATATCAACTATGATGAAATCAAAAATAGAAATCCAGAAGCGCTTAATAATACTACTAGTAATAGTATCCCAGTGATGCATGGCGGCAATAAAGATGAAAAATCTCATTCATCCGCCAAAAGAAAGCATACGAATTCCAACAAAACGAGCTACAATAAGATAATTAAGTTATCTACTTACAAATTAATATGTCAGAGCATATTAACAATTATTTTTAGATTTTTCTTTACAATGGCTCTAGCAAGCAATCAATCGGAATTCTATTGGAATACTCAATTTGGAAATAAACAAGGCATTTACTTTGAAAACATTGCATAAACAAATATCTACAATAGTGAATAGAATTTAATTGTACATTTTAATTTATCTCTGTACAAGAATCAAAACGACATGTTAATAAAATCTATAACTTACTTAAGGGAATTATGAAACAAACTTGCAGTTGACGTTGAATTCGAAGATCATTGCAAGACGATTATTGTGCAATTGCAGCATCACTTAAAAGAATTTCAGCATCACTGGTAATTACCGTTGTTAGATGCTGAGTATTATCAGATATATCAGCTTATTCCTATAGTTAAATCCAAGAAGCTTATATATGTTCAAAATTCTAGTAAATATCTATTAGTAAATGCACATCGAGATAGATATTCACCTATGGAGGAGATTGATATAACTTTATGTAAACCTTGGAAATCTGATCACCTTCTATGCAGATTTAATTCACCAATATATGGTTTAAGATATAATATCAGTCGCTGCAAAATGGAACCATTATCATGAAAAACAAAATTATCATCGTTCTGCAAGATAAAGGGTTCTTCAATGGACATAAGATGGATAAAAATGCATACAAGTAATCATTGGATTTACACGTTAGATAAGAAAAATATATTTGATTTAACATGTGGTAGTCATTCAGAAAAAATAGTTTTAAATGGAAATGGGATTCTTCAGACTTGTATTATCTACACCACAAATCTCAATTGGTGCAAAAACCAATTCAAAACCTGCAGTACCACCTACAGAAAGCAATACGGCGTCAACCGCTTGTTAATTTTTCTTTTCTTTTTATAACACAATTAAAATGTGAAATGTAAAATGTTACGTAAAATCTAAATTGTATTACCTAACTAAAATTTTATACTAAGTTAAGTAAATTAGTTTAAGAAAATTTTCAGTTCTTTTTCTGATAACAAATAATAAAGTACTTTTTTGAAAATTAAAGATTTTTTTTGTTTTATTAATATTTTTCCGAATAAAAAGTTTGACAAACACATTTCATGGCGCAGTCGGTAGGATCCCAAAAATTAATATAAGGGATCAAGTGATAAAAATTTTTTTAGTAGAGAAAAATAAAAATTTAATAATAAAAGAAAACTCTTAAAAAAACAAGTATAAAGGAAAAAAAACTCAAAACACAAATAAAAGTTTTAAAATTAAAAACCTTTGGTATAATACAGTTTAAAATTATTTCCATAAATTTATTAATAAAATTACTAAAATAAATTATCGTAAATATAAAAAAAAAATTCTAAACTTATAACAACTACAACAAATTAAACAATCTAATATCTAAATAAATAAAATAGTTCAAATCAAAAACACAAAAAAAAAAAAAAACATTGTTTTACCTATTTAAAAACAAAAAAGGAAAAACAAATGAATAAATTTCCTACTAATAATTCTTATAATAATATACCATTATACTGGTACAAATAAAATAAACTTTTTGTGTAAATATACGTGAACATCATTCAACAAAATTAATACAACGAGATCAACAAAGAGATTGGAGCAGAGATATACAATGTCATTAACACAGGACCAAACAGCAACGAGTCAACCATTGGTTTTGCAGATCGATCTGATTAAATACATCGGAAACCTGCCAACATTTAATGGAAATGGTGAGAATTTGAATACAATTTTAGAATTAGTTGAAAGTGTAATACCTATAATTTTAAAATATGATTCTTCAAGTCAAGTTATATTGTTAAATAGATTAAAAAGTAAATTAGTTGATAAGTCTAGGGAAATTATAGAGATTAACAATCATGTAGAAAATTGGGTTGAGATAAAAAATGTACTTTTAAATAATTTCGGAGAAAAAAAATCCAGTCAGGAGTTATATGACAATTTCCGAAACGTTAATTTCTCTACAAATGTAGATTTGTATAATAGTATGAAAAATTGTTTACGTAGGTTAAATAACAAAATAAAAAATGAAGCAAATTCTCCATAAGGAAGACCACTTAAGTTTATTATAGACACTGGAGCGACAATGAGTGTTATCAATACAAAAATTTGTAATCCTATTTATAGTATAAAAATTAATTCAATTAGCGTAAAAACACTTACTAATACTACTATATGTAATACTAAAGTAAGAATTGATTGTTTTCTTGAATTTGGTTTTGACACTAAATTAGAATTCCTGGAATTACAATTTCATGACAAATTTGACGGTCTATTAGGTAATAATGTTTTAATTCCCTTCATAACTGAAATTAATTATGAAAATCAAATAATCAAATTCAAATCAGGTAACGAAATTCCTTTTTTCTTCAATGAAAATGAAGAAAAACAATATTTTATTCCTTTTCCTCTCAAAGAACTTGAGATATTTCAAAATGAAATTTTTCTTGACGAAAATTAATTTAGAATAAACCATTTAGATGACGTGACAAAACAAGAACTTCTGAGTATAATAAAGAGGTTCGATAAAGCATTCTATCACGAAGGTGATGATTTATCGTTCACTCACGCTATTAAAAATAATAATAAAACTAGTAACGAAATTCCAATTTGCACAAAATTATATCGCTATCCTGAAATCCACCGCCAAGAAGTAAACAATCAAATTGAAGAAATGCTTCAACAAGGTATCATTAGAAATAGTTCTGTTTTAGATGCATAAAAAAAATTGGATGCATCACAAAAACAAAAGTGGCGCATCGTAATCGATTATCGGAAATTAAATAATATTACTGTTGACGATAAATATCCCATACCTAATATGGAAGATATTCTAGATAAATTAGGTCGGGCTATGTACTTCACTACGCTCGATCTTGCCAAAGGTTTTCATCAAATCGAAGTCGCACCAGAAGACATAAAGAAAACCGCATTCTGTACCTATAACGGACACTATGAATTTGTCAGGATGCCATTTGGTCTTTAAAATGCTCCTGCAACATTCCAACGTTTAATGAATTTGGTACCTAAAGAATACATAGGTAAATGTTGCTATGTATATCTAGATGATATAATTATCTTTAGTACAAGTAAAGAGGAACATTTTGACAACTTGAAAAAAATTCTAAATAAATTGAATAACGCTAACCTCAAAATACAATTGGATAAAAATGAATTTATGAAGCAAATAAACTGAATTTCTTGGTCATATCATCACGACTAAAGGTATTAAACCTAATCCAAATAAAATAGAGGCCATAACGAAATTTCCAATACCTAAGACACAGAAACAAATCAAAAGTTTTTTAGGGTTAGTTGGGTATTACCGAAAATTTATTAAAGATTTCGCAAAAATTTCAAAGCCTTTAACAAATTGCTTAAAAAAAGGAAAACATATTAATATCACAAATCCTGAATATAAAGAAGCATTTGAAAAATTAAAACTTTTGATCATTACTGATCCAATATTAGTCTGTCCTGATTTTTCAAAAAAAATTTGTAGTTACTACAGATGTAAGTAATTTTGCGATCGGTGCTGTTCTATGGCAGAATAACCACCCAGTTTGTTACGCCTCACGTACACTCAACGAACATGAGTGTAAGTATTCCACAATCGAAAAGGAACTACTTGCGATTGTCTGGGCAACTAAATATTTTCGCCCATATATCTTTGGTCGCAAATTCACTATCAGAACAGACCATAGATCTTTACAATGGTTGCACAATTTGAAGGAACCTAATTCAAAATTGCAAAGATGGAAAATCAAACTACAAGAATTTAATTTTGATATCGAATACCTTGCAGGAAAGGAAAACAAAATTGCTGACGCATTATCTAGAGTACAAATTAATGTTAATGAAATGGATATTGATGAAATACACTCTACAAATGCTGTTGCAAATTCTGTTGAAAATAGTGTTGACAATGAAATAGATATTGATGAAATTCGTTCAACCGATGCTACTATTCACTCAGCGAATGAAGATAACTCTGAATATATTCCAATTTCTGAATCACCAATAAATTTCTATAAAACCCAAATTATTATAAAATTATACCCTACACCTATAGAATAGGTAAAGGGGTATATTAACTTTGGTATGGTGTTTGTAACCACCTAAAGGAAGCGAGCTAGATATGGAAAAGTATGTATATTTGTGATCAGCGTGACCGCCTGAGTCGATATAGCCATGTCCGTCCGTCCGTCCGTCCGTAGGCATGATAACTCAAAAAATAATGGAGCTATCTTGATGAAATTTTAACTGTAGGTTACTAGGACTGAAAGTACTGCGGGGATTGCATATGGGCGAAATCGGCCCATGGGTTCGGAATCTGGACCTTTTAATCGGTTTCAGGGCTAACGAACAAATATAAAAAATCACGATAACTCAACAAGTAATGACGCTATCTTCATCAAATTTGTGCTGTAGGTTACTAGTAATGAAACTACTTCGGGAATTGCGTAAGGTTGGGATTGGACCATGGGTTCGGAACCTAGAACTTTTTGATCGAATTTTGGCCAAACGAGCATAATTCCGAAACCAATAAAGATAGAACCTCCAAATTTAGTATCAGGGTGTCCCTTCCTATTTCCTAAGTGTCTTGTGAATTTGGATCCCATTGGAGTAGCGGGTCGGGAACCAGCCACACATTTCCGAAGACCTTAAAGCATATCTTTAAAATTAATAAAGATAACAACTTGAAAAAATGTAGAAGCTTCCAATTTGCCACAAGGGTGTTTTTTACTATCTTTTGTGTGTTTCCCTAATTTGGGATCAATTGGAGTGGTGGTTCTGTACCCCTCTCAGACCTCCCAAGTTTTAAAGGCTTATAATCGAAATTATTAAAAATAATTACTTAAAATTAGGATAGACCGTTCAAATTGTGTACAAGGGTTAACTAGTACTATAAGTACAGCGCGGACTATATAAGGGCGAAATCAGCCCAACGGTTCGAATTCCGGACCTTTTAATCGATGTCAGCGCTAACGAACATATATAAAAAATCACGATAACTCAACAACTAATGAGGCTATCTTCATGAAATTTGTGCTGTAGGTTATTGGTAATGAAACTATGGCGGTGATTACGTACGGTGAGGATTGGACAATGGGTTCGGAACTTAGAACTTTTTGATCGAATTTAGGCCAAACGAGCATAATTCCGAAACCAATGAAGATAGAACCTCCAAATTTGGTATCAGGGTGTCCCTCCTATTGCGTAAGTGTCTTTGAAATTTGGGCCCCATTGGAGTTGTGGGTCGGGGACCAGCTACTCAGTTCTTACGACCTTAAAGCATATTTTCGAAATTAATAAAGATAGTAACTTGAAACAAATGTAGAAGTTTCAAATTTGGCCCAGGGTGTTCTTTACTATTTCTTGCGGTCCCCCTAATTTGGGATCAATTGGAGTGGTGGTTCAGAACCTCTCTTGGACCCCCCAATGTGTAAAAACTTATCATCGAAATTAATAAAACTAGTATCTTAAAATTAAGATAGAACGTTCCAATTGTGTATATGGGCGAAATCGTACCATAATTTCGGGTTCTGGAACCCTTGAAAAGTTCAAGGACTAACAAACATATATCTTAAAAACACCATAACTCAAAAAATAATGCCGGTATTTTGATGAAATTTAACACTAGGTTACTAGTAATGAAAGTACCATGGGATTTAGTTGTGGTCGAGTTTAATTTCGAAGCTAAAGAATATATTGCCTATGTCCTATGTGTCTCCGAAATCTAGACTTAATTGTAGTGGTTCAGCTATGTTCAAAGGAACTTGCTGCATTTATGTAAAATGTATTTTTATATTTAAATGAATTATATGAAAAGGTCTAAATTTGTAATTGTATTTTAGAAATACATTTATTGCATATTTTGCGTTTATAAGCTTTTCTATTAGGTATATAAACTAACCATTTAAAATAATTGCAATTTTTAAAAATTTGGATTATTAAATATATTATGCTTTGATTATCTTTTTATCACAAAATTTAATAATTAGAATTTTTTCATTTTGTAATTGAATTGGAATAAATATATTTTCATTTATTTCAAGTTAGTTGGTTTTTTAATATTTTTAAATAGATAAATTAGCAAGAATTTGTAGTATTTTTTAATAGATAGTGTAATTAGAAAATGTTTTTAGTATTATAAAGTTAATTTGGTTAGCTTTGTCTTACGATCAAATTAATAACAGCTTTTATGGTGTTAAAATGACTTATGGATATGTCCTTAAATTTGAACCAAATAGGTGTAGGGTATTTCTAAGTCGGTTGCACCGACTGACTGTTGCTTTACTTGTTTTATAATAATTTGGGTTTTATAGAAATTTATTGGTGATTCAGAAATTGGAATATATTCAGAGTTATCTTCATTCGCTGAGTGAATAGTAGCATCGGTTGAACGAATTTCATCAATATCTATTTCATTGTCAACACTATTTTCAACAGAATTTGCAACAGCATTTGTAGAGTGTATTT
Source organism: Dolichopus griseipennis (assembly GCA_963082915.1). NCBI lineage: Eukaryota > Metazoa > Arthropoda > Insecta > Diptera > Dolichopodidae > Dolichopus > Dolichopus griseipennis. Next base: position 162,379,530 of record OY720441.1, on the reverse strand, counting down.
CATCAATATCCATTTCATTAACATTAATTTGTACTCTAGATAATGCGTCAGCAATTTTGTTTTCCTTTCCTGCAAGGTATTCGATATCAAAATTAAATTCTTGTAGTTTGATTTTCCATCTTTGCAATTTTGAATTAGGTTCCTTCAAATTGTGCAACCATTGTAAAGATCTATGGTCTGTTCTGATAGTGAATTTGCGACCAAAGATATATGGGCGAAAATATTTAGTTGCCCAGACAATCGCAAGTAGTTCCTTTTCGATTGTGGAATACTTACACTCATGTTCGTTGAGTGTACGTGAGGCGTAACAAACTGGGTGGTTATTCTGCCATAGAACAGCACCGATCGCAAAATTACTTACATCTGTAGTAACTACAAATTTTTTTTGAAAAATCAGGACAGACTAATATTGGATCAGTAATGATCAAAAGTTTTAATTTTTCAAATGCTTCTTTATATTCAGGATTTGTGATATTAATATGTTTTCCTTTTTTTAAGCAATTTGTTAAAGGCTTTGAAATTTTTGCGAAATCTTTAATAAATTTTCGGTAATACCCAACTAACCCTAAAAAACTTTTGATTTGTTTCTGTGTCTTAGGTATTGGAAATTTCGTTATGGCCTCTATTTTATTTGGATTAGGTTTAATACCTTTAGTCGTGATGATATGACCAAGAAATTCAGTTTATTTGCTTCATAAATTCATTTTTATCCAATTGTATTTTGAGGTTAGCGTTATTCAATTTATTTAGAATTTTTTTCAAGTTGTCAAAATGTTCCTCTTTACTTGTACTAAAGATAATTATATCATCTAGATATACATAGCAACATTTACCTATGTATTCTTTAGGTACCAAATTCATTAAACGTTGGAATGTTGCAGGAGCATTTTAAAGACCAAATGGCATCCTGACAAATTCATAGTGTCCGTTATAGGTACAGAATGCGGTTTTCTTTATGTCTTCTGGTGCGACTTCGATTTGATGAAAACCTTGGTTGCATGAATTAAGGTCGAAAAACATTAAAGTCGAAAACGGTAAATGAATTAAAGTCGAAAAAAAATGAAATTTTTTTTCGACTTTAATTCATTTTACATTTTTCGATTTTATTTCATATGCACTAAAGTCGAAAAAAAAAAAATGAATTAAAATAGAAAAAATAATTTTCGACTTTAATTCATTTTTAATATTTTCGATTTTAATTCATATGAATTAACGTAGAAAATTTTCGACTTTAATTCATTTTTAATATTTTCGATTTTAATTCATATGAATTAATGTAGAAAATTTTCGACTTTAATTCATTTTTAATATTTTCGTTTTTAATTCATATGAATTAATGTAGAAAATTTTCGACTTTAATTCATTTTTTTACAAAATTACAAAAACAACAAAAAAAAATTAAGTTTACAGGTATATTTGATAACTTTTTATTGCGGTTTGAATATTAGAATGTTACCCACACAATTGTGTGGGAAGGGTCTGAAAGGTATAGTATTAAATAAATATATAAATTAAATATATTTATTCCCTTTAAATATTTAAATAAATCGTATGTTAATGTTATAAATGTATTATACAAAAAAAAAAAAAACAAGTTTTTTTTAAATTAATTACAAAATAAAATTAATATTCATAATTCATATATATTTTGAGAGACGAAATTTTGTAATGCTCCAAAAAACTACCTGATTACAAAAATGCAAAAATTTTTATTTTGACATTTTTGTAAACAGGTAGTTTTTAAAAATATTATTTAATCCATTACTGATTTGTTTTAATATATTAATATTGCTAACATAGGGTTTATTGCTAACATTAAGTAACCTTATAAATTAATATTTAAAAAATTTATTACGTTCATAATACATGTTTATAAATGCATATAACATTCAAATAAAATCATTTGAAAAGAGTGTACAAAATAAAAACGCTGTTGACCTATATAAAAAATTAAATTAAAAAAAAAAGTTTTAATAAATTGAATTCTAAATCCTTAACAAATTAATATAAAATAAAAAAAAAATCACTAATAATAATAACTAAATTTAAAAAAAATGGAAAATATTATTAAAAAAAATCGGTTGTCGGCAATGAAAAGACAACTGAATAAAATTGACGTAATTAACTTTATAGATGTTCCGGATCATATAGTAGAAGCTTTTTTTGGACAGGCTACATTTAAAACCAGAATGTTAGTGACAACCTTTGCATTCGTCAATGGTTTGTCTCTAACCCAGCTTTTTGAAATTATTAAATGGAAAATAGTGAAAAAAGAAGATAAACGAAAAATTTGCCAGCTTTTCAACGCCCTAAAAGATGATTCTTTTGCATGGAAATATTATAGTTACAATGTAAGTTTAAAATTATTAATTTATTGCAATGGCGATATTAGAAAATATGGAAAAAGAATATCAAAAAATAATTAAGTTTTTAAAATAAAATTAAAGAAAAATGTGGCCTTATTTAATATAAACCTATGTAAGTTATTCATTTTGTTTATTTTTATGCATTTCATTTTTATTAAATTAAAATAAATTTTATTATTTATACTTAAAATTAATTGGACCTTTAAGTAGAAGTGTTATAAATTTGTTGTTATTTTATATACTTATCAAATTCAAATATAATTAAAAGAGAAAGTAAAAAAAAAGGTCATAAAAACAAATGTAGTAAAGAGGTAATAAAAATAATAACAAACAACAATTTTTGTTTTTTTTTTTTTTTTTTTGATTTATTTTATTTTATTTATTTGTTTTATTATTTTTAATCATTTGATATAGCTAAATAACTTACATATTTACATATATTCTGGAAAAAGCGGCAATCCTGATTTGAATCCAACTCTAAAATCCTTCCTAATTCAGAATCTTGCATATACATAATAAATATTCTGGAAAAAGCGGCAATCCTGATTTTGAATCCAACTTTAAAATCCCTCCTAATTCAGAATACCACATATACACATACTTAAATATTCTGGAAAAAGCGTAAAACCCTGCTTTTGAATCAAACTCTAAAATGTGGGATTCCGAATTACGAGGGATTTTAGAGTTGGATTCAAAATCAGGATTGCCGCTTTTTCCAGAATATTTATTATGTATATGCAAGATTCTGAATTAGGAAGGATTTTAGAGTTGGATTCAAATCAGGATTGCCGCTTTTTCCAGAATATTTATATATGTGTATATGTGGGATTCTGAATTTGGAGGGATTTTAAAGTTGGATTCAAAAGCAGAGTTTTACGCTTTTTCCAGAATATTTATATATGTGTATATGTTTTACGAAATGTTGATTTTATGTCCATTATAAATTTTTTTCAAATGGTCATAATGTCAATGGACATTATGACCAATTCAATCATGGACATTATGACCATTTTCAAGTATTTCACAATGGTCATAATGTCAATTGACATTATGACCATTGACATTATGACACCCTACCTTATTCAACATACCTATTATAAAATTTGAAAAAAATTACAGTTATATTTTAATTAATTTTTAATATTTTATAATAACAAGAGCATTCGTAATTAATAATTCATTCGAATAAGACAAAAATATTGTGTTCTAAAATGTCGGGTTTAGAATATATTAAGTTAAATGGCAGACGTATAAATAGTGAATTAATTTATACAAAAATTGATAAACAATTATACAAAAAAAATAAAATTTATAATAATAATACTTATTATACTTGTTATAATAAATCTTGTAACGCATCGGTTTTAATTAATAATAATAATAATATATGCATAAAACTAAAAGAAATAGAACATTTTCATGGTGACCAGGAAAAAGTATACAAAGAATTATTAGTTTTAACAAAAATAAAAAGAAGTTGTATTGATTATGTGTCTACTTTACACATATCCAATTCGGAAAAAAATATAAAATTAATTTATAATGATGTAATAGAAGAAGTAAGAATTTTTTAAATTTTTTAATTTGTTTTATAGATAAATTTAACTTATTTTTGTAATAAAATAAATTTTAGAAATCAGAATGATGCAAAAGATTTGAACTTTAATAAAATAAAACGAAATTTGCAAAAAATTGTAAATCAAAATAGTGTTTTATCTCCTAAATTTCCATTGGAAGTAATTGAAGCATTCAACAGAAAAGATATATGGAAATCTTTTGGTTTAACAAAACACGACGAGCCAGAGACATTTTTTAAGGCATGTATAGATGAAGAATCATTTTCATATTGTATTTTTGCTTCAAGTAATATAATAAAAAATATTGAAAAAAATATTCCTGCGGACCATAGGAATTATGTTATGGATGCAACATTTAAAATTGTCCCTATAGGCTGTTTTAAGCAATTTTTAATAATATATATTGAATATTTTGATCAAGTAAGTAGAAAGTTTTTTGTATAAAATGCAACTAAAATTATAATTAATAACAATTTTAAATATAATTTTGTATAATAATTAAATCTTAATAATATTTTTTTGTTATTTTTTTTAGTTATTTCCATTTATGTTCATTTTAATGACAAAAAGAACAACTGAATGCTATTCACATATGTTCTCATATGTAAAAAAAAATATTTTTAATTTAAAACCAGAAAAATTTATAACTGATTTCGAAACTAGTATGAGGAAATCATTATTACTTATTTATCCTGGAGTTAATATGCAAGGCTGCTGGTTCCATTATTGCCAGGCAATTAGAAGAATGGTTGGAAATAAAAAAAATGCGGAACTATTAACTTTTATAAAAAAAAATAAAGATGCTAATTTAGTTTACCATAAAATCATGGCATTGCCTTTATTGCCAGCTAATCTAATATCACAAACTTTTAATCAAATTAAAGACGAAATTAATATTCTGGATTCTCAAAATTATTTTAAAGAGTTTATAATATATTTTGATAATCAGTGGATTAAAAAAGTATGTATATGTGTATATATATTTTGTATAATAAAATAATTAATCATTTTTATGATTTAGGAAGGGTCAAAAAATTTTTCAGTTTTTAAACAAATAACGAGAACAACATCAGCAGCAGAAGGTTATAATAGCTTCTTAAGCCGTTCCTTACAAAAAAAAGGAAATTTTTTCAATTTTGTTAAAGTTTTAAGACAGGAGGAATTTGATAAAAGCAAAAATTTCGAAATTGCAATTGAAAGTGGGGGTTTGATAGGAGTAAACAAAAAAAGAAAAAAATTTTTAGATAAAACTGAAAAAATAATTCAAGCCTGTGTTTTATTAGAAGAAAATAAAATTTCGTCAAATTGTTTTCTCAGACGAATGACCTATTTTAAAAATTCCATATGTAATGCAATGGAACCTTTTGAAAATATATGTGACGTAGCAAGTGAAGAAGATTCCGAGGAAAATATCGAAGAAGAAGTTTTTGAAAATTTTGAACATGAAGAAGCCTTATGTGTAATTTGCAAAGATAAAGTGCCAAATATAGTTTTAATACCATGCAAGCATTTAAAAATCTGCAGTGGTTGTAATTTAAAACTACAAGCTCAAAGTCTTGCAGAAAATTTACAAAACTATGCGTGTCCGATTTGTAGACACACTGTTACGGATGCTTTACAAGTTTTTATATAATCTCTTCTTATACTTATTATTTTTCTTTTTATATATTTTTTACTGAATAAGACTTGTGGTATTTTTTATAATAAATTAGTGTTAATACTTTTATTTCATTCTAATATACAATTTGTTTTTATTTAATAATTACAGAAGGCTTTACTTAACTTGTAGTTAACGGCTACGGTCGCCTCGAACGCGAAGTTTTTGAAAATTGGCCGTTGACTTTTTAGAATAAAACCAATCATCTGCAGAGTTATGGAACTACCGATATGATAGAAGAGGGGTGAATTAGGAGAGATTTTAGACTTGGATTCAAAATCACCAGGGTATTCCCCTTTTCCAGAATATTTATATATCCGCGTATATGTTAGATTTTGAATTAGGAGGGATTTTAGAGTTGGATTCAAAATCATGCATTGTCAAATCCAAAATTTCGCGTTGTCAGAGCTATACGCTTTAAAATAAAATAAATAAAAAATTTTCGACTTTAATTCATTTTTAATATTTTCGGTTTTAGTTCATATGAATTAAAGTAGAAAATTTTCGACTTTAATTCATTTTTAATATTTTCGGTTTTAGTTCATATGAATTAAAGTAGAAAATTTTCGACTTTAATTCATTTTTAATATTTTCGGTTTTAGTTCATATGAATTAAAGTAGAAAATTTTCGACTTTAATTCATTTTTAATATTTTCGGTTTTAGTTCATATAAATTAAAGTAGAAAATTTTCGACTTTAATTCATTTTTCAAACATAAAAAAAATTTTTCGATTTTATTTCATTTTTAAATTTTTTTAAATTTTACCATTTTCGACTTTAATTTATTTTAATTTTTCGACATTAATTCATATGAATTAAAGTAGAATTTTTTTCGACTTTAATTCATTTACCGTTTCGACTTTAATGTTTTTCGACCTTAATTCATGCAACCGAAAACCTTTGGCAAGATCGAGCGTAGTGAAGTACATAGCCCGACCTAATTTATCTAGAATATCTTCCATATTAGGTATGGGATATTTATCGTCAACAGTAATATTATTTAATTTCCGATAATCGATTACGATGCGCCACTTTTGTTTTTGTGATGCATCCAATTTTTTTTATGCATCTAAAACAGAACTATTTCTAATGATACCTTGTTGAAGCATTTCTTCAATTTGATTGTTTACTTCTTGGCGGTGGATTTCAGGATAGCGATATAATTTTGTGCAAATTGGAATTTCGTTACTAGTTTTATTATTATTTTTAATAGCGTGAGTGAACGATAAATCATCACCTTCGTGATAGAATGCTTTATCGAACCTCTTTATTATACTCAGAAGTTCTTGTTTTGTCACGTCATCTAAATGGTTTATTCTAAATTAATTTTCGTCAAGAAAAATTTCATTTTGAAATATCTCAAGTTCTTTGAGAGGAAAAGCAAATGGGCGAAATCGTACCATAGTTTCGGGTTCTGAAACCTTTGAAAAGTCCAAAAGCTAACAAACGTATATCTTAAAAACACCAAAACTCAGAAACTAATTACGCTATTTTGATGAAAGTTATATACCCCCACTACTCCCAAGACCTTAAAGCATAATATATTCGAAATTAATAAAGATGAAAAAATCAAATTTTATATACTATTTCCTATTTCTGTTCCTATTTAACACATTTATATTTGTAAAAGGCTAAGAGTTTTACTATTAAACATATTATGTATTATAATTTATAAATTAAAAACTAAATATTTTTTTAATTTTTATTATATCATATCTATATTTTATTGAATTATTACCATAGGTAATATATAAATAAGAATTTGTGTACGATACTTAAGTTGTAAAATTTATTATAACCGTATAACTATATAGTCAAAGGGTATAATAAATTTTCCAATACGTTTGGGACGCAGAGAAGGAGGGGGGTAGATATAGATTAAGTGTATGGATCGGTTCACAATCGAAAAAAAAATTGATTTAGCTATGTATGTCCGTCCGTCCGCACAATTACTCAAAAACTAAAGGAGCTAGGATCTTGAAATTTTCGCAAATTAGTTTTTTTGCAATAGCTGTCATCGCTATTTAAATCCAGCCATTTTGGTCCATGGGTTCGGGTAGCTGCCATACAACTTCTTTTTTTATATGATTTATTTTTTATATGAATTTTGCCAAAAGTAGTTTAGTTTAATGGCCAAAGTTTCTGCAAAATTTGGTTGGTCTACTGCAGTGGGTTCGAGTAGCTGCCGTACAACTCCTTCTTTTATATTAGCATTACACTACACCTAATGAAGCTGGGTGTCTGAAATTTTGCCAAAAATAGTTTAGTGTAATGTAAAAAGTTACAGCAAAATTTGGTTAGTCTACTGCAGAGGGTTCGACTAGCTGCCTTACAACCCCTTCTTTTATATGAGCATTACACTACACTTAATAAAGCTGTATGTTTGAAATTTTGCCAAAAGTAATTAACCAGATGATTTAATGTATGTGGTACGGTCATACGGGTATCCCAGAGTTGACACAGTCTACTCTACTACACTCTTCCTCGTTTTTGTATTAAATTTAATTATATGAATCTGTTCAAAATTTATCATTGTATTACAGAAATATATTTATTGCATATTTTGATTATTAAATTTTGTGATAACAAGCTAATGAAAGCATTAATGGTTTTAACTGACATTAAAAAGCATGAAATTTTATAAACTTTTGTATTTATGTTATTACAAATTAATATTTCTTTCGAATAACTTTAAGTTTAATTCTATAGAATATTTAAAAATAAGTAAATTAAGAGAATAAATTTAAAAATTATTGAATATTGCAATAATTAACCAAGAGTACTAAATCATTCTACAGTAAATGCAGTACAGCTTAAAATCCTGAAAGGGACTTAAGCATTTATATTTTCTTCTTTTATAATTTTTGTAATATGAGTAGTAATTTTTATAATAGTTTTTTATGTTGCTCAAAATTACCGGAGGAGGTTTATATTTTTTAGTTACCTTATCTTTTGCTTTTAATTCTTCCTTTTGGGTATTAAATAGCGGTTCCAAAGATGTGTAAACATCTGGGGATTTATCCGCTTTTCGTTTCTTCGGATTTCTTTTTCTATTCAGAATCCAATCAGTTTTTCTGTTTAGTTTTTTTTTTTTTTAGTCATTGACATCATTTCCAAATATTTTTATTTATTTTTTATTTATTTATTTAATAAAAAGAAATATAAGTTACAATTATTATTTATAAATACTAGACTTAGACAATAACTTAAAATTGGTATAAAAAGTCTTAGCAGTTATAAAGCTTATATAAACAATTATACAATATAAATACAAAAATAGCTATATATTCATACATATATATACACATATACATATATATACATATATATACATTTACACATATATTCATGTACACATACATACATATACATTTAATTTTTTATAAGCCAAATAAATCATTAACAATAGTAAGTAGTAACATTTTTATATTTTATTAACATTTCCATTTTATTAATTTTTTGTTATAGTTCTAATAACCTTCCTAATAAAATTGAATCATTTTTTATCAAAAACTTTAATTTATTTGTGAATCTACCCATATCACTGCATTTTTTTTTTTTTTTTAAATTCTGAGGAAGACTGTTATAGATTCTGATTGAGGAGCAAAAATTACTGTTATTAGCCAATTCAGTTCTAGCTTTTTCGTGACACAATTTATCCATATTTCTTGTATTATAGTTGTGTATATTCCTTCTCTTTTTTAATAAGGTTTTGCTTTTAGTTATGCCCTTTTCAATTTTGTGAATTATTTTAGCCTTTTCCAATATTATTAATTCATTTAGCTTAAGAAAACCTGTTCTACTATATAGTTCTTCAGTAGATGTGCGCCAATTTAACCCATAGAGTATCTTGATGGCTTTATTAATCGCTGTGCTCACTTTCTTTCTTAGTGTGGTAGTACAACACGACCATGTCGCCACATTGTATCGGATATGGGACATGATGTGTGCGTGAAACAACAGTCTAGCTGATTTATCCTCTAATTTCAACCCACATCTCTTAATAGCACCTAGTAATAGCATAATTTTTTTCAAAATGCAATTAACATGATCGTACCATGATAGTTTAGAATCTATGGTAATGCCAAGATATTTATAACATTGCTCCCTTTTGATTTCTTTGTTCCCAATACAAATTTTTAGATTAATATCAGGTTTATTGCCCATTCTAAATATCATATACTTTGTTTTTTCCACATTCACTGTTAGTTTATTTCCATTTACCCATTTCCTATATCTATCTAGATCCTCATTTACAAGTCTTTCCAGAGACTCAGCATTTTTTCCTGTATATATAAGTAAAGTATCATCAGCGAATATTTTATAGTCCGCTTTTAGGTTAGCATATTGCATATTATGTACATATAGTAGATATAGTGTTGGTCCAAGTACAGATCCTTGCGATCCCCAAGGGACCCCCAAAGTAAATGCACTTTTACCACTATACACACCATTGACTTTGGTCACAATAAACCTGTTTTCAAGATATGATTTTAGAAGTTTATGAGGAAGCCCCCTTATTCCAATTTCATATACTCTATCCAATAGAATTTTATGATCCACAGTATCAAAAGCTTTTCTTAAATCAACAAAAATTGAGCAGACATAATTTCCTTTATCCAGATTGCCAATAATAGATCTGATAGAATCATTTATTGCTACATCTGTGCCATGAGATTTCTGGAAACCAAATTGATTAATATCAAATCCACCGGAACTTTTGATAAATTCACAAATTCTTTTATTGATTATTTTTTCAAAAATCTTACTCAAACAACTAGTAAGTGTAATAGGTCTATAGTTAGAAGTATCCAAAGGAGAACCATTTTTGTAAATAGGTATCACAGATGCGGATTTTAATGTTTGTGGATAGACACCTGAGCGAAAGCAATTATTAACAAGATTACTGATTATTGGCGATATAATATTAGCTATAGTTTTTAAATCCTTTGCTGCTATGTTATCCGAGCCAGGTGCATTATCTTTCAAATTCATAATAACAGAATAAACTTCATTATGATTTGTAGGAATTAGAAACATAGAGTTCTCATTTATTATATTTCTTATCGTATTTTCATCCCTAACTTGAATGTTATCAGCTAATTTTTTCCCAATATTACTAAAGTGATCATTAAAACTGTTAGCTAAGTCATTACTGCTATTTAAAAGTTTATCATTATATCTAATTTCCTTAATTATTTTCTTATCATCTGATTTTTGGTTTGCTACGTGAGAGTTCAAAACTGTCCATATCTTTTTAGTATTTGAACCTGCTGTTTGTAATTTTTTGTTAAAATGAGCTTGTTTAGCTTTTTTTATCTCAATATTGACCTTGTTTTTCATTTTGTTGTAATTAAATTTATGCTCTAAACAATTTGGGTACTTTTTGTGTCTCTTGTATAATTCGTTTCTATACTTAATCATTTTTAAGATTTCCTTAGACATCCAGTGATTGTGCTTTCTGGTTCTAATGTTTTTAACAATTGAACACCTTTCTTTAACAGTACTTATTAGTTTAACCAGTTCATCCACATTTTCGTAATCATAATTACGTAAATAATTTTCCATTAGATGTGAGTATTTTGCATAATTTGTAATATTTATTTGTTTATTCTCCATAGCTTCAAGTTTTCTAAGAACTGTTTTAATTTCTACACAAATAGCTTTATGATCTAAGTTTGGGATATCATGCATTGTGATATCAAACCCAAATCGATTCGTTTTAAGATCCGAAAGTACATGATCAATAAGTGTCGCTGAATTTGCCGTTACTCTAGTAGCATTATCAAAATCAATATTATTTTTTATATAAACTGAATTGACATCTAGCATATCTTGATACCGTCTGCTTACATCCGTTTCAGAGAGTAGATCAATGTTTGTATCACCAATTAATATTATATTTTTATACTTATCAAACAATTGGTCTAGGTACTCTATAAATGCATCATTGTTCTCATTCGGGCTTTTGTAGCATACCGCAATGTTAATAACAGGCTTAGTATCTTCTAAGGAAATTACTATAGTATTGAATGAATTCGATGTTTCCAGAATTTTATAGCTAATACTTTGTTTTACATATATGGCAGCCCCACCTCCCCTGCTCAAGTTATTTGAGATAAATGATGCTGTATACCCAGGAATATTGAAGTATTTTTCCTCAACAGAATATAACCATGTTTCACCAACCATGATAATGTCAACCCCTGTTTTAATTTTTATAAAAGCTTCTACTTCAATTAGATTTTTTCTTAGACTTCTAGAATTAAAGTGCACAATTTTGATATTAAATAGCTTATCCAACATCATGGTATTCCTATCATATAGTTTTGCCAAGATTCTCTTATTTTCTGCAGATGTTCTCTATATTTATTATCTATATGTCTCCTGAAAATAGTTAGATCTTGTAGTACTTCTTTTCTAGATAATCCTGTAGATTCATGATAATTGTAATATAGTTTAGAGAGTTCTTGGTAGTTGTTTGGTAATCCTTCTTGATGTATAAGTACTTTCAGACTAGTCTGTGTCATACCCTCATAACAAATGTCATCATGATCATAAAAATAAGATAAGAACAATCTTACATTATTATATATTCTATGATCTCTAAATCTAGAAGTGGCATAAATATTATCACCAGATTCAATGGCATTTCTTGTTAATCTGACTATCGGTGGTGCTAAAGGATCTATAAAACTTTTACCTTTAGATTTTTCAACATCGGTACAGCTATCATTTAGAGTTTCTCCCTTAATCCAGTTAACATATTTATCTGTTGTCACTTCTTTAACTTTCTTTATTTTTACAGCTTTGATATCAATTTCTTTGTTTAATTTATCAGATTTATTATCGGAAATTATACTAATATTATTATTGTTATTATTATTATTATTAATAGTAGTATTATTATTTTTATTATCATCAATAATATTATTATTGCTATTATTACAAGATACATTTTTACTACTACTGATTTCATCACTAATATTTTCAACATTATTATCCTTATTGGCACATTTATCATGAATGATTTTGTTTTTATTGTCTTTATCATTCATTAGAATTTTATTTTTTCTTGACCAAAATTTAGGAACATAAGTGAGTATGCTAAAATGTCTTTTCACATGATTTGTCTTAGAGCTTTTATTTTTAATCGTAATTCTAGTTTTATTATAACTATTATTATTGTTATTGGAAACATGAACACTAGTTTTCTTGTAAATATTATTATCATCATTATTATTATTATTATTATTATTATTAATATTATTATTATTATTATTATTATTATTATTATTATTATTATTATTATTAATGTTATTATTATTATTATTATTAATGTTATTATTATTATTATAATTTTTATTTTTATTATTATTATTGTTATTATTATTATTATTATTATTATTATTATTATTAGTATTATTATTATTATTATTATTATTATTAGTATTGACATTAATATTATTATCATTAGTATTAGTATGTTCACTACTAATATCCAAAGCAATTGAGATTTTGTTTTCTTTCTCAACTATAATTGATTGCTAATATCCAATTTTTTGTTTTAGATTGCTTAACTTTCTCTGGTAAACTGGACACGTTACACTGAAAGTTTTGTGATCAACGTTTAAACCAAGCTTAAGTGTTTCATTAACTTTTAAACAATTAATACATTTGTTAACTTCTTCTTTATTACAATCTTTACTTTTGTGATTTTGATGGCATTTGCTACATGTTTCCTCTTTGGTACAATTTACAGCTTTGTGATTAAACCCCTTGCATTTGTAGCATCGTAGAACTCTCAAAGCATCGAAAACTTTACAACGCTCCCATCCTATTGAAACCTTTTCATTTTCAATCGCTTTTCGGAAAGATTCTTTATCAATTTCTATTATAGCATTATATTTAGCATTTGTAAAATTTTTTGCTTGATATATTTTCACCACTTTCATAGAACTGTGCTCTAAATTAGCGTTCTGTGCCTTAAGTTTGTTAATTAAGTCCTCTTCAGTATATTTAACACCCATATGTACAACTTCAATTTTTGTTTTTATTTCAGCTGGCACCTTAATTTCATAATCTTCCATCTTATTTTCAAGTTTATTTATTATTTTATCCCGTTCTTCTTTTGTTTCAGTTTCAATAAGCACCATTCCATTTTTCCTATTTACCACATTTTTTATCTTGAGATTTATTGGATCCACTTGTTTACTTAAATCCATTTTAGTTAATTGACATTTTTGTTTTTGTTTCGGTTTAATAACCAGTGGTACACCTGTTTTTATTGGTGGCAAATTTTTTTTGCTTACACTAGCACTTTTTAAAATATCAGCAAATGAAATATTTTGACCTATATTTATATTTTTTTTATTTTCATTGTTTAAAATTTTTAATTCACTACACAGTTCATTGTTCTTAGATATTGTATTTTTAAGATTGACATTCATATTTTCACTCTCCAATTTGAAAGTTTCCGTAAGTTGATACATTTTTTCAATTTCGGTTTTTTGTTCTTTTTTTATTTGCTCTAGTCTCTCTAAGTATCTTCCTTCGATGGCTTTTAGTAATTGAATGACCTCTAGTTCATTTTTCTTCAAAGCACATTCAAATTCAGCCTTATATTCTTTTAAATAATCACTATCTTTTCTGACTGAGCAATCTATGTTTTGAACCACCATATCAACATTTTGGATGTATAAAACACATTCATCACATATAAATTTGATATTGGGATTCACATTTAGTACCCCAATTGAAGACTGATCAAGTCCCGAGCATTTAATTTGACTGTGGTATATCTTGTTACATACCCCAGCACACCTTACACCTGTTTCACCTCTAATTTTCAGCTTACATTTAGTACAATCCATTGCTATCACAAGCTTATGGTTGTAAGAACAACTGCTCGATCACTTTAAATAATGAAGTGATCAAATTTCAATTTCAAGCGGTAATAAAAAAAAATTACGCAATTTAAGTTTAATAAAAAAAAATAAAAATTATTAATTTCAGTTTTTCCGTTAATTTTTAGCACGTCTACATTCGATAACGATTAATTAATTAATTCTTCTTCATCCGTTTCGTATAGGAGTAAATGAGAATTCTAATATAGTTTTGTTTTTTGTAAGCAACTGTTAGGCTAATAAGCCTGTCTATACCATAGGTACATGTTGGAACAGTGCTAATAAAGGAGGATAATTGATAATTGATGGGCTCTGGGAATAACTATTGACACAAGCTGTGATGATAACGGTTCTGTTAGAGTGGCTACTTTAAAAACAAAAACTTCAATATTTAAACGACCTATAACTAAGCTATCGCTGTTGCCAATTATAGACAACGACGATAATATCAACTATGATGAAATCAAAAATAGAAATCCAGAAGCGCTTAATAATACTACTAGTAATAGTATCCCAGTGATGCATGGCGGCAATAAAGATGAAAAATCTCATTCATCCGCCAAAAGAAAGCATACGAATTCCAACAAAACGAGCTACAATAAGATAATTAAGTTATCTACTTACAAATTAATATGTCAGAGCATATTAACAATTATTTTTAGATTTTTCTTTACAATGGCTCTAGCAAGCAATCAATCGGAATTCTATTGGAATACTCAATTTGGAAATAAACAAGGCATTTACTTTGAAAACATTGCATAAACAAATATCTACAATAGTGAATGGAATTTAATTGTACATTTTAATTTATCTCTGTACAAGAATCAAAACGACATGTTAATAAAATCTATAACTTACTTAAGGGAATTATGAAACAAACTTGCAGTTGACGTTGAATTCGAAGATCATTGCAAGACGATTATTGTGCAATTGCAGCATCACTTAAAAGAATTTCAGCATCACTGGTAATTACCGTTGTTAGATGCTGAGTATTATCATATATATCAGCTTATTCCTATAGTTAAATCCAAGAAGCTTATATATGTTCAAAATTCTAGTAAATATCTATTAGTAAATGCACATCGAGATAGATATTCACCTATGGAGGAGATTGATATAACTTTATGTAAACCTTGGAAATCTGATCACCTTCTATGCAGATTTAATTCACCAATATATGGTTTAAGATATAATATCAGTCGCTGCAAAATGGAACCATTATCATGAAAAACAAAATTATCATCGTTCTGCAAGATAAAGGGTTCTTCAATGGACATAAGATGGATAAAAATGCATACAAGTAATCATTGGATTTACACGTTAGATAAGAAAAATATATTTGATTTAACATGTGGTAGTCATTCAGAAAAAATAGTTTTAAATGGAAATGGGATTCTTCAGACTTGTATTATCTACACCACAAATCTCAATTGGTGCAAAAACCAATTCAAAACCTGCAGTACCACCTACAGAAAGCAATACGGCGTCAACCGCTTGTTAATTTTTCTTTTCTTTTTATAACACACTTAAAATGTGAAATGTAAAATGTTACGTAAAATCTAAATTGTATTACCTAACTAAAATTTTATACTAAGTTAAGTAAATTAGTTTAAGAAAATTTTCAGTTCTTTTTCTGATAACAAATAATAAAGTACTTTTTTGAAAATTAAAGATTTTTTTTTGTTTTATTAATATTTTTCCGAATAAAAAGTTTGACAAACACATTTCATGGCGCAGTCGGTAGGATCCCAAAAATTAATATAAGGGATCAAGTGATAAAAATTTTTTTAGTAGAGAAAAATAAAAATTTAATAATAAAAGAAAACTCTTAAAAAAACAAGTATAAAGGAAAAAAAACTCAAAACACAAATAAAAGTTTTAAAATTAAAAACCTTTGGTATAATACAGTTTAAAATTATTTCCATAAATTTATTAATAAAATTACTAAAATAAATTATCGTAAATATAAAAAAAAAATTCTAAACTTATAACAACTACAACAAATTAAACAATCTAATATCTAAATAAATAAAATAGTTCAAATCAAAAACACAAAAAAAAAAAAAAAAACATTGTTTTACCTATTTAAAAACAAAAAAGGAAAAACAAATGAATAAATTTCCTACTAATAATTCTTATAATAATATACCATTATACTGGTACAAATAAAATAAACTTTTTGTGTAAATATACGTGAACATCATTCAACAAAATTAATACAACGAGATCAACAAAGAGATTGGAGCAGAGATATACAATGTCATTAACACAGGACCAAACAGCAACGAGTCAACCATTGGTTTTGCAGATCGATCTGATTAAATACATCGGAAACCTGCCAACATTTAATGGAAATGGTGAGAATTTGAATACAATTTTAGAATTAGTTGAAAGTGTAATACCTATAATTTTAAAATATGATTCTTCAAGTCAAGTTATATTGTTAAATAGATTAAAAAGTAAATTAGTTGATAAGTCTAGGGAAATTATAGAGATTAACAATCATGTAGAAAATTGGGTTGAGATAAAAAATGTACTTTTAAATAATTTCGGAGAAAAAAAATCCAGTCAGGAGTTATATGACAATTTCCGAAACGTTAATTTCTCTACAAATGTAGATTTGTATAATAGTATGAAAAATTGTTTACGTAGGTTAAATAACAAAATAAAAAATGAAGCAAATTCTCCATAAGGAAGACCACTTAAGTTTATTATAGACACTGGAGCGACAATGAGTGTTATCAATACAAAAATTTGTAATCCTATTTATAGTATAAAAATTAATTCAATTAGCGTAAAAACACTTACTAATACTACTATATGTAATACTAAAGTAAGAATTGATTGTTTTCTTGAATTTGGTTTTGACACTAAATTAGAATTCCTGGAATTACAATTTCATGACAAATTTGACGGTCTATTAGGTAATAATGTTTTAATTCCCTTCATAACTGAAATTAATTATGAAAATCAAATAATCAAATTCAAATCAGGTAACGAAATTCCTTTTTTCTTCAATGAAAATGAAGAAAAACAATATTTTATTCCTTTTCCTCTCAAAGAACTTGAGATATTTCAAAATGAAATTTTTCTTGACGAAAATTAATTTAGAATAAACCATTTAGATGACGTGACAAAACAAGAACTTCTGAGTATAATAAAGAGGTTCGATAAAGCATTCTATCACGAAGGTGATGATTTATCGTTCACTCACGCTATTAAAAATAATAATAAAACTAGTAACGAAATTCCAATTTGCACAAAATTATATCGCTATCCTGAAATCCACCGCCAAGAAGTAAACAATCAAATTGAAGAAATGCTTCAACAAGGTATCATTAGAAATAGTTCTGTTTTAGATGCATAAAAAAAATTGGATGCATCACAAAAACAAAAGTGGCGCATCGTAATCGATTATCGGAAATTAAATAATATTACTGTTGACGATAAATATCCCATACCTAATATGGAAGATATTCTAGATAAATTAGGTCGGGCTATGTACTTCACTACGCTCGATCTTGCCAAAGGTTTTCATCAAATCGAAGTCGCACCAGAAGACATAAAGAAAACCGCATTCTGTACCTATAACGGATACTATGAATTTGTCAGGATGCCATTTGGTCTTTAAAATGCTCCTGCAACATTCCAACGTTTAATGAATTCGGTACCTAAAGAATACATAGGTAAATGTTGCTATGTATATCTAGATGATATAATTATCTTTAGTACAAGTAAAGAGGAACATTTTGACAAGTTGAAAAAAATTCTAAATAAATTGAATAACGCTAACCTCAAAATACAATTGGATAAAAATGAATTTATGAAGCAAATAAACTGAATTTCTTGGTCATATCATCACGACTAAAGGTATTAAACCTAATCCAAATAAAATAGAGGCCATAACGAAATTTCCAATACCTAAGACACAGAAACAAATCAAAAGTTTTTTAGGGTTAGTTGGGTATTACCGAAAATTTATTAAAGATTTCGCAAAAATTTCAAAGCCTTTAACAAATTGCTTAAAAAAAGGAAAACATATTAATATCACAAATCCTGAATATAAAGAAGCATTTGAAAAATTAAAACTTTTGATCATTACTGATCCAATATTAGTCTGTCCTGATTTTTCAAAAAAAATTTGTAGTTACTACAGATGTAAGTAATTTTGCGATCGGTGCTGTTCTATGGCAGAATAACCACCCAGTTTGTTACGCCTCACGTACACTCAACGAACATGAGTGTAAGTATTCCACAATCGAAAAGGAACTACTTGCGATTGTCTGGGCAACTAAATATTTTCGCCCATATATCTTTGGTCGCAAATTCACTATCAGAACAGACCATAGATCTTTACAATGGTTGCACAATTTGAAGGAACCTAATTCAAAATTGCAAAGATGGAAAATCAAACTACAAGAATTTAATTTTGATATCGAATACCTTGCAGGAAAGGAAAACAAAATTGCTGACGCATTATCTAGAGTACAAATTAATGTTAATGAAATGGATATTGATGAAATACACTCTACAAATGCTGTTGCAAATTCTGTTGAAAATAGTGTTGACAATGAAATAGATATTGATGAAATTCGTTCAACCGATGCTACTATTCACTCAGCGAATGAAGATAACTCTGAATATATTCCAATTTCTGAATCACCAATAAATTTCTATAAAACCCAAATTATTATAAAACAAGTAAAGCAACAGTCAGTCGATGCAACCGACTTAGAAATACCCTACACCTATTTGGTTCAAATTTAAGGACATATCCATAAGTCATTTTAACACCATAAAAGCTGTTATTAATTTGATCGTAAGACAAAGCTAACCAAATTAACTTTATAATACTAAAAACATTTTCTAATTACACTATCTATTAAAAAATACTACAAATTCTTACTAATTTATCTATTTAAAAATATTAAAAAACAAACAAACTTGAAATAAATGAAAATATATTTATTCCAATTCAATTACAAAATGAAAAAATTCTAATTATTAAATTTTGTGATAAAAAGATAATTAAAGCATAATATATTTAATAATCCAAATTTTAAAAAATTGCAATTATTTTAAATGGTTAGTTTATATACCTAATAGAAAAGCTTATAAACGCAAAATATGCAATAAATGTATTTCTAAAATACAATTACAAATTTAGACCTTTTCATATAATTCATTTAAATATAAAAATACATTTTACATAAATGCAGCAAGTTCCTTTGAACATAGCTGAACCACTACAATTAAGTCTAGATTTCGGAGACACATAGGACATAGGCAATATATTCTTTAGCTTCGAAATTAAACTCGACCACAACTAATTCCCATGGTACTTTCATTACTAGTAACCTAGTGTTAAATTTCATCAAAATACCGGCATTATTTTTTGAGTTATGGTGTTTTTAAGATATATGTTTGTTAGTCCTTGAACTTTTCAAGGGTTCCAGAACCCGAAATTATGGTACGATTTCGCCCATATACACAATTGGAACGTTATATCTTAATTTTAAGATACTAGTTTTATTAATTTCGATGATAAGTTTTTACACATTGGGGGGTCCAAGAGAGGTTCTGAACCACCACTCCAATTGATCCCAAATTAGGGGGACCGCAAGAAATAGTAAAGAACACCCTGGGCCAAATTTGAAACTTCTACATTTGTTTCAAGTTACTATCTTTATTAATTTCGAAAATATGCTTTAAGGTCGTAAGAACTGAGTAGCTGGTCCCCGACCCACAACTCCAATGGGGCCCAAATTTCAAAGACACTTACGCAATAGGAGGGACACCCTGATACCAAATTTGGAGGTTCTATCTTCATTGGTTTCGGAATTATGCTCGTTTGGCCTAAATTCGATCAAAAAGTTCTAAGTTCCGAACCCATTGTCCAATCCTCACCGTACGTAATCACCGCCATAGTTTCATTACCAATAACCTACAGCACAAATTTCATGAAGATAGCCTCATTAGTTGTTGAGTTATCGTGATTTTTTATATATGTTCGTTAGCGCTGACATCGATTAAAAGGTCCGGAATTCGAACCGTTGGGCTGATTTCGCCCTTATATAGTCCGCGCTGTACTTATAGTACTAGTTAACCCTTGTACACAATTTGAACGGTCTATCCTAATTTTAAGTAATTATTTTTAATAATTTCGATTATAAGCCTTTAAAACTTGGGAGGTCTGAGAGGGGTACAGAACCACCACTCCAATTGATCCCAAATTAGGGGAACACACAAAAGATAGTAAAAAACACCCTTGTGGCAAATTGGAAGCTTCTACATTTTTTCAAGTTGTTATCTTTATTAATTTTAAAGATATGCTTTAAGGTCTTCGGAAATGTGTGGCTGGTTCCCGACCCGCTACTCCAATGGGATCCAAATTCACAAGACACTTAGGAAATAGGAAGGGACACCCTGATACTAAATTTGGAGGTTCTATCTTTATTGGTTTCGGAATTATGCTCGTTTGGCCAAAATTCGATCAAAAAGTTCTAGGTTCCGAACCCATGGTCCAATCCCGACCTTACGCAATTCCCGAAGTAGTTTCATTACTAGTAACCTACAGCACAAATTTGATGAAGATAGCGTCATTACTTGTTGAGTTATCGTGATTTTTTATATTTGTTCGTTAGCCCTGAAACCGATTAAAAGGTCCAGATTCCGAACCCATGGGCCGATTTCGCCCATATGCAATCCCCGCCGTACTTTCAGTCCTAGTAACCTACAGTTAAAATTTCATCAAGATAGCTCCATTATTTTTTGAGTTATCGTGCCTACGGACGGACGGACGGACGGACATGGCTATATCGACTCAGGCGGTCACGCTGATCACAAATATACATACTTTTCCATATCTAGCTCGCTTCCTTTAGGTGGTTACAAACACCATACCAAAGTTAATATACCCCTTTACCTATTCTATAGGTGTAGGGTATAAAAAGGTTCTCCACAAAACTTCAAATTAATAAATATCCATAAGAGAAAACGGAAAATTTTTACACATCCTGATCCAAATGAAGAATTCTTCTTAGAGATTTTTAAAAATCATAATCCTAATAAAGGTATAGTTGGAGTTATGATTGAAGACATCAAAATTTATAGTGCTTTCCAAAATACATATTTGAAATATTTCTCGAAAAATAAGCTATTAAAATTAAATAAATGTTCGCTCTTACTTGATGATATTTTATATCGTCTAGAATTACAAGAACTCATCCTCGACCAACATGTGAAAACAAACCACAGAGGTATCAATGTGGTTTATCTAAATTTAAAAAACAAATATTATTTTTCTAAATTTAAAGAAGAAATTCAAAGAGTCATAAACAATTGTCACATTTGCAATTCTGCCAAATACGAACGTAATCCTCTAAAACTACCACTTAAAATTTCGGAAACTGCCAGTAAACCTTTAGAAATAGTTCACATGGACATTTGGTTCAAAAACAAAGGCAATCCATACTTTACTTTTATAGATAAATTTTCAAAACATGCGCAAGTTTATCCTATTAAGTCAAGGAACTGTTCTGACCTAAAAAATGGACTTATGAAATATCTTGCTTCTCTTGGTAAACCCAAAAGAATAGTTACAGATAGAGAAAAAGGTTTTAATAGTCTAAATTTTAAAAATTACTTGAGCAGTGAAGGAATTGAAATCCATTTTACTACTCCAAACAATCACAATAGTAATGCGGATATAGAAAGATTCCACAATACGCTAAATGAACATCTTAGAATCTTACTAGTAGTTGAAAAAGAAGAAGGCTTATCATCTGACGAAGATCCTATTGTAAAAGTTGTTAAAATCTATAATGAAACGATCCACTCTGCAACTAACAGAAGACCAATTGACTTTGTAAACGGCACCATTTCATCCGCACAATATCCTTTTATCCAAGAAACATTAATAAAATCTAAAACTAAAAACATAAAAAAGCTTAATGAAAACAGAAAAAAACAAAATGCTTCGACATGTTTAAAACTTAACCGTGTCACAAAACTTCAACCATATTACACCAAAACTGAAATTAAAAATCAAACTGAGAATCACTTTCAAATTAATAATGAAAAATTACCTAGATACATTAGCCAATTTAAGAAAAAATTCAGATATGAAAACTAAAATCAAAATAAAAATTAACTAAGTCAATATGACACCTCATGTATTTTAAGATAAGACTTTTGATTACTTTATCCATAATAAGTAAATAATCAGAATTACATTTTAATTTTTTTTACTAACAAATAATAATACTAACAATTGCAAATTACGAATAGCAAAATTGAAATAATTTACCTTATTATTACTTTAGGAATCATTTGTGTCAGCATGTTTTTACTCTGTATTATCAACATAATTGCATGCTCTCATATTGATATTCATGAGATACAAAATGGGAATGGGTATATTCTCGTACAGGATTCTAAAATAAATATCATCTATAACTATACAAAAATAATGCATATCATTAACTTGAAGTTGTATGAAGAGACTATAAATAAAATAGCACAAAATGTAGAACAATTACAAAATAAAAACACAACTTTCACTAACCTTTTGCATGACTTGAAACATTTGCAAGATGATTTTAGTAGCATTATCCCACATCATATACAAAAAAGGGGTTTAATTAACTTGGATAATAATAACAGAGATGAAATTCAACAACATTTAAAAATTATTGAAAAAAATAATAATGCATTAATAAATAACGCGAATCAACAAGTTTCTATAAGTCAAAACTTATCCGATCACATCCAAAATATAACTAACCACATTAATTCCTCTCAAAACAAAATACCAACTATTACCAAATTAATAACTTATAAAACAATATAGAAACAATTAATGAAGATATTAACTACTTAGAATAGAATAAAACATAAAATTATTATCAAAACAAATATCTAATATTAAGGAAATAATATTATCCAGTTAATTAGAAATTTTATCAAAAAATATTTTGACGAAGAAATTGACAATTTTAATATAACTTTAGAAAAATTACCGTTTATAAAAAACAATGTTGCACTTTACGAAAACAAAATTGTATTTATTATCTCAATACCCAATTTCTCTAGCGATGTATGTTATAAAACTGAAATTATAAAAATCCCAAACAAAAATAAAAACTTAGAATTAGATAATGGCATTGAAAAAATGTTTACATGTAAGCAAAAAATTTTTAAGTATTTAGAAAAAAAAGTAATATTGTTCTCAGATTTAATGCCAATTGATGATAAATGCATATCAAATTTATTAAATACAGACGAAATGATTTCTACTTACCATAAGAATGATACTAACAAAATAATAACAAAAAATTTGAATGAAACATTTTTATTTTTAATAATTGTAATCCACAAAATAAAATTAAAATTAGAGGTAATAACCTAATAAAATTCTCAAACTGTAAAATTTCTATAAATGATTTTAAAGTAGATGATACTCAATTTGAATACTATGTAAATAAAATTTTACCACATGTCGAACGTGAAATACAAATTAAGAAAATAGTAAATGAATTTGATCTGGAAACATTGCACGCAAGCAATATAAAGAATACCAGACATATTGAAGAAATTAAACATGATCATACGTGGAAATGGTACACCAGTATAACCGCAGATTCATTAATTTTTATAATGATAATAACACTCATTTTAATTATAATTCGCTTGAAATTTCGAAACTCGAAATTTGTCGTACCAAATTTAAATTTTAAACTAAACGGTATCTGCCGGGAGTCAGATTCTAAGGAGGGAGGAGTTACATCCACACCACTCATTGCTGATAATTTTATACCTACTGTACCAAACACTATTGTACAAGAAAATGGAATTATCGTACAAGAACGGAAAATGCCATTTTCTCTAAATTAAATCGGATTTTAATTTTTCTTTTAATTTTACATTTTATGTTTTCTTTATTTTAAACTCACTTGAACTCAAGTGCTTTATTTCATAATCGACCGTTTTTTTCATTTAACAAATAAATATTTTTTTAAATAACTAATTCTGATCAAACATGTTTTTTTTTGTTAAAACTTTTAAAATTAAATTAATTTAAATTTATTGAGAAATTATCGAAAAACGCTGATAATGTAAAATCAGCATTTTTCTTTTCTTTTTATAACACACTTAAAATGTGAAATGTAAAATGTTACGTAAAATCTAAATTTTATTACGTAACTAAAATTTTATACTAAGTTTAATTAGTTTAAGAAAATTTTCAGTTCTTTTTCTGATAATAAATAATAAAGTACTTTTTTGAAAATTAAAGATTTTTTTTGTTTTATTAATATTTTTCCGAATAAAAAGTTTGAAAAACATTAATATATATATAACAACTTTAGAACTAATTTTAATATTATTTATTTCATAATTGTTTAACGTACATTTTTGCTTATGATGCACATTTCTTTGTAATATAATTTAATTGAACTTAACTTAATAAAACACCTTTAAAGTCATTGTACCTACATTCATAATTCTAATTGTGTTAAAGTAAATTAAATATTTGTTGTGTCAGCTAATTTCGTTGCATAATGTATAATTATTATGGAAATAAAATTGTTTTAAAGACGTAATTTTAAGTAAAATATATTCATTAATAAATTTGAATTCTAAACTTAAATAAGTTTTTTGTTTATTTATTTTTTGTGTTTCAAAGCAATTAAAGAAAAAAACAAAACAATATAGAGTTTATTATTTTAAAAAAAGAATAGAAAAGAGAGTACCAAAAATAGAGAACGTGTTTTCTTTAAAAGAGATATGATGGACACCCTAATTTAACATATGCAAGAATACCTTTATTAAAAATAAGGTAAATAATTCGAACGACCAGAAAACGATGTGGCGAAACATTAAAACGCATTTGCTAAATGAGAAATTCAAGGAGATTAAAGAAATTATTTTTGGAAATGAAAAAGTAAATAATGAACTTATTATGGCAAATAAATTAAACAACTATTTTGTAGAAAGTATTAAAGAAATCAACATAAAAATTCCTTATAAAAAATATGAAAATATAATTGAAGAATGTGGACAGTTTTTTAATTTTAGAAGCATAGAATTGATTGAATTAAATAGTACGTTAAACTCTGTGAATAAAAAAAAAGATCCCTATTTTGTTAATGCGCAAATGATCATTTAATCTAATCGGCGAAAACCTTCTAACAATCATTAATGCGTCATTAGAATGTGGATATTTTCCTCAAAATTGGAAAGGAACGATTGTAATTCCCGTAGAAAAGGTATGGGGTATAAACAAATGTGAGGAGTTCCGGCCGATAAACACTATTATGCTAGAACCAAAAATCATTGAAAAAATTGTTAATAGTCAATTTGAGGAACATTTGAAAAAATATAATCTAATCTATAAATATCAATCGGGTTTTAGAGAGAATCACAGTTGTGAAGCACGGTTAAATTTAATAATCAGTAACTGGAAAATAAATGTTCATGATGGAAAAATTATAACAGCAATAATTCGAAACTGTGGACCGTCAAATTTTATTAAAACAAATAAAATGCTATGGGGTGAGGGAAAAAGAACTTAAATGGTTTTAATCATACTTGGAAAACAGATCCCAAAGAACAAAAATCAAAGGTGTTGTCTCTGATGCAATCAAGGTTTCACTAGGAGTACCTCAGGGTAGTATCAAGGGTGTCCGCTTATTTATTTTATATGTAAATGAGATGTTCAAAATGGTCTCAAAGTCAAAACTTGTCCTGTTTGCAGACGATGCTTTATTATATGTAGCTTGTGATACTGTGGAGGAATGCCTAAATACAATAAACGTTGTTCTAAATCATCTCAGTCTTTGGCTCAGTAGAAATAACTTAGACTTAAATGTTAATAAAACAAAATATATGAAAATAAATAATATTCGAGAAGTCAATCTAAAAATTGCAGAAGAAAGAATTGAAGAGATAAAGGAAATTAAGTATTTGGGAGTAATACGGGAAAATATAGTTCCTTACATAAAAAATAATTTTTAATAAACCCAATAATTGTAAATTAAAGTTAAATAAAGAATAGAAAAGTTCTTTACCAAATAAATGAACAAGTAAAACACAAAAAAAAATTATGAAACTATGTTCATGAAATTTGTGCTGTAAATTACTAGTAATAAAAATACGGCGGTGATTGCGTATGGTCGTGATCGAACCATGTCTCTTGCTATTCCCTTAGCATCCTTGTAAGTTAGAACCAATTGGAGATGGTGGTCGGAGACCATCTACACCGTTCCGAAGACCTTAAAGAATAACTTCGAAATTAGTAAAAATAAAAACTGAAACAAATGTAGAAGCTTCAAATTTGGTACAAGGGTGTTCTTTACTATAACCTGCGTGCCTCCTCCCAAGGGTTAAAAGTTTATTATCGAAATTAATAAAATTAGTTAAATAAAATTAAAATAGAACGTTCCAATTGTGTAAGTTAATTTAATACAATATGTATTGTATTAAAAAATTATTAATTAAAAATAAAATTTAAAAAATAAAATAATATCTCTTTAGTTTGAAAATAGATTGAACTTTATTCTTCAAAAATTAATATTATAATGATACAATTTTGTTACAATTCACATACATTTATAGAATTTAACTTTGCTTATCTTTAATTTCCCTATTCTCAAAACCTCAAAATGCTAAACTCAATTTAATTATTTATTTAGTTAATTAGTTCAGAAATGCATTTCCTCATTCTGAAGTTTTGAGAACAAAAAAGAAAAGAAAGAAATCCAAAAGAAATTAATATTAACAAAAATTTAATTCTTTATTTAAAAAATTATAAATCAAAGAAATGTTTATTTAGTCAAAAATTTAACATTAACAAAATTTAACCCAAATGGTCAAAAAGTAGTACAAAACAAAATTAAATAAAAAAATGCTGACTTATAATATTTTAGTTTTATAATATTCAATTAGTAGTATTTTCATTCATTAACAATATAAACAAAATAAAAAATTAAAACATTGAACTTGAATTATCATATTAATTTATTACTAGGTTTATTAGTTATTAGGGTTTTTTTATTACAATTTATTATGAACAATTTATTACTCAATGGATAACATTACAAAGCAACATTGTATTATTTTAGAGCTGCGTTGGAAAGAGTCGTTAACTCCTCCCCTCTTAAGTTTGAATGTTCTCATTCAACAACTCCATTGGTTTTTTTTTTTTTTTTTTTTTAAATTGATATACTTTATTTAGCTTTCTTATTGTCTATTACAAATGCTTTTTTTATAGTTTTACTTTTATATAACATATTATAATACTTTTTTATTTTTTATTTTAACTGTGCTATAAACAAAACAATTGATTGATTTTGGTATAAAATAACACAGATTAACCTAAAACTAAACTAAATAAAGACAAGCAAAAAAATACATGTATACGTATATAATATTAATTAAATTATTATTATGTTAATACAATTATTCATTCTGCATAACGCTGTCAAGCCATATGGTATCCCGCTTTAGTAGATACTTCAGATTTTTAACAAATAATTTGATGTTAGAGGTCTGTTTAAGATCATTTGGTAGCTTATTATAGATTCTTATAGCTGAGGATAATCCGCTGCTGTGAGATAACTCCGTTCTGGATCTTGTATGATTTAAAAAGTTCAGGCTTCTGGTGTTATAGTTATGTACACTATTTCTTTTCGTAACATTAATATTCTTCCTATAAATTCCTTTTTCCAGTTTAAAAATTAATTTGGCTTTTTCCATAATAATAATTTCCGGAAGCATCAAATATCCCGTTTTTTTATAAATTTCGACTGTTGGTGTCAGCCAGCTAAACTCATATAAATTTTTTATTGCTCTGTTTATCAAAGTACTGACCTTGTCTTTCAGCCATGTAGCGCAACTGGACCAGTTACATATATTATACCTAATATGTGACATGATATGAGCATGATATATATTATTGGCAGCTTTCCTGTTTAGTTTAATTCCACTTCTTTTAATGGCACCAAGCATTGGCGCAATTTTGGATACTATTTTATTGATATGATTTTCCCATCTCAGTTTTTCATCAATTATTACACCAAGGTATTTATATGTATCAACTCTTTCAATTTGGACATTGTTTATTAATATTTTTAGATTTATATCAGCTTTATTCCTCATTTTATATGTGATAAATTTAGTTTTATCAGCATTTATACTTAATTTGTTGCCTTTAAGCCAGTTAATATATTTGTACAAATCCTCATTTATTATTCTTTCTAATTCATCTCTGGTTTTAGCACTGTAAATGAGCAATGTGTCATCCGCAAATATCTTGTAATCAGCTTGTAAATTAGCACATTGGATGTTATGGATGTAAAGCAGATACAAAGTAGGCCCGAGCACTGATCCTTGTGGAACACCTATGTTTATACTACACTGGTTACTCAATACATCATTAACTCTTGTAGCTATTTTCCTATTTTGTAAGTAAGATCTAAGAAGATCGAGAGCTGTTCCTCTTATACCAATTTCATAGAGTCTGTTTAACAGGATTCTATGATCAACTGTATCGAATGCTTTTTTTAAATCAACGAATACTGAACATACATAGTTCCCTGCATCTAATTTGCTTACTATAGAGTTTGTTGATGCTAAGACTGCCGAATCGGTTCCAATATCTTTTTGAAATCCAAATTGATTATCATCAAAACCTACTACCTTTTGAATAAAATTCTAAATTCTATTATTTATTATTTTTTCAAATATTTTTCCCAAGCAACTTGTTAAAGTAATAGGCCTGTAATTTGATACATCATTGGTTGCTTCTGATTTGTATATTGGCACAACCATACTTGATTTTAGACATTCAGGATAAATACCAGTTGTTAAACAATAATTTATTAAGTAAGCGAGCTTGGGTGCTATAATGGTTGCCACATGTCTTAGATTTGATGCTGTTATGCCATCAACACCTGGTGAACTATTTTTTAGCAGCTTAATGATTTTTAATACTTCTATTTCATTTGTTTTTCTTAGAAAAATAGATCGTTCAGTAATTGTGTTTTTTACTGTGTATTTTTCTGCATCAATAATATTATCCGCCAACTTGTTTCCAATTTCACTAAAATACGTGTTAAAAGTATTAGCAATACCGAGATTATCACATATTTTAATGCCATTGTTATTTATTTCATTGATAACTTTACTGCAATTAGACGATCTTTTTAGCATACAGTTGTTTAGCACTTCCCACATTTTTCTATGATCAGACCCAGCTAAGTAGATTTTATTGTTAAAATAATTTTGCTTTTCTCTCTTTATTTCCTTAGTGACACTATTTTTCAATTTTTTAAATTTGGCTTGAATTTCTGGGGAGTTAGGGTTTTTCTTTAAGTTTTTAAATAATTTATTTCTTTTTTGGATGAGGTTCATTATTTCTTTAGTCATCCAATCATTATTTTTTCTTATTCTTATTACTTTTTTTTCAGTGGAGTTCTCTTTGGCCAATTGTAATATTTTCATGAGATTAACTACACTATCACAATTATTTGTTAAAAGTAGACTGCTAACTTGAGTTTTGTATTTTTTGATATCTGTAACGATTAGTTCCTTATTGAAAATGGGCTCACGTTTTTTTATAACTTTATTTATCCTTATTTGAATGGCTTTATGGTCTAAGTTAACAACATCTTCAGTAGAAATTTTAAAATCATACTTTTCATTTTTTAGATTTGATAGAACATGATCAATAATTGTGCAAGTGCTTTCTGTAACTCTAGTAGCATTTTCCGTTCTTAAATTGTTCTTTACATCTACAGCATTAGATTCTAGCATTGTTTTGTAGGATCTAGAGAACTCCGTATCAGATAATAAATCAATGTTAGTATCGCCAACCATAACAATATTTTTATATCTATTAAAAATTGATTCTAAATGTGATATAAATGTATTATTATTTTCACTAGGACTTTTGTAACAAACCGCAAGTTTAATAACTGGACTAGTACCGCATAATGATATAATTATAGTATTGAACTGTTCTATTACTTCTAATATTTTATATTGTATGTTTTGTTTGACATAAATAGCAGCCCCGCCTCCTCTATTTAAATTATTTGAATTAAATAAAGCTGTATACCCAGGAATATTAAAAAATATCTCCTCATCAGAGTATATCCAAGTTTCACCAATCATAATTATGTCAATACATTTTTTAATTTTTATAAATGATTCTATTTCGGTAATATTTTTTCTGAGACTTCTGGCATTAAAATGCACAATATTTAAATTTGAGAGTGTATTGAACATCAAGGTTTACTAATCATATAATTTTGCCAAGTTTCTCTTGTTTTCTGCAAATATTCTCTGTATTTATTATCAATATGCCTCCTGTAATAAGCTAGGTCTTGAATTGCTTCTTTTCTAGATACTCCTGTATTGTCATGATAAATAAAATAAAGTTGAGAAAGTTCTTTGTAGTTATTTGGCAATCCCTCTTGATGAATTAGTATTTTTAAACTAGTCTGAGTGACACCTTCATAGCAAATATCATCCTTGTCATGGAAATATGATAAAAACAGCCTTACATTGTTATAAATTCTGTGGTCTCTTAGTCTTGAAATTGCATAAACATTATCACCAGTATCAATTGCTTTTCTTGTTAGCCTAACAATAGGAGGGACCAATGGATCGATGTATGTTTTACTATTTCCCTGTACATTTTTTTCAATGTTTGGGCAGAGCGTTTCTCCCTTAGTCCAATTTGAATATTTGTTATCTGGCATTTGGAGTTTGCTTGGAGAAATGCAAGTTTTATCCTTTTCTTTATCTTCATTTTTTGAAACCACGCAATCACTTTTTTTAATTTTATTTGGATTATCTACATCAACTATAGATTCTTTCGCAGTAGTGATATTTTTATGTATTTTCTTTGTAAAAGATAAAAAATTTAAAATATTTCTATTATTTTTGGTTTTAATATTTGATGAATCATCTTTTGGTTTGACTATTTTTTTAACAGTTTTTACTACCGTCCCTGTTGTACTAATATCAGCAATTCTATCGTTATCAGTTTTAGTATTATTATTAATATCATTATTATTATTATTATTATTATTATTATTATTATCATTATTATTATTATTGTTATTATTATTATTATTATTATTATTATTATTATTATTATTATTATTATTACTATTATTATTAGTTTTATTCCCATTTTCTTTCATATCAAAATTATCAAGATTAGATAAGTTGTTGTTTTCCGTAAATTTAGCCTTTAATTGCTAATATCCAATCTTTTGTTTTTTAATACTCAGCTTTTTTTGATATACCTGACACATCACACTAAAGGTATTATGATCAACATTTAAACCAAGTTTTAGCTTCTCATTCACTTTTAGACAATTTATGCATTTATTTATGTCATCCTTTTTACAATCAGCACTTTTATGCTTCTGATGACATTTGACACAAATCTCATCATTTTTACAATCCGCAGATTTATGGTTAAAGCCTTTGCATTTGAAACAGCGTAGAACCCGTATAGCGTCAAAAACTTTGCAGCGCTCCCATCCAATTGAAACCTTTTCATTTCCAATTATCTTTGGGAAAGTGTCCTTATCTATTTCTACTATGGCATTATACCTTGTATGGTTTGTTTTCCTTGCCTCATAAATTTTTATCACTTTCATCACACTATGTTCTAAGATAGGATTCTGAGCCTTTAATTTGTTTATTAATTCATCTTCTTTATAATTGACTCCCATGTGAATGATTTCCACTCTTGGTTTGGTTTCAATTGGCACTTTTATTTCATAATCTCCCATTTTCTAACAAATTTTTTATTTTTTCACGTTCTTCTTTTGTTTCGGTTTCAATTAGTACCATACCATTTTTTCTATTTTCGACATTTTTGATTTTTAGATTTTTTGGGTCGACTTTTTTACTTAAATCCACTTTAGTTTGTTCACATTTTTGATTTTGCTTAGGTTTCACAATCAAAGGCACAACTTTTTTTATGGATGGCACAGTTTTTTTGCTGACACTTGCATTTTTTAATATTTCGGCAAACGATACATTTTGACCTACATTTTCGTTTTTTAAATTTTTATTGCTATATGTTTGCAATTCAGTACACAGTTCATCGTTCTTGAGTATTGATGTTTTTATACTGTTATTTATTTTTTCACTTTCCATTTTGAATGCTTCCGTTAATTTATTCAGTTTTAGATGGAATATTACTGGAACCTGGTTTTGATTGATATGTTTAACTGTAGAATTTTCATTTTCTGATGTTTGACTTCCTTCATTGTTGATAATTAACTTGTTTCTTCGTTTATTTGAAATTAATAAAAGTGCTAATACTATTATTACTATAATAGTAATAATACTGAAATTAACATATCTGTCTCTTTGTCTATCATTATCAATTAAATTTATTGTTTTGGTGTTATTGATATTTATTTCCTTCAATAACTCCAAAGACAAATGTTCATGTATTTTACCGATTATAGAATTTGTTTGTATAATAGCTGGTAGTGGCTTTATCTTGATGACTTCTGCTTATCCAAATTCTTGGTTGTTAACTTTTATTGTAGAATTATTAAATATTAATAGAAATGTCCCAGTAATATTCTGCTTGTTACCATCGATTTCAATTGGTCCCTCGTATTGGTTAAGTAATATAATTTTTTTTTTTTTTTTTTTTTTTTACGAGGGAATGGAAAGCTCGAAAGCCACCCATTGAAACTGTGCGGTGTTTCGCTGGGTAGTGTATGATTTTAACACACCAAAACCACACCCTTTTTGAACAAAACTTTAGGAGGGAACCTGTAATACAAATGTACAGTTTGGTTACAGGGATGAGGATATGGAAGGATTTAGGATGATGGTGGAAGTTATTTGGAATATCTGGATTATGGGGGATGGGGAAAATTGGATGGGATATTTAGAAGAAAGATGTTAATGTTCTTCTTAAATTTGGTTAAATCGTACATATATACATTATCAACTTTGGGGAACACATTTGGTGGAAGATGGTTCCATAAACCAGATGAGCGCATGACAAACGAATTTCCATAAGCCGTGTTACGCCATCTGGCTAGTTCAACTGTGTAGGGATGAGCATCTGTTGACCTCCTTGTTTCCCGTTGGAAAATCTTGAATGTAGGCATAAGTTGTTTGATTTCTTTAGAACAGGTGTTAGTCCCTACAAGATATCTATAAAACAAGGTCAGTGACCCAACAGTGCGACGATGGCTGAGTGGAGTGAGCGTTGAGGTAACACTGGGATCATTTATAAGACGAATAGCTCTATTTTGCACTTTATCAAGATATCCCAGCGCCGTAATGGGAGCACCAGCCCAAATATGTGCATTATACTCCATTTTCGGCCTGATATAAGTTTTATAGATGTTAAGGAGATCAGAGGGTGAGAAGTAAGTTTTGCAGCGATACAAGAAACCCAAACATTTAGCAGCATCCTTAGCTACTCCAAAAATATGATTTGACCAAGTCAATTTTTGGTTTAGCTCAATCCCCAAAATGTTCAAGTCTTCCGAATGGTGCAAAGCCTCTCCTTGAAAAGTAAGGTTCGGAATAGTTGTAGCTATTTTTCGCGAGACTAGACAGCATTGGGTTTTTTTGGTGTTAAACTCAACTCTGTTGATTTCACCCCATTTTTGGATTTTAATTAAATCTTTGTTTAATTCACTTATAGTGAAATTTTTTGCTGTTGAATTAATCTGGTGATTAATGTTACAGCGGCTATGAAATTCATAGGAAGCAACAAGGGTACTGTCGTCTGCGAAGCTATGGATTGGATTGGAGGTTATTGATAGTAGGTCATTTATAAATATTAGGAAAAGACTGGGGGATAAAACAGATCCCTGAGGGACACCAGCATTTATTTTGAAATCTTTGGATGAATATCCATCGACAAGAACACGAATCGTGCGATTCGAAAGGAAATCTCCAATCCATTTAACGAAAACCCTACCTAGACCTAAAGCCCTGCATTTTGCCAATAAAGCATCATGCCAAACTCGATCGAAAGCTACAACATCAGACTCACCAGAATTGTGAAGACTGATATTAAGCTTTTCGCACAGGTAGGTCATGAGATCACCAGTTGAACGACGGGCTTTGAACCCGTATTGTCGATCATGAAGCAAACCTTTACGATCTAGATATTTCAAAAGCTTATAATTTATAACTTTTTCCATTACTTTGGAGAGGACCGAAGTAATAGCAATAGGTCGGTAGTTAGAGGGATCGCTTTTATCGGCTTTTTTAGGAATTGGAAAAACATGTGCAACCTTCCATTGGGTAGGATGAATACCCGAAGTAAAGGAAAGATGGAAAAGGTTGCGCAGAGGTTTTGAAATGGAAGTATATGTGTTTTTGAGAACGGTAGTTGTAATACCGTCCGGACCGGCTGATTTTTTTGTATCAAGATTGTTCAAGATTTTCATCACTGCTCGCGTCCTAAAGTATATTCTACCAAAGGAGCAGCCAACTTCTGGAATAGATGGAGGTCTTTGAGTTGACTGAGGCAGTGATGAGTTAGAAGCGAACTGTTTGCCAAACAAATTCGTTTTTTCTTTTGAATCTGATACGATGTGGTTGTTTATATCAACAAGTGGAGGAAAAGAGGACCCGCTATTGTCCTCTTTTAGATTTTTTGCAAAAGTCCAAAAGGACTTGCTATTCTTGGGCATGTGTATTAGAGTTCGTTTCAACTTTTGGTTGAACAAGAATTTTTGCTTGTTGATAACTCTCTTACATCTGTTCCGAACCACTATATAGTTGGTCCTGTGAGCCTCCAAACCACTGACCCGGTACTTTTTGAAGGCCTCCTCTTTTTTTAGAATGGCTTCTTTACAAATGCGATTAAACCAAGTTTTGGGTTTCCGTTTAATAGATTTCATGGAGTGAGGTATAAATAATCTCATTCCAAGTAGAATAGTTTCACTAATCGCATTTGCAGCGAAGTCAACATTCCTACCTCGGAAGCACAGTGACCAATCAAAGGTTTTGTAAAAATTGTTCAGACCTTCCCAGTTAGCATGGTTATAATGCCATACCAATTTTTTGGGAAGGGACCTTTGATTGGACACCGAGCCTGCCCGGAAGCTTGTATTGACCAAACAGTGATCAGAGCCCCCCAGGGGGCAACCAACTGAAACCACATACTTTTCAGGGTGTGTGGTTAGAAACAGATCCAAGAGGTGACCTTCTTGATCAGCACGGTCTGGGATTCTAGTGGGATTTTTAACAAGTTGAGAAAGGTGGAATAGAGTAGAAAATAATTCAACTTGTTTCCCAATCGAGTTTTGACTCGGAGAAGAGGTACTGGAAAAGTGAAGCCAGTCTTTGTTATGAACATTAAAATCCCCCGCCAGAACAATTTCGGTATCAGGAAAACAATCGAGAATTTCATTGATCTGGTTTGAAAGGTTTTCAATTTCCATAACAGTTTCTTGTTCACTTGAATTGGATGATCTGTATAGAAAACAGAAATGTATAACATGCTTTTCAACATGGATTTTGACCCAAACGTAATTGAAAGTTGGGCTTGAAGATTTATATTTGTCAAGAGTGTTAAAAGCAATGTCTTTTTTTATGTAGATGGCGATGCCTCTTTTGGGAACGAAGTGTGAAACGAGTAAGTAGCCGTTAATATCGAAGTTAACATTGTGACTACTGACTTGCGTTTCACATAGAGCAAGGATTGCCGGTTTAATTGAATTAAGATGACCTTCAACGGCATGGAAGTTCGTTTGCAAACCGCGAATATTACAAAAATTAAAGTTAAAGTTGATAATGTTGTTAGAAATTAGGAAGAAAAAAAAAAAAAAAAGAAGAAAAAAAAACAAAAAAAACAAAAATGCTTATTATGTACGATTTTATCAACCTATCGACAACACCTTTGAAAAAAAGAAAAAAAATTTACAAAAAAAAAAAAAAAAAATTTAAAACTTAAAAGTCTTATTTCGAGTGAGAACAGTTCTACGTTTTTAACTTGCACGATATAGAATCTATATAGAAACTATATGTGCCCTTATTGTAGTAGGTACAACCAAAAACTCAATCAAAATAAAACAAATACACAATTACATCTAATTAAAAATAAAGCATTTGTAATTGTGGTAATATAACTAATTAAATACAAAAACAAAATTAAAATTTAAAAATTATTGGACATATACCATCAGAATTTATTAATTAAGTTACGGTGTTTTTATGATGGTATATTGAGAGTGGAGAGAGTTATTAAAAACATTAACATCTATCCATGGGAAGGAGAGAGATGGATATATTGTTTTGTTTACCACTAGGAGAAAATTAAAAGAATGATTATTTCCAAAAAAAAAAATTATTTTAATTTAAAGTAAACAAAACAATCCGGCGCGTGATATTTAAAAATTAATAAAGAATTAAAAAAATAAAAAATTCTAAAATTAATTTAAGTTAAGTTTAGTTAAAAAAAATAAAAAATAAAAAAGTGTAAAACAAGTAGTGAAAAAAAATTTAGTTATTTACGATAAAATTTTAGCATGCAGATATAATTAAAAATGATACTTATCTAGGTATGTCCGCCATTGAAAGTGCGGCCATGTGATCCAAAATAAAAAAAATTGAATTAGAATTAGAAAAAGAAAGTAGAAAAACACTACAAATTTTAAACACTTTAAATTTAAAGGAAAAAATTAAAAAAAAATTTATTTTATAACTTTATAATTTTAAATTAAATGAAAAAACAAAAAACAAAATTTATTAAAATTCTTATTAAACCGAAATTAGTGTTGTTTCAACGAAGTTCCTGTTGTTATTTCTTCGATTGTTAATATATGTTGGTTGTTCGTAATGTTACACATTCAATTTTCACCCTTTATTAAATTCGGTATACAAGTTGAATTTTCTAAATTTACTAAATTTTCTTTATTACATATAGTTATAGAATTGACATTATTACATTTTTTTAAAATTCCAAATATTTTTTCTTTATTAATTAAAATTCTATTAAAATTAATTTGAGTTGCAATATGTTTTCTTTTTACAGGTTTAATTAATATTTCATCAAAAATTTAAAATTTTGTCATAGTTATTTCGATACTATAAAATAATTTTTTTTTAACAATTAAAATTTTTTACAAAATACTCTAAAACACTTGACAAGTTTCAAAAAAATTAAATTTTGAATAACCAAATAATTCAAGTGATAATTGCAAATTTTTTTTTGTTAATTAAAATTAATAAAATATTGTGAATGATTTTTTTTTGAATAATATTATTGTTAATTATTTTGACAATTTGAAATGACATTTATCAATGAAATTATAAATAAATTATAATTTAGAAAATGTCATTCAAACATTTAAATACTGTGAGAACACTTTTTTACAAAATAACTGTAACACTTTTTTTTTTTTTTTTTTTTTTAAGGAAGAAGTACAGAAGTTTATTTTTATTTTCTTTTTTTTACAACTAGATTTTTCCTCTCAAATTTATTACTTTTAGTTTTAATACTATGAATCAAATTTTTATAGTGTTCTGTATAGTCTTCGGTATCTGAATTCTTTAATTCTACCTTATACATTTAAAAAAAAATGATTTTTTTCTTGGTTTTTATTTGTTATTTTTGATTAATTAGTTTTAATTATTAGAAAAAAAAATTTTAGTAGATAGTAATTTTTTTTTTTTTTTCCTGTTACTCCACTAGGGAGCATAGGGCTTCAACTTGAAGTCTCCATTCTTCTTTATTTCTTGCTACTGCTTCTATTTCGTTCCAGGAGCTCTCGCATCTGCTTATTTCATCTAGTACTGTTCTCCTCCATGTTGTTCTGGGTCTTCCTCTTGTTCTGGACCCACCTTGAGGGTTCCAACATAGCGCCATCCTTGTTATGCAATTTTCACTTTTCCTTAGTGTGTGTCCAATCCATTTCCATTTCCTTCTGGTAATTTGCTTCACTATTGGCTCTTCATTTGTTAACTCCCACAAGTCTGTATTCCTAATTCTTTCGGGCCAGAATATTCGGCATATTATTCTAAGATGTTTGTTGATGAAGACTTGTAGTTTATTCTTGATGGAGTTAGTTAGCAACCATGATTCGCTGCCATATGTTAATGTAGATATTACACATGACTTGAATATTATTAACTTAGTTCGTCTAGATATTTGCGAACTGTTCCATATGGGGCGAAGTCTTCCGAAGGCTGTTCGGGCTTTATCAATTCTGTTTTGAACGTCTTCACTG
Organism: Dolichopus griseipennis; assembly: GCA_963082915.1. NCBI lineage: Eukaryota > Metazoa > Arthropoda > Insecta > Diptera > Dolichopodidae > Dolichopus > Dolichopus griseipennis. Next base: position 162,340,782 of record OY720441.1, on the reverse strand, counting down.
GTGCCGCCTGTTGGCGTGATGATACTGCCCAGATAACAGAAGTTAGTTGTGCACTCTATGTCGCGGCCATCTAGCTTGATTGGATTATCATTTGGAAGGTGTATGTGCATTGCTTTGGTTTTATTGATGTTTATTTCTAATCCAACGTTTCGCGCTACTTGTTGCAAGTGACTCAATTTGGACTGTGCATCTTCTTGGCTATGTGATAGTAGACAGATGTCATCTGCGAAGTCAAGGTCTTCTAAGATTTTATCATCTGACCAATTAATGCCTCTTTCTGTGCAACTGATTTCTCTCATAATGTCGTCTAGTACGATGGTGAACAGTAGTGGCGAGAGGGGGCATCCTTGCTTAACACCAACATTAGTTGTAAATGAATTGCTGATGTTTCCATTATGTGATACTGCTAGTTTCGAATTTACATACATGTTCTTGATAATGTTGATTATTTTATCTGGTATATTTCTATTCTCAAGTGCTCTCCATATTGCGTTTCTGTGGATGGAGTCGAAAGCTTTCTGAAAGTCAACGAATATTAGACATAGGGGTGACCTCCATTCATGTGATTGTTCTACGATCATTCTGAGGGTGTTTGCTTGGTCTAGGCAGCTTCTGTTTGGTCGAAATCCAGCTTGTTCATCTCTGAGCATGTTCTGCATTGCGCCTTGGAGTCTAGTTTGTATTATCCCGGCTAGGATTTTATATATGGTGTTGAGTAGTGTGATACCTCTCCAATTGTTGCAATCAGATAGATCTCCTTTCTTCGGGATCTTAATTATTACTCCTTCCTTCCATACCGTAGGAATTGTTTCTGTTTCGCATGTATTTGTTATGTGGGGCTGTATAAGTTCGGCTGCTGTTTGCGGATCAAGTCTTAAGATTTCGCTTGGTAGACCGTCACTTCCGGCTGCCCTGTTGCTTTTCAGCCTCAGGATGGTGTCTTTGATTTCCAGTATGGATGGGGTAGAGTCGCTTATGTTGTTGATTATGTTGCTGTGTTGGATAGTATCTCTTTGCGGTTGCTCATTTGTTATTGGTTGTTGTATATTGCTGATTTCTTGGAAGTGTTCTTTCCACCTTTGCGTCTGTTCATTTACACTTGTTATTAGTTCACCGTTACGACTTTTAACTGGCTGATTGACTCTGCATGTTTGATTTGTGAGCCTATGAATGGTGTTATATACTGCCCTCATGTCGTATTTGTTTGCTGCAGTTTCAGCTTCTCTAGCAATTCTTCCAAGATGCTTCCTTTTGTCTGTTCTCGCCGCTTTCTTAACCAGTTTCGAGGTGTTAAGGTATTGTTCTCTTATAACGGCCGAGCTGTCAGTGTTTAGCTGGTTTTTGAGATGTTGCCTTTGCTTGATTAGGTCCCATGTTTGGTCTGAGATCCATGGCTTTCTGTTATTATTTAGGTTGGTGCCCAGAATATTTGTAGCTGTTTGTCTCAGATTCCTGGATGTTTCTTCCCACGCTTGCTGGATGTTTTGTCGCATGGTGTCTTGTATGGCTGCAGTGGTGCTTGCTCTTACAATTGGGTCCCTAAGTGGCGCTAGGTTTATTTTGGCTGGGGGTCGCTGTGTGCTATTACTTGTGTTTCTCCTTAACTTGATCTGGAGGTCTGCAGTTATTAATTCATGGTCGCTATGTATATCTGCACCTCTTTTATTCCTTACGTCCATGAGGGAGTTCCTCCATTTCTTACTCACACATATATGGTCTATCTGATTTCTTACTCTACCGCCTGGTGAAGTCCATGTATATTTGTGAATGTTTTTGTGCGGGAATATAGTACCACCTATTACCAGATTGTTTGTTTGACATATTTCTATTAATCTGTCCCCATTGTTATTCCTTGATCCTAAGCCATGTTTACCTATGACATCTTCTAGATTTAAGTTGTTATTGCCGACCTGAGCATTGAAGTCGCCCATAAGTATTACTAGGTCCCCTCTGCTAATGCTGCTGAGTGTGCTGCTTATTTGGTTGTACAAATCATCTTTCTCTTCTTTTTCTGCGTTTTCCGTTGGTGCATAGCATTGAATGATTGTTGTGTGTCTAATTCTACCCTTAAATCGAGCAATGATAATTCTATCAGAGATTGCTTTCCAAGAGACTAGTGACTGGCTTATATTTTTCGCGATTAGTATTCCTACTCCGCCCTCACTTCTTGAATCTTTGCCACTGAATAGGATTATGTTGCCATTGTCAGATTTTCGTTCGCCTTGCTTGTTCCATCTTAGCTCGCTAATGCCTAGAATACTTATTTTATACGCAGCCACTTGGTGCTCTAGCTGTGCAAGTCTTGATGCTTCCCTAAGAGTTCTTACATTCCATTGTGCGATTCGTGTCCTTATTTTCGTGCCAAAGGTTGTGCCTAAATTTCCGTTTCTATTATATCCGAGGCTTGTTGAAGTTTCTTGAATCCTCTTAGATTTAAGTTTGAGCAGGAGATTGGCCTACTGCAAACCGATCCTAGTGTTTGATAGGCATATTCAATATTGGTTGTTATATTAGTACTATTATTATTATTATTATTTTATTAACTGTGAGTTATATGTATGGAGTAAAGATCTTAAATGAGATGATTCTTATTGAAGTTGAAAATTGTTACTGAAAGTTGTATCTGTGAACTGTATGTATGAAGTGAAAATCTTATATGAAGTGGTTATTATTGGGAATTCAGAAATTGTTATTGAAAATTGTATCTATGAGTTATAATTATGAAGTGAAAATCATTATATGTGAAGTTGAAAAGTTATTGGAAAATTGTATCTATGAGTTATAATTATTAAGTGAAAATCTTTATATATGAAGTTGAAAAGTTATTGGAAAATTGTATCTATGAGTTATAATTATTAAGTGAAAATCTTATATGAAGTTGAAAATTTATTGAAAAGTTATTGAAAATTTATTGAAAATTGTTTGTTATGCAAATATTCTATATAGGTTATTTTTACCCCCACCGGAAATCGAACCCGAGACTATCACACTGCAAGAATTGCATTACTGCGCTCCTACCAGCTAGGCTATGGAAGGGACAAGTAGATAGTAATTAATAATATAAAAAAAATTTATAATTAGTATTAATTAATTAAACTATAATTGTAAAGATGCTATTAGTAAATTACAAATTACAGTTTAAATTCTAACTACTAAGTAAAATAAAATAGAAAAAAAAAATATAAAAATATAACTATTACTAGAGCTCTGTTTACTGCAGGTGTATATTTATTAATTCGGTTTAATATTTTATTTTATTTTTTTTTCTTTTAAAATTTTTTAATATTTAATATAATATTTTCTTTTGACGTCTTTTATTTATATTATATTTATTTCAATATTTTATTTTGACGTCTTTTGATTATATTATTTTTATTTCAATATTTTCTTTTGACGTCTTTTAATTATATTGGATTCTTCTTTTCTCCATACAGATGTGGATACTTATTTACGAAGATCCAATATATTTTTAAAAAATAAAAAAAAAAAATTTTTGAAAATTATACGATTGTTTTAAAAATGATCTCTCTTTTTTTCTTTTAATAAATTATTTTTTAATTATATTTATTATTTTTATTATTTTTTTCAACTTACAGGGTCATTAAGAGGACCGGACTCTGGGTCTGCATGGATGTGTTGTGCCTTTCTACCTTCAACGGGAGCAGGCGGCTGTGACATGCCTTAATATTTATGACACATAACTCCGTTTTGTTGCTGCTACTTCGGGGCCTCGTTTCCTCTCCCAACTTGCTGCAGGTTCCAGTCACGCGTAGTGGCAAAAACTTTTTCACTTTCTTTTTTTTTAAAAAAGATTTTTTTTTTTATTTAGTTTTTATTTCTATGAGTAATAGAATTAATATCTTTTTATTTTTTATTAAATAAGTTTAATTTTCTAACTAAACAGTTAGTTTTCTGTTTATTTTTTTTTTTAATAAGTTTAGTTTTTTAACTAGTAAGTTAGTTTTCTGTTTTTTTTTTTTATTTAATAAGTTTAGTTTTTTAACTAGTAAGTTAGTTTTCTGTTTTTTTTTTTTTTATTGTAATTTTAGCTAAAAAATTTTTCAAATCTACTACTACACTTCACCCATGATCACTTGGCCGGTCCCTCCTCGGGCGCCAGTTAATTTAATACAATATGTATTGTATTAAAAAATTATTAATAAAAAAAAAATTTAAAAAATAAAATAATATCTCTTTAGTTTGAAAATAGATTGAAGTTTATTCTTCAAAAATTAATATTATAATGATACAATTTTGTTACAATTCACATTCATTTATAGAATTTAACTTTGCTTATCTTTAATTTCCCTATTCTCAAAACCTCAAAATGGTAAACTCAATTTAATTATTTATTTAGTTAATTAGTTCAGAAATGCATTTCCTCATTCTGAAGTTTTGAGAACAAAAAAGAAAAGAAAGAAATCCAAAAGAAATTAATATTAACAAAAATTTAATTCTTTATTTAAAAAATTATAAATCAAAGAAATGTTTATTCAGTCAAAAATTTAACATTAACAAAATTTAACCCAAATGGTCAAAAAGTAGTACAAAACAAAATTAAATAAAAAAATGCTGACTTATAATATTTTAGTTTTATAATATTCAATTAGTAGTATTTTCATTCATTAACAATATAAACAAAATAAAAAATTAAAACATTGAACTTGAATTATCATATTACAATTTGTAATAAAAAACAAGTAAAGAATTGGTTCAAATTTAATGGGAAGTCCATAAGTCATTTTAAAACAATAAAAGCTGTTATTAGTTTGGTCGTAAAACATAGCTAACCAAATTAACTTTATAATACTAAAAACATTTTCTAATTAGACTATCTATAAAAAAATATTACAAATTCTTACTAATTTATCGATTTAAAAATATTAAAAAACAAACAAACTTGAAAACTTTTATCACCTTTTGTGATAAAAATTTAATATATTTAAATAATTAAAATTTTTCCAAATTGCAATTATTTCAAATTGCTAGTTTACGTACCTATCGAAAAGCTTATAAATGCAAAATATGCAATAAATGTATTTCTAAAACATAATTACAAATTTAGAACTTTTCATATAATTCATTTAAATATAACAACAAATTTTACACAAATGCAGCAAGTAACTTGAATATAGCTTAAGTATTGTACACAATGTCTTAATTATATATCACCTATGGTAATAATTCAATAAAATATATGATATAATAAAAATTAAAAAAAAAGGAATTTAATATGTTTTATGGTAAAATTCTTAGCCTTTTAAAAAATAAAATTGTTAAATAAAAACGGAAATACGAAAGAACCCTCGTGTATCAAATTTAAAGTTTTTATCTTCATGAATCTCGAAGATAAGCCTTTTAATTTTGGGATATCTTAGGAGCTTCCTGAACCACCGCTACAATTAAGTCTAAATTTCGGGGACACATAGCAAATAGGAAATATATTGTTTGGTTTCGAAATTAACCTCGTTTGGCCTCAGATCTATCAAAAGCTTGTAGAATCCGAACTCATTGTCCGAACTCGACCAGAACCAATTCCCATGGTACTTTCATTAGTAACCTAGAGTTTAAATTTCATCAAAATAGCGGCATTATTTTTTGAGTTTTGGTGTTTTTAAGAAATATGTTTGTTAGCCCTTGAACTTTTCAAGGGTTCCAGAACCCAAAACCATGGTACGATTTCGCCCATATGCAGTCCCCGTTATACTTTCAACACAAGTTAACTCTTGTACACAATTTGAACGTTCTATCTTAATTTTAAATTACTAGTTTTATTAATTTCGATGATAAGCTTTTACACTAAGCTTTTAGCTTATTGGGGGGTCTAAGAGAGGTACTGAACCACCACTTCAATTGATCTCAAATTAGAGGGACACGCAAAAGATAGTAAAGAACACCCTTGTGCCAAATTTGAAGCTTCTACATTTTTTCAAGTTGCTATCTTTATTAATTTTAAAGATTTGCTTTAAGGTCTTCGGAAATGTGTGGCTGGTCCCCGACCCACTATTCCAATGGGGCTCAAATTTCCAAGACCCTTAGGAAATAGAAAGGGACACCCTGATACCAAATTTGGAGGTTCTATCTTCATTAGTTTCGGAATTATGCTCGTTTGGCCTAAATTCTATCAAAAAGTTGTAGGTTCCAAACCCATGGTCCGATCCCGAACTTACGCGATCTCCGAAGTAGTTTCATTACTAGTAACCTACAGCACAAATTTGATGAAGATAGCATCACTAGTTGTTGAGTTATCGTGATTTTTTTTATATGTTCGTTAGCCCTGAAACCGATTAAGAGGTCCAGAATCCGAACCCATGTGCCAATTTTGCCCATATGCAGTCTCCGCTGTACTTTTAGTCTTAGTGACCTACAGTTAAAATTTCATCAAGATAGCTACATTATTTTTTGAGTTATCATGCCTACGGACGGACGGACGGACATGGCTATATCGACTCAGGAGATGATGCTGATTACAAATATATATACTTCTCCCTATCTAGCTCGCTTCCTTTAGGTCTCCGCCCTATGCTCCGACAGGAGTGGCATTTATTAAAAATACGTGTATTGTAGAGTTTATAGTTGTATCTGTAATTTTATTTTTACTTGTAATTGTAATTCTCTAGTTATTATTCGTGTTTTGAAATAAATGTAAAGGAAGAAAAAAAAAAAAAAAAAAAAAATTTATTAGGGTTTTTTTATTACAATTTATTATGAACAATTTATTACTCAATGGATAACATTACAAAACAACATTGTATTATTTTAGAGCTGCGTTGGAAAGTGTCGTTAACTTGTACAAGGGTTAACTAGTATTGAAAGTTAGGCGAGAACTACATATAGGCTAAATCGGAGCATTGGTTCGGGTTCTATAACCTTTGACCAGTTTAAGGACTAACGAACCTTCATTCAAAAAAAACAAGATAACACAAAAACTAATGACGCTATTTTGTTGAAATTGACACTCTAGGTTACTAGTAATGAAATACCGCGGGGGTCGAGGTCGGACATAGTTTCGGTTTCTAAAAGCTTTTGATCGAATTGAGGCCAAACGCGCATAATGTCGAAACCAAAGAAGATAGAACCTTAAAATTTGTGGCACAAGTGTTTTTTTCTTATTTGCTTTGTGTCCGTCAAATTTTAGATGAACCGGTTTGCATACCACCCTCCTACTCTCAACACCTTAAAAGCATATATTCGAAGTTAATAATAACTTGAAATAAATATAGAAACTTTAAATTTGGTGTAACGGTGTTTTTTCCTATTTCCTTTGTGTCCCCGAAATTTAGACTTAATTGTAGTGGGGGTTCAGGTGCCTCCTAAGAAAGCCCAAAATTTAAAAGCTTATCTTCGAAACTCATGAAGATAAAAACTTTAAATTTTATACACGAGGGTTTTTTCCTATTTCCGATCTTATTTAACACTTTTATATTTTAAAAAGGCTATGAATTTTACCATTATATTTTACTTTTATATTTTTAAAAGGCTTTAAGAATTTTTTATAAATTAAAAAAAAAATTATTTTTTTAATAAACGAATATATTTCTTTTTCTTAATTTTTATTATATCATATATTTCATTGAATTATTACCATAGGTAATATTTAATTAAGAAATTGTGTCCGATACTTAAGTTGTGTTCAAAGGTATTTGCTGCATGTATGTAGAATCTCTTTTTATAACTGAATGAATTATATGTAAAGTTCATTGTAATAGATACATATACTAAGAATTTAAATTAATTTCAGTTTTGAAAAATTTCAATGATTCAATTTTGTTATTAATTAACATTAAAAACCACCCAATTATATAAACTTTTTATATATATATTATCACAAATTAATATTTCTTTCGAATAACTTGTTTGTAAATGTTTTTAGCATTATAAAGTTAATTTGGTTAGCCTTGTCTTACGATCAAAATAATAAAAGCTTTTATGGTCTTAAAATGACTTATGGACTTCTCATTAATTTGAAACAAATAGATGTAGGGTATTTCTAAGTTGGTTGCACCGACTGACTGTTTCTTTACTTGTTTAGATATATGTTTTGTAAATGCGAATAAATTCAATGCGAAAGTATTTTAATTGATTTAGAATAATCAAATTAGATTTTTACACTTATATCTGTCATACGAGAGCCTTTCTTTCTAGTTTTATAATAATATACGTCGACAAAAGGAAAAAAATTGGAAAATTTTAAATTTTCTAGGTTATTTTTAAAAAAAAATCTGACTACACTTCTAAAAGAAAACTACTATAATGTTAACTTAATGATCTTTAGGTACCAATTTGCTTTTATTAGTTCTGAAGTGCAAAAGTTAGAGGAAAAGAATATATATTAGAAGAGAACTTAAAATTTTACTTGTCGTCCGACGGGCTTTATTGCTAGTATTATTATAAAATTCTAAAAATTTTTTCCCTGAAATTAGGCTATTGAGCTGTTATATTAATAATTACAATTTAAGAATTAACTCTAGAAATATTGTTAAAGTTCCGCGTTTCCATAAAAAATTCCAATAAATTCCATTTTTGTTTTTATCTGTTTTATAGTAGCTCCTAGAATATTTAACAAACTACCTGATTAAATTAGACCATTGATTAAGAATTATATATAGATAAACATTTTCATGTTAAAAATTTCTATGAAATTTTATTCGCATATTTTTTCAAATTCTCTCTAAACTTTTCACATATTATAAATGTATTGTAACTATTTATACTTAATATTAATATATTTTTTATTTCTATTTTATACCCTTTATTTTTATTTGTATTCCCTCAATTTAAACCAATTAAATTTGTGGCCATTTTTCACTCTACATAGTACATGTAACATGATTCATGAAAAGATACCAAAGAAAAGAAAAAAATCATAAGAATAAGAAGAAAAACCAATTGTTTATACTTTTTTGTTATAAACAATAAATAAGATTTTGGTCACAGTATTTAAATTTTAATAGAAATTCTCAGTTAGAACAAAATTATAATTGATCTCAATCCAAAAAAAAACCTCTAAAGATAAAAGAATTAAGATATAAAAATTTGAATACATACTTAAATTTATACATAAACATTTTATAAAATTTCATACATGCCGATTCCATCCCAAATATGAATTTTGCAAGTTTTAGAAAAATGTATTTATTTTAACAAAAATTAAAAAATCAAAACAAAAGATTTTCCGTTACAATTCAAACCTAAAAGAAATTGTAATAAAATATTTGGTCACAATCATTTTTAAATTATTCTTTTAATTTACTTATTTTTTAATGTTCTATATGTTTAAACTCAAAGTTATTCGAAAAAAATGTTAATTTGTCATATAATTAATTATTACCAATAAAATAATAACATAATACAAAAATAAATAATAATACAAAAATAAATTTTACAACTTAAGTATCGTACACAATTTCTTAATTATATATTACCTATGGTAATAATTTAATGAAATATAGATATGATATAATAAAAATTAAAAACAAAAAAAAATTTCGTCGTTTATTAAAAAAATATTTAGTTTTTAATTTATAAAATATACTACATAATATTTTTTATAGTTAAATTCTTAGGGTTTTAAAAATATAAATGCTCAAGCATACCACTACAAACTTCAAAAATAGACTGGTAAAGCTTTATAATAGAATTTTTAGCTCAGGTTATTTTCCACAGGTATGGAAAATCGCTGAACTAATTCCTATCCCAAAAGGCTCGAAGAACCCAAATGATCCTAAAAATTATAGATTTATATCATTTCTCTCAACAATGTCAAAATTATTTGAAAAAGTTATAGGTAACAGATTAAGCCGGTTTATGGAAAAGAAACTATCCAATAAAATACATGGTTTTAGACCTAATAGAAGCACTCAAACCTCACTTCAAACATTAGAATTAGAACTTTCAATGGCCTTACATAACAAAGAATATGTTACACTAATATCTTGTGATATTGAAAAGGCATTTGATAGAATAACAAAGCACAAAATACTTCAGAAATTAGTAAGGTGGAAATTAGGACCAAAGTTTATAAAAACAATCCAAAGCTTCTTAACAAACAGGAAAATTTTAGTAAAGGTAAATGGAAAAATATCAATGGTTAAAAATTTTCTAAATGGCATACCACAGGGCTCCCCATTATCTGTACACCTTTTTAACACATTCATTTCAACATTACCAGGTGTGTGGAAAGATATACCCACTAGGGGATTTAATTACCTTATTTACGCGGACAACATCCTATTATATAGTATAGGAAAAGAAACATCAATACATAACAACTTACAAGTAGCTCTAAACTCGTTAAAAATATGGTCGGATGAAAATGGTGTGATTTTTCCTATTGAAAAATGCGAATGTATACACATCTGTAATAAAAGGAACTACAACGTAACACCGTTAAACTACAATAATATATCAATAAATTCAGTCAATGATATCAGCATACTAGGGATTAGATTTACCAAAAGGCTTAAGTATGAACCGCATATCAAGAACCTTGTAAAAAAAATGAAAAAAACGAACAACCTCTTAAAACTAATATGTAAAAGCAAATGTGGGCCACCAACTAAAACAGCTCTAGTAATTGCAAAAGCATTACAAATCGGAAAAATAGATTACGCAATACCTATCTACGGTTTTTGTAATAAAACGCAAATAGCGCAAATCCAACGTCAACTAAACCAAGCGGCACGAATAGCTTTAGGTGATTTGAAAACAATAAACATCGACAGCTTAATCATAGAAGGAGGCTTTCCAACTTTCGAGGAACGACGTAATTTACTCGCATCAAAATTCGTTCACACACAATATAGCAACTTGAAGTTCCCTTTGAACAAGTTTATAACTGCGCTGATCAAAGAAGAGATACCAACGCCAAAAAACTCTTCCTTAGTGCAAGCCTTAGAATTTTCAAAATTAAATGATATTATATTTGAACAACCATTGCCAAAATTCGCAAGAGTAGAACCCTGGCTAAATAATATAGAAAAATATATAGATACATCGATAGCCAGGCATACAAAAGGGAGTACTAACAACACAATTTACCAGAAGCTGTACCAAGAGGTCAAAAACACACGCAACCTTCCAGCAAAGAATAGCCTTCCAGCAATATTTGAAATATACAACGCTGAGATAGTAGCCTTGTACGAAGCCCTCACCTTATGCAAGAACCTACCGCATAGATGTTTATTAGTATTCTCAGACAATTTATGTGCTCTACAGGCAATTAATAATAAAACAAATAATCAACCTATTGTTCAGCATATTAAAAGTATTCTTATCAACTTGGACAAAAACATTAAACTTGTATGGATCCCCGGGCATGCAGGTATTCTAGGCAATGAACTAGCTGACAAAGAAGCTTAACTTGCGACAAGGAGTGCAACTTTTAATCGCCGAGCATACTTTCCAACAATTAAAGGTAAAGAGATAGCTGAAAAACTGCAAATCGAGAAACAACAAAATTGGAATGGCTCGAACAACTTTCTAAAAACGCACTGGCCACTAGCAAAAGCCCCAACATGTAATATTGGTAAACGTAGTTTAGAAACAAAATTTTGTAGGTTAGGTTTAGGACACACGCTAAAAACCAAAAAATATATTTTCGATAATACTAGTCCACCAATTTGCCACCATTGTGGAAACACGTTGTCCATCAAACATGTTTTTTATGAATGCCATTTAACTAATACTATATTACATAATAATAATCAAAGTACAAATGAAATTTTAATTCCTGTAGTAGAAAATATTAAAATAATTGAAAAAATATGTAGTGAGTTTAATATACAGAATTAGTGGTTTAAATCGTCTATCTTTCTTTTTCTTTTCGTTTCGTCTCGTTCTCTTTTCTAATTAAAGTTTTTATTATATTTTTTCTTTTTTTTTTTCTCTTACTTTTTACTTCTGTCTTTTCATTTTAAAATAGAACTTCAACTGTTATGTCACTGATAAATTAAATTTCAAATATTTAAAATCGTTATTAAATAAAAAATTTAATATATGTAATAAAAAATGTTATTAAATAAAAATTTTAATTAAATATAATAAATAAGCTAATAGTATGAATTTAAAGGATGAAATTATATGACGGTACGCAACCGCTATTCCAATTCATCCAAATTTTCACGTACACAAAACAAATAAGAAGAAACACCTGTGCCCTAACGATAATGTTCTACCTTCTTTGGTTTTGAGTTTACATTAGTTTGACCTCAATTCGATCAAAAGCTTCTAGAATCCAAACCCGTCAAGAACCACTTCTCATGGTACTTTCATTACTAGTAACCTAGAATATAAATTTCATCAAAATAGCGTCATTAGTTGTTGAGTTATCGTGATTTTTAGCACATTTTCAAAAAATTTTGTAAAAATGGGCCTATATAGCTTCACTCTGTCCGTCCGTCCGACCGTCCGTATGTTTACAAAAACTTTTACACCGTTTGAAATAGAGTAAAAAAATTTTAACCATGGGTAGTTTTTGTAAAAAAAATTATTTCGTAGAAGGATACAGCCCCCCAAACTTGGAAAAAGCCCTATATATAAATTGTTATAACAAGAGTTTTGTTAAATATATTTTCAATCTGAAAACGGCAAACGATAGCTGGTTTCATAAGCTTTATAAATATTTAAAAGAAAAATGTTTAGGGTTGCCATACAGTACTAAAATTTAACATTGCACAAAACTCAATTTTTGCAAAATTTTTGGCCACACATATCTTCTGAACGGTACAAGATAGGGTCTTGAAATTTTGGGAGAAGTTAGAAACTCAGAAATTAGTAGGAGTCGGTTAACAAAATTTTTTTGTCCAGCCCTATTTTTAGGAGCTATAAGGGCTCGAAAATTGAAATTTTGCTATTTTTAAACACCTGTAACTTGAATACCTGTCCAAATTTTTTTTTAGTGGTATACAAAATTCAAAGCTCTATAATTATATTTCCACATGTGTTAAAGGTTTTTCTTAATTTTGAAGGGTGTCGAAGCTACAGCCTCTGCAAATTCCAAAAAAGCCCTATATTTAAATTGATATAACAAGAGTTTTGTTAGGTTTATTTTCAATCACAAAACGGTAGAAGAGAGCTGCTTTTATACGCTTTACAAAAATATCTCGCTCAAATGTCTAGGGTTGCCATACAAAACTAAAATTTACCATTATATAAAACTCAATTTTTGCAAAATTTTTGGTCCCATATATCTCCTAAACGGTTCAAGATAGGGTTTTGAAAATTTGGGAGAAGTTAGATCCTCAAATATTAATAAGAGTCGGTTAACAAAATTTTTTTGTCAGGCCCCCTGTTTAGGAGCTATAAGGGCTTGAAAATTTAAATTTTGCTATTTTTAAGCACCTGTAACTTGAATACCTGTCCAATTTTTTTTTTATTAATATGCAAAATTAAAAGGCCCAACATTATATTTTAACATATGTTAAAGGGTTTTTTTAAATTTAAAAGCGGTTCCTTAAATTGAAGAAAGTGTCTCTCAGTTTTACCCATTTTTGCTTAGATTGTATAATTCTAAGTAAAATTCCAAATTTTTGTGGAATCCACAATTTAATTCCTAGAACCTAAAAACATGGAGGGAGACGGAGGGGGGGGGTTAGATGAAGTTAGATCCTAGAGAAACTTAGCAACCTTCCCCATTGTAGGGCTATAACAACTTTAAAATAAAAACTTTACTGTTAGCAGTAAATTTTATAAGTAAAAGAAATTATTTGTAATTATTGCAAAAAACGCGGGCATAAGGTAGAAGAGTGCCGACGTTTAGCATATAACAAATCAAAAAAGGAAATTAATATACACTCTAATGATTCGGGAAACTCCCCACAGCCTGGACCATCCAGAGAGAGGCTCCAGGCGATCGAATTGAAATAAATAAAAGTATAATGCTTCTCAATTTTAATGAAAATAAAAAACAAACTTAAATCTAAAAAAAAAATTTATATTCTAAAGAAAATCTAAATCAAAACAAAAAACAAAACCTAAAACCAAAAGAAAATTTATATTTTAAAGAAAATCTAGATCAAAATAAAAATAAAAATTTATATCAAAATACATATAAAAATCAAAGTTTAATTTCAAAAGAAAATTTAAAACAAAGCCCTAATCATAAACTATTTAAACAAAATAAGGACTTTTATGCATATGTGTTCTTTAACAAACCTGATAACAAAACCTTCTCTAATATTTTGGCTCTAACTTTGGAAGGATCTGAAAATATTAAGAGCAAATTTTTGATAGATTCAGGGGCTAACGTATCTTTAATAAAAGTTCATTCATTACATGATAATACATATGTTGAACTAGATACTATTAAAATTACAGGTATTTCATCATTATCCCATTAAATTTCATACAGTTCCTTCAAATTTTCCTATTCCACAAGATGGAATATTTGGAGAAGATTTCTTAAAAGAAATACCGTAATAGATATACAAATACCGTAATAGATTACGGAAATAATAAAGCTATCTTCAAATTATATAATGTAAGTTATACATTTCATTTTGATATAATTGAAAACAAAATGATTATACCACCTAGAACAGAAAAATTAATCAAATACGGCCCTGTAAACTTAAAAGACGAGTCCGTAGTTCATTTAAATCTTGAAGAGACGAATGAACAAGGAATTTTTATCTCTAATGCTATTGTACAAGCCACAGAAGGATTTATCGATATTAGCATTTTAAACACCAATACTCATTCTGTTAAGATTGGAAAACATATACCAATTAAACTAGAACCACTAAAAACATTTAATGTGTATAATTTAAAAGAAAATCCTTCGAGTAGTATCATTGAAATAGGTTAAAAAAACTAGAAAACCAACTCAAGCTGGATCACTTAAATTTCGAAGAAAAGTGTTCTATAATTAATCTATGTAGAGAATACAATCACCTGTTCTACCTGGACGGTGACCTATTAACCGTAACTCCAGTAATTAACCATGAAATTAAAATAGAACCAAATAAAACACCTATTAATACTAGACCCTATTGGTTAGCTGAATTTCACAAAGAGGAAATTAAAAGACAAGTAGACGCTATGGTTTCCAGTGAAATAGTGCAACCAAGTTCTAGTCCTTGGAACTCACCTCTATTAGTTGTACCAAAAAAGCCCGGTCCAAATGGGCAAAACCAGATGAAAAAACGTCGAAAATGTCAAAATGGTGAATAAGAATATCTGTAACAAGTGCGATAAAATAATTAATTTAAAAAAAGATAGTATAATAAAATGCGATGGCAATTGCAAAAAAATATTCCACGGTGTCTGTTCTAACTTGGACATTGATAGTCTGGAGGAAATCCAAGCGGATCCCGAAAAATTTTGGTTTTGCGTTCGCTGTACACAAGAAAGAAACAAACGCAAATCAATGGGGCTTAATAGAACAAACGATCGTACATTGGATATAAGCAAAAATGGTAATCGGACGCAAAATGATACCAACAATCCCGCAAAAATAAAAAAATTGGATGAAATCATCAAAAACCAGGAGAACCAAGAAAAAACTATTGCTGAAATCAAAGCAACATTAGAGCTCGTGATAGATGATAATATTCACTTAAAAAATTAAAACGAAATACTAAAAAAACAAATTGAAAATAACAAAATAGAAATCAAACTAATCAAGCAGAAGAAATATAGGAAACATATTGAGATATATGGACTTGAAGGTGTAGAAGAGAAAAACCCAATAACTACAGCTACAAAAATTGCCAGTGAAATTGGAGTTGAACTACAACAAAGCGATATAAAAGAAGCTTACTTAAATGAAAACAAGAAAAAAATTCAGGTGAGCAAAAAAAATTAGTAATAAAATTTACTACTCAAATAATTAAAGACAAAATTTTGAGCGCAAAAAAAAACAAAGAAATAAATTGTTGCAAAATATTCTCTACGTCATCCAAAAATAAAAATCCAAACAAAGCTTTCATTAATGAACGGCTTACTCCATATTTCAGTTTGCTTTTCAAAAAATCAAGGGATTTAAAAGGAGCTAAAAAAATAAAATATGCGTGGGTAAAGGGCGGTAAAGTATTTGTAAAGAAAACTGAAACAGGAAAAACATACCAAATATTACAAGAAAATAATCTTCTAAACTTAAATGTCGATGAATAACGAAATAGATTACAATACTTTACCAATTAACACCACAACAAGACACATAAATTGTATTAAAAATCTCAAGTTCGAAAATGATATTACGCTAAAAATCCTATATCTCAATGTACGAAGCTTAAGACATAAAATGGATGAAATAACTTATATTCTTGACACTGTAAAAAACATTATTCATATAATAGCCATTGCCGAAACTTGGATTAAAGATGACGAAATTGACTTGGTCAATATTCCCAACTACTCTAAATTGTTGTCATGTCGCAACAACCGACGTGGTGGGGGTGTCTGTTTCTTCATCCAAAATTGTTTAAGCTACGAATTACACAAATCATATAATGATAACTTTAATAATATAATCACAATTAAAATTAAAAACAAAACACAACATTTTTTCGTATCAACAATTTATAGATCACCAAATAATAGTAGAGACTCAATAAACACATTCTTAAAATTATTAGATTCACATTTAGATATGGTTGCAAACAAAAACACTATTATCTTGGGTGATTTTAATTTTAATATTCTCAATAACACAAATACAATAAATGATTACAAAAATATTGTGGAAAGCTATGGTTTTTATTTTTGCGATTCAAACATCACCAGACCTGCCTCGTGTAGCTGAATTG
This sequence comes from Dolichopus griseipennis, assembly GCA_963082915.1. Classification (NCBI taxonomy): domain Eukaryota; kingdom Metazoa; phylum Arthropoda; class Insecta; order Diptera; family Dolichopodidae; genus Dolichopus; species Dolichopus griseipennis. The sequence continues at coordinate 162,324,034 of OY720441.1, read as the reverse complement.
ATCATGTACTCTGCAATGACCTAAAACAAAATATCAATATTAATCATATTAAAACAGATTTTACAGATCATCACCTCTTGTTTGTAGAAACAAATAAACAAAAAATTGACAAAATATTAACTAATAGACACACTATCAAAAAAGTAAATATCAACCAACTGAAATGTCAAATAAAAAACCACATTATCGATAATCCAACAAAAAGTACTGCCAGTACAATTAGCGAAAATCTTACAAAAAATCTTCAAAATTTTATAAAACTATCAACCAAAGAAAAAACTGTCAAAGAGAAAAAACGAAAATTCGGTATACCATGTTTTGATAAAGAATGTATAAACTTATTAAAATTAAAAAACTTCTGGCACAGAAAGCATTACCTAAATTATGGTGACATATACTTCAAAGAAAAATATAAATTTTGGCTAAATAAATTCACTTCTTTAAAAAGAAGAAAACAAAGGGAATACGATAAGAAAAAATTTTATGAATGTGGTAACGATCCGAAAAACCAAAACGATCTTTTCAAAAATAGAAATCTTTCTACAAATGATAAAAAAAACGAAATAGACAAGTTAAACAAATTTTATTGTAACATTGGCAAAAAATATGACAGCAAACTATGATCCAATTTATTATCCGAGTGTAAGAACTGATAAAAGATTAACGTTTAATAAAATTGATTTAAATCAAACAATAAACATTATAGAGAAAATGAAATTATCAAAAAGTGTAGACGGAATTAGCACAGAAATAATTAAAACATGCAAATATGAACTGGCTGAATCAATAGCTTTATTAATAAATAAATCAATAGCGGAAAGTAAAGTTCCAGACAATCTGAAAAATGCTAGAGTAATTCCAATTTATAAAAATTGTGGAGATAGATCGAACTTTAACAACTTTAGACCCATATCTATTCCTTCAATTTTCAGTAAAATACTTGAGACACATATTAACCAACAATTAATTGAGCATCTACAATTCAAAGAGTTAGTAAATATAAATACCTAGGTGTTACACTCGCCGAAGATTTAAACTGGAACCCACAAGTTAATGAATTGTTACCTAAACTTCGCAGGGTAGCTGGATTACTAAAAAAACTAGGAAGAAGACTCCCACAATGTTTAAAAACATCAGTATACTATAGTCTTTTCCATAGCATAATTTCCTGTGGTATAGGAGTATGGGGAAATACATTCAACAACAATATAAAAAATCTTCAAAAAATCCAAAATAGGACCATAAAAAATCTCTACAACTTGCCAATTCGTACTTCAACAAATTCAATGCATAAAGAATATGAAATCCTTAAAATTGAAGACCTAATTCGTTATACACAAACACTACACATCTATAACATGAACACAAACAACATCAAGTCTAACACTGAAGTAACAACCAATAACGAAGTTCATGAATACAACACCCGCAGTGCTCACCACATTAGGACAGTTGCCAGCAACAACTTGCAGGGCCTGGAGCCAATATTTAATAGCAGTGTAAAACAAAACAATATAACAGTATACCAAATAACATTAAGACCTTAAATTATCATCCATTTAAAAAATATTGTAAAAATTTGTACATAAGTAAATATTAAAATTATACATTCTAAATAACTTGATTATCTATAAGCGTAAAATTCTCATTTAATGTAGCCATTGCCATTTCATAAAGTAAATATTAGCATATTACATATATACATATATATTTTTTGTTATACAATTTAAATTAATTAAATTATTGAAAATTGCACTTAAATTAAATTAAATTAAATCAAATTAACTAATTATATCATAAGAAAACATATAGGAACTCTGTACGAGCCCAAAGGCTCTTTTAGAGAAATTAAATAAATAAATAAATAAAAAAAAAAAACGAAATGGCGGGTAGTGGTAGATTTTCGAAAATTAAACGAAATCACCATACCAGACGCTTTCCCTTTGCCAAACATCGAGGATATTTTAGGACAACTGAGTAATTCAAAGTATTTTACGACTTTAGACTTGGCAAATGGATTTCATCAAATACAAGTGAAGGAATCCGATAAGTCTAAAACAGCTTTTAGTACTGCCCAAGGTCATTATGAATTTAACCGTATGCCATTCGGTCTACGTAATGCACCTCCTACTTTTCAAAGATTGATGAATAAAGTTCTAACCGGTTTACAAGGAATTCGTTGTCTAGTATATCTTGATGATATAATAATTTATGGCAAAAATTTAGAAGACCATAATAAAAAATTAATAGACGTATTAAAAGCTCTTGAAAATCATAATTTAAAATTGCAACCCGAAAAGTGTAAATTTCTACATAAAGAGGTTATGTATATAGGGCACGTAATTTCGGATAAAGGAGTTAAACCTGATCCTGAAAAAATACAAGCTATACAAACTATATCTTATCCAACTACACTAAGCTAGTCAAATCTTTCCTAGGATTGGCGGGCTATTGTAGGAAATTTATTGAAAACTTTTCAAAGCTAGCTCAGCCATTAAACAAACTTTTAAAGAAAGATGTACCATTTGTTTGGGACGCTTTTGTTGAAGAATCGTTTCAAAAATTAAAGGAAGCTATGGTGAAACCACCTTACAGTATCCAAATTTTTCTGAACATTTTCTTACAACAACTGATGCTAGTAATACAGCAATAGGAGCAGTTCTATCACAAAAATGCTAACCTCAAAAATTAGACTTACCGATAGCATATGCTAGTCGAGTTCTGAATAAAGCGGGAAAGAACTACTCCGCTATAGAAAAGGAAGCTCTGGAAATGGTGTGGGCTGTGACTTATTTACGACCTTATGTTTATGGGCGAGAATTCACAGTTATAACAGATCATAATTCTTTGGTTTGGGTTTTTAACCTAAAAGATCCAACTTCTAGAATTCTTCGCTGGCGAATAAAACTAAAAGAATGCACCTTTACGGTAAACACAAAGCAGGATATCTGAACACAAATGCAGACGCTCTGTCTCGACTTGAAACTTTTAACTCAAAAAAAATGTTAATACAAAGAACCAATCACAAAACCCAATAAATCAACATCTAATTGAACTTACAACAACGGAAGAAATTAAGAAAATCCTTTATGAATACCATGATGCACCTTTGGGGGGTCATCAAAGTATAGCTAAAACAATTCAGAGACTTAAAACTAAATTTAAATGGAAGGGAATGTTCAAAGATATAAAAGACTATATCAACTCTTGTGACACTTGTCAAAAGAATAAAACATATACAAAAATTAAAATGCCTATGATAATTACAACAACGTCTAAAAACCCTTTTGAAAGAGTAGCACTGGATATAATGGGACCTTTACAAAACTCGTATTATGGAAATTCTTATATTCTAACTATACCTATTCATAATACAGAAGCATCCACTATAGCCGATGTTTATTTACGTAAAATCGAATACCAAAAATATTAATTACCGATCAAGGTTCAAATTTTTTAAGCGATTTATTTAAAAATACTTGTAAATTATTGAAAATAAAAAAAATTCAAACAAGTCCCTACCATCCTGAGTCAAATGAAGCACTTGAGGGAACTCATAGAAGTTTAGGTAATTATCTTCGTAGTTATATTACCGACAAAACTTACGTAAACGGTACTCTAGGCTGGGACATCTTACTAGAGTATTATTCATTTTGTTATAATACAACACCTCATACGGCGACCGGATTTTCACCTTATGAAGTACTATTTGGATTTCAAGCAGAAATTCCTTCATCGTTAACTCGAGTCGCAGAACCAATATATAATTACCTGAGTGAGTTGAAAAATCGTTTACAAAATGGTTACGGGAAAGTCCGCCAAAGCCACATAGACGCTAAAGAAAATTCAAAATTACATTATGATCAAAAGACAAAAGAGGTCAAATTTAATATAGGCGATAAAGTTCTATTGGAAATTAGGCATAGGACTAATAAAAAGTTTACCCAACCTTATAAAGGCATATATGAAATAGTTGAAATAAAATCACCGGTTAAGTATCACCTATTATTAAAATTGGACGAAAAGAAAAACTTGTCCATAATAATTTACTAAAACCTTATATTGCATAAATCATTTATGTTTTTCTTAATATACTATTTTTTTTTCAGAAAATATTTTGCTGCTCAATAATGATTCTAACAATCCTACTATTAATTCCATCGCTATATATAGGCGAGCATACAACAATCTCTCAACCAGGTATTTATTCTGAACAAATTGGAAAATTACAAAATTCCTTGACTAGTTGGAAATTCCTATTTTTCCTGAATAACACATCTTTCGAACAAGACACATTAACTATAGAATCTAATATCAACACATTAAAAGATCTTTGTAACAAAACATTAACATTATTTCCTTTAGACCGCTGTAAAATTACTTTAACATTAACGTTAAAATTATTTAATGAAATAAAAATGAATAATGTAATAATTGAAAAACTTCATAAATCAAATAGTGGATCGAAAGCAAAAAGAGCACTATTTAACGGTCTAGGAAAAATCCAAAAAATTTTATTTGGTGTTATGGATTCTGAGGATGCTGAACGTATTGATTTGGCACTTCAGAATATCGAAAATAACTCCAAAAATTTATACCACATTTCGGAAATGCATACATCTGTTATCAACAGTTTATTTAAAACCTTTAATGAAACTCAACAAAAATTAAATAGCAATTTCGCTATAATAAACGACAAGCTAAATGAACTTACCGAAAACCTAAATTTTTACAAGGGTTTTGAAAACACCCTTCACTTGTTTGACGAAACAGCCAATATACTATCAATTTCTGCCAGTAAGCTTATATCACAACAGGAAGAATTTTTAGATACTTTGCAAGAATCGCAGTTGGGAAAAATGTCCCATAAATTTTTCAATTCAGAATACTTTTTGGAAGCAATAAAAGATATTCAACTAGAAAATAATGATCATTTAAATTTACCTTTTCGCATCAATAGATTAAACCTACCACTTCTCAATAAAATAGTTTCCGTCAAACCTGTACAGATTAAAAACCACTTAATGATTCAAGTAACCATCCCGCTGGTCGCAGAAATATATAACCTGCATAAAGTAACTAGTCTACCAGTCAAATCAAAAAATAACACAATTTATTTTATAGACCTAAAAGCAGATTATATAGCCATAAACGACGAATTACATCGATACATAGTTCTCAAAAATTCAGATATAGAGCAATGTATGAAATACCACGAAGACAATTTCATATGTAAGCAAAATTTAGTTTACTATAATAGTCTGAAGCAAAATTGTGTTATGAAATTAATGGAAGGTTACACTAAACCAGAAGATTGTGAAATCAGAGTCTTTAAATCAGACCAGGAATTATGGTTTAACCTTGCTAAACCCAATACTTGGTTGTATGCATTACCTAAGCACACTAACATAAAAATCGCTTGCGGAAACGATATAAGTATCGAAAAATTATATAACCGTGGAATATTCACTTTAAAACCTAATTGTAAAGCTTTTACCCATACTGTCAGTTTACAGTCTCAAGTAACAAAATCAATATCCCATACAAATATTTTCTCTTACGAATTTATTCTAAATGAAAAATCTCTTGGAATTACACAAAACATATTTTCAATTCCACCTGCAATTAACAGTATGAAGGTACAGAATTACTTAGTACTTACAGTAATTCAGTACAGAATTACAACCAATTAAACTTACTAACATTGAACAACCTACTACTATAACACACTTACACACTTCATTGATTTCTATATTTTCTATTCTTTCTTTTCTTATAATACTGTCAACTTTATATAAGAAATATGTTAAAGTAAAATGTAATAAAATATCAAATTAACCTAATTTAAATACTGGAAATTCAGTAAATATCCTCCTACAAGAGAGAATTAAAGAAGAAGAAATTGAAGAATAAGATCAAAATTTAAAAAAAACAAAAAAAAAAAAAAAATGTAATTCATCAAATTATTATTATTATTATTATATTTATTATTATGTAATAAAACTTTAAAACCATTAAATTACTTACTAGTATCGCCCTGTGCTCGAAATTCGAGCTATTTTTGCTTTTAACATATAAAATGTTATCATATAAAATTCGTTTTGTGTAAATTATATTAGACTATACATAATAAAAATTATGCCCACAGTGTTGTCAACAATTCTTGCGCTTGAAATTTGCTTAAAAAAAATTTATAATTTTTCTTAATTATTAAAAGGTTGTTAAGTACCGATTTTTGAGTTTTATTTCTATAGCTTAAGCCGCTTTAAAGAGAGGATAAATTGGTACAGTTAAATTAAATTAAAATTCTAAATACATATAAATATTATTCTAATAAATACATATTTCTAAACATATAAATACATTTATTGAAGTCAAGAACCCAAAATTTGAGTTAATGCTGTCCTTCATATAGCAAACTGTACTTTTTATACCCTACACCTATAGAATAGGTAAAGGGATATATTAACTTTGGTATGGTGTTTGTAACCACCTAAAGGAAGCGAGCTAGATATAGAAAAGTATATATATTTGTGATCAGCGTGACCGCCTGAGTCGATATAGCCATGTCCGTCCGAAATTTTAACTGTAGGTTACTAGGACTGAAAGTACGGCGGGGATTGCATATGGGCGAAATCGGCCCATGGGTTCGGATTCTGGACCTTTTAATCGCTCGAAGGGCTAACGAACATATATAAAAAATCACGATAACTCAACAACTAATGACGCTTTCTTCATCAAATTTGTGCTGTAGGTTACTAGGAATGAAACTACTTCGGGGATTCCGTAAGGCCAGGATTGGACCATGCGTTCGAAACCTAGAACTTTTTGATCGAATTTAGGCCAAATGAGCAAAATTCCGAAACCAATGAAGGTAGAACCTCCAAATTTGGTATCAGGGTGTCCCCTTCTATCTCCTAAGTGTCTTGGGAATTTGGGTCCCATTGGAGTACTGGGTCGGGGACCAGCCACACATTTCCGAAGACCTTAAAGCATATCTTTAAAATTAATAAAGATAACAACTTGAAAAAATGTAGAAGCTTCCAATTTGCCACAAGGGTGTTCTTTACTATCTCTTGCGTGTTCCCTTAATTTGGATCAATTGGAGTGGTGGTTCAGTACCCCTCTCAGACCTCCCAAGTTTTAAAAGCTTATAATCGAATCGAATTATAAACGTGTTACTTAAAATTAAGATAGACCGTTTAAATTGTGTACAAGGGTTAACTAGTACTATAAGTAAAGCGCGGGCTGTATAAGGGCGAAATCAGCCAAAGGGTTCGGATTCTGGTTTAATCGGTTTCAGGGCTAACGAACATATATTAAAAATCTCGATAACTCAACAACTAATGACGCTATCTTCATCAAATTTTGTGCTGTAGGTTACTAGTAATGAAACTACTTCGGGGTTTGCGTAAGTTCGGGATTGGATTATGGGTTCGGATCCTAGAACTTTTTGATCGAATTTAGGCCAAACTAGCATAATTCCGAAACCAATCGAAGCTTATCATCGAAATTAATAAAACTAGTAACTTAAAATTAAGATAGAACGTTCCAATTGTGTACAAGGCTTAACTAGTATTGAAAGTATGACGGGGACTGCATATGGACGAAATCGTACCATAGTTTCGGGTTGCCACACATTTCCGAAAATCTTAAAGCATGTCTTTAAAATTAATAAAGATAGCAACTTGAAAAAATGTAGAAGCTTCAAATTTGGTGTTCTTTACTATCTATTGCGTGCCCCCCTAATTTGGGATCAATTGGAGTGGTGGTTCAGTACCCGTCTTAGACCTTCCAAGTCTTAAAAGCTTATACTCGAAATAACTAAAAATAGTAACTTAAAATTAAGATAGAACGTTCAAATTTTATACAAGGGTTAACTAGTGCTTAAAGTACAGCGCGGACTGTATAAAGGCGAAATCAGCCCAAGGGTTCGGATTCTGGACCTTTTAATCGGTTTCAGGGCTAACGAACATATGTAAAAAATCACGATAACTCAACAACTAATGACGCTATCTTCATGAAATTTTGTGCTGTACGTTATTGGTAATAAAACTACAGCGGCAATTGCGCACGGTGAGGATTGGACAATGGGTTCGGAACTTAGAATTTTTTGATCGAATTTAGGCCAAACTTGCATAATTCCGTTACCAATGAAGATAGAACCTCTAAATTTGGTATCACAGAGTCGCTTTCGATCTCCTTAGTCTCCTTGAAGTATGAGCCCAATTGCAGTAGTGGGTGGGGACCAGCCACTCAGCTCCGAAGACTTTAAAGCATATTTTTGAAATTAATAAAGATAATAACTTGAAACAAAAGTAGAAGCTTCAAATATGGTACATGGGTGTTCTTTACTATTTCCTGCGTGTCCCTCTAATTTTGGATCAATTGGAGTGGTGGTTCAGTACCTCTCTTAGACCCACCAATGTGTAAAAGCTTATCATCGAAATTAATAAAACTAGTAACTTAAAATTAAGATAGAACGTTCCAATTCTGTACAAGGGTTAACTAGTATTGAAAGTATGACGGGGACTGCATATGGGCGAAATCGTACCATAGTTTCGGGTTGTGGAACCCTTGAAAAGTTCAAGGGCTAACAAACATATATCTTAGAAACACCATAACTCAAAAAATAATGTAGATTTATTTGATGAAATTTAAACTCTAGGTTACTAGTAATGAAAGTGCCATGGGAATTGGTTCTGGTCGGGTATAATTTCGAAGCCAAAGAATATATTTCCTATTTTCTATGTGTCCCCGAATTTTTGACTTAGTAAAGTAGTGGTTCAGCTATGTTCAAAGGTTGCTGGATTTATGTAAAATTTATTTTGATATTTAAATGAATTATATGAAAAGTTGTAAATTTGTAATTGTATTTTAGAAATACATTTATTGCATATTTTGCGTTTATAAGCTTTTCAAATAGGTACGTAAACAAGCCATTTAAAATAATTGCAATTTTGAAAAATTTTAATTATTAAATATATTAGTTTTTTCACAAAATTTAATAACTCAAATTTTTTTCATTTTGTAATTGAATTGGAATAAATATATGTTCATTTATTTCAAGTTTCTTAATATTTTAAATAGATAAATTAGTAAGAATTTGTAATATTTTTTAATATATAGTGTAATTAGAAACTGTTTTTAGTATTATAAAGTTAATTTGGTTAGCTATGTCTTACGATCAAATTAATAACAGCTCTTATGGTGTTAAAACGACTTATTGATATGTCCTAAATTTGAACCAAATAGGTGTAGGGTATTTCTAAGTCGGTTGCACCGACTGACTGTTTCTTTACTTGTTTTTAAACATTTTAATACGATTTGAACTATGTTGTAGTACGTATTCTGTATCCTAATTAAAAAGCTCTATGAATACATAATATGTATACCAAAATTTAACATATCATAATTCATAAGTTTAGTACTTAGTATTATATTATATTGAAGCTGCCAGAAGTACAAATAATAGTCAAGTTGACCGAAGACTTTTTTTAAATCTCAATCTTAAGATTTATAGCAAGAAAAAAAGTTGTTCAATAAATCAAAGAATAAATTTTTCCTACCCTTTTTTCATTTTTAAATTTAATAGCTACATAGGTAAATTTTTACTACAAATGTATGCCTATTTAAAGTTCTGAAAACATGCGAAAAATGATTCTGAATTCCTTAGTTTACTTTATACCTTTTTGTCTAGTTTATTTATTTAATATATCCTAAGTTTTTTATTGACAAAAATAATATTTCTATACATGGTCATGAGCCATGACTTATAAGTTTCTTAAAACAAATAAATATTATTGCTTTTATTCCTTTATGAGAAGTAAACTCTTTTCTACTCTCAACTATTGCCAGCTACTTCAGTCCTTGTAAATGACATAGTAAATAAAAAATTTCCGGCAGAAGGCTTTAATTAAAATTCTCTTGAATAGCACTTACCCCCTTCCATTTTAAAAAATATTCTTTATATTTATATCAGCAATAAACCCTAATTTTTTCACTTTATTAATATTTAAATACTATTAAATATAATTAACTTCTCAAATGACAGGTAGTTTTAAAATGTCAAATATATATATGACGATTAATCTGACAATTATGTACTCCTGAAACAAAAATTAGCGTTCCGTTTACAAATTACGCCTATCTAATCTTCATGTACACTTTTTGATATATAAAATTCGTTCGTTTTGTCAAAGTAAAACTAAAAATAGTTTTTTTATTATAAAAAAACATTATTCGATCTTGAAAGTGTGAAATAAACTATTCAATTATTAGAATGAAATCAAAACATACGACGTACAATTTTTATACGGCAGTTTTTTTTTATGTCTGTCTACATATCCATTATCGGTAAATCGATACACGCGTACAATATTTAATTTATCAAAAATATTTATTTGAATGTTTTAATTTAGTACCTACTATTAGAAATGTAAGAAAAACCAATAATAATATTTTTATACATTTTGTCAATATTTGTAAATTTTAAAAATCCGAGATACAGTGCTTGCGTTACGCGTATTTTCGCTGCTCTAATGTAAATTTATGTACCTATTTATTTCTCAATTTTTTGACAGAAATTATACGCTGCACGCTTTTATTTAGAACAAATAACTTTTTTTGAGAAAGATAATTTTTTTAGTTTTGCAAACATATTGTACTGTAGGTATTTTCAATTTATTTGAATATTTGTATGTTTTAAACTAAATTATTTAAAAAAAGAAAAATGTTATTTTAAAATTTTTTATTTTTAAAATTTAATCGCAGCAGCATTAGAAAAAAAAATTACAATATGTATTTTTATACACTTTGTCAATTTTTAAATTTTAAAACTCTGAGGTACAGCACGTCGCGTATGCTTTCATGTAAATTTTTTTACATAACCAATTATTTCAAAATTTTTTGATAGAAACTGAATGCCGTACATGCTGATTTTGATAATCCATAAGAAACAAATTACTTTTCTTAAGAAATATTAGTTTTTTTTTTAAGTTTCTGCATATTTCAGGATTCGGTTTTTAATTTTACAAAAAACTTAACAAAAAGCAACAACAATTTACGATTTACAAAAAAATATTTTTTTAGTACCTACTGTATTAAAATAAATTGCAAACAAAAACAAAATACAGTACTTTTCGGTTATAACGACCATTATGGGACTGAAAATATTCGTCGTAATAAACGAATGTCGTTTTAAAAGAATGCTGTGAATTTTGAAAAATTAGTTTAAGACTTGAACATTGTAGAATGTGTTGATTCTAGACTGGACACTTCGAACTCATTTGCTAAAATTTTATTTGATGTGTCAGCCTCAAGCCTATAAATAGCGGTTTTTCTTCTATTGAATTTTTTTTTTGTATTTATGATGCGTTATTATGATTTTTTTTATATTCAAAACTAAATAAAAAACACTTAATTAATCGCCAAGCAATATTATTAGATATAATAAGTTTAAATAAAAGAAATATCAATGTAATAAAAAACTTACATTTTTAGGTAAAATTTAATTCTTTATCAAAAAGTGTAAAGTTTATTATAATTAAAATTGAACCGAGTTCGTTATAAATGAAAACTACTGTATAAACCAAATGTATTGCTTTCATTTCGAACAGAACTCATTTTTTTTTCACTGGAATTTTGGAGAGGTAAAAAAAAAAATTTTAAAAAAGTTTCAATCTCCTTGTTCATTGAACATTTGAACTAAACAAAAAAAAGAAAGACATAAGTCGGCGCGTGTAATGTATAGTTTGATTGAGCTGCGAGTTACAAAAGAAATTGAATTACTTTTACCCAGAAAGTCGGCGCATAATATTAGAGTCATAAGCCTTAACTTTTAACAGCGTGACCGTTAAATTCAAATTTACGTTAAATTAAAAACGGGTTTTCACCTGAAAAAACGCAATATTCTAAAAAAAAATATCATTGTCTTATGAAAACAAAAAAAACCTTTCTTTTGGTTGTTGTTTCATTAAAATTGGTCTTATAGTTTATCCGGAAAAAGGATGTTTATATTTGTATGGGAAAAAATAAGCCGATTAAATATTATGATGTAATAAACAAGTAGTAACTCAGCAAAATTAAAAAAAAAAAAAAAAAATAATAAAAAAAAATTTATATAAAAAAGTTTTTTCTAATAAAAAAAAAAAAAAAAATAATAAAATGTTTTTGGACACAAATTAAGTACTAGCAAAACAATTATAAGATAAGTATTTTGTCAATATAAATTTTTTGTAAGCTTAGAAAATGTTTTTTTTCTTTGCATTTAAAAATTAAAGATTAAAATTCTGACTGACGTAACAAGTTTACTAATTTAAATTATTCACAAAATTTTTTTTCTAAACGAAAATTCATAGTATACATGGTATGAATTTTCTTTTTCCAAGGGGGGAGGGATGTTATGTACCGAATTTGAGGTTTATGATACTCTTCCTCATTAATGTTAAAATATAAAAAGTAATTAAAACAAATCATATTTCAATAACCTTAATTCATTTACTCACTTTGTTTGTTATTGAAATATGATCCTAAGTAACACAGTTAAATATAACATACTAAAATAAAATATTAGAGTAACAAATAAATTCATTATGTTTAAAATTGGAACAGGTCAGTTTATTCATTTTTCAATATAAAAATGGGAGGTACAAAAGATAACATTTAACATGTGCAATGCACATTGACAAAATTAAAAATGATATTTTTTGACCCAAGGGTACCACTTAAAAACTGGAACGCTTGGCATTCTTTTATTTCCTTTTCCTTATTTTAAAAAAACTACCTAAAAATGTTAAAAGAAATGCACTAGTCAAAAAATTTTTGTGATTGCAAAAATTATAAAAAAAAGTAAATAAATAGATGTTATTATTGATTGCTAAATTTCTATTTTTCTCTTCATTTTTTTTTTTAATTAAATCTAAATAAATATTAAAAACTAAATAAATTTTTATATATATACTTTGAATCCTTTTCTGGACAACCTGAGAAGTCCTTTTTCCCATATTTCTAGTAAAAATATATTTCAAATATTTAACTAAAATATATGAACATAAACTTAAGTCTACGAAGTAGACAAATACTCAAAGTTTTAACTGTTCAACAAAATACAAAAACAAATTCAAAAAAGGGAAAAGATAGTACAATTACAAAGACAATTCTATTTCCCCAGAGAATAACTCTGAAAGTAACTTCGATGTAGGCCAAGCAATGAAAATGATCCCGGAATTTGATGGAAAACCAGTGGTTCTCCACCTTTTTTCAAATGGCTGAAATACAATACAAACGTACTAATACAAACAAACACGAAAAAGAGTTTCTAGACATAATAAAATCAAAACTGATAGGACGTGCGTACAATGTTATTTTCAGATATAAAGAGTGTACCGAATGGGAACCATTGAAATTAGCAATAACGGCACATTTCCAGAAATATAGGTCGTTACAAATAGTTAAAAATTAAGTTTTTCCTTTGCTCAAGGACCAAGGGATTCAGTTTTAGTTTATGCAGAAAGAGCTGAAAAGCTATTAGAAGAAATGAATATAGCCAGTACAACTTACCAGTACAACTGGAATTGAAGAAGAAGCGGGAAAAATTATTTGGGAACAAAATGAAAAGTCTATATTAAATAATTTCGTCAATGTAATTAAAGATCCATTGCGTGTAATTCTCCGATCAGCAAGACCAAAAGACCTATACAGTGCTATAGATATAGCTATTGAAGAGGAAAAACTAAACCAAATAAACTCGAAAAATAACCAACAGTCAGGTCAAAAGACCTATTGCAGAAACTGCAAGTCTGCAACGTACAATACAAAGGATTGTAGATGAACCAACCATACATTTACTAAACCTTTTAGTACCAACTACAATAATAGTAATAATAAAATTAAAACTAATTATCACCAAAAACCACGTATAGCCGTGGTAAAAGAAATTATTTGTAATTATTGCAAAAAACGCGGGCATAAGGTAGAAGATTGGCGACGTTTAGCATATAACAAATCAAAAAAGGAAATTAATATACACTCTAATGATTCGGGAAACTCCCCACAGCCTGGACCATCCAGAGAGAGGCTCCAGGCGATCGAATTGAAATAAATAAAAGTATAATGCTTCTCAATTTTAATGAAAATAAAAAAAAAACTTAAATCCAAAAAAAAAGATTATATTCTAAAGAAAATCTAAATCAAAACAAAAAACAAAATCTAAAACCAAAAGAAAATTTATATTTTAAAGAAAATCTAGATCAAAATAAAAATAAAAATTTATATCAAAATACATATAAAAATCAAAGTTTAATTTCAAAAGAAAATTTAAAACAAAGCCTAATAATAAACTATTTAAACAAAATAAGGACTTTTATCCATATGTGTTCTTTAACAAACCTGATAACAAAACCTTCTCTAGTATTTTGACTCTAACTTTGGAAGAAACTGAAAATATTAAAAGCCAAATTTTTGATAGATTCAGGGGCTAACGTATCTTTAATAAAAGTTCATTCATTACATGATAATACATATATTGAACTAGATACTATTGAAATTACAGGTATTTCATCATTATCCCATTAAATTTCATACAGTTCCTTCAAATTTTCCTATTCCACAAGATGGAATAATTGGAGAAGATTTCTTAAAAGAAACAAATACCGTAATAGATTACGGAAATAATAAAGCTATCTTCAAATTTAATAATGTAAGTTATACATTTCATTTTGATATAATTGAAAACAAAATGATTATACCACCTAGAACAGAAAAATTAATCAAATACGGTCCTGTAAACTTAAAAGACGAGTCCGTAGTTCATTTAAATCTTGAAGAGATGAATGAACAAGGAATTTTTATCTCTAATGTTATTGTACAAGCCACAGAAGGATTTATCCATATTAGCATTTTAAATACCAATCCTCATTCTGTTGAGATTGGAAAACATATCCCAATTAAACTAGAACCACTAAAAACATTTAATGTGTATAATTTAAAAGAAAATCCTTCGAGTAGTATCATTGAAAACAGGTTAAAAATACTAGAAAACCAACTCAAGCTGGATCACTTAAATTTCGAAAAAAGTGTTCTCTAATTAATCTATGTAGAGAATACAATCATCTGTTCTACCTGGACGGTGACCTATTAACCGTAACTCCAGTAATTAACCATGAAATTAAAATAGAACCAAATAAAACACCTATTAATACTAGACCCTATTGGTTAGCTGAAATTCACAAAGAGGAAATTAAAAGACAAGTAGACGCCATGGTTTCCAGTGAAATAGTGCGACCAAGTTCTAGTCCTTGGAACTCACCTCTATTAGTTGTACCTAAAAAACCCGGTCCAGATGGGCAAAAGAAATGGCGAGTAGTGGTAGATTTTCGAAAATTAAACGAGATCACCATACCAGACGCTTTCCCTTTGCCAAACATCGAGGATATTTTAGGACAACTGGTAATTCAAAGTATTTTACGACTTTAGACTTGGCAAATGGATTTCATCAAATACAAGTGAAGGAATCCGATAAGTCTAAAACAGCTTTTAGTACTGCCCAAGTTCATTATGAATTTAACCGTATGCCATTCGGTCTACGTAAAGCACCTCCTACTTTTCAAAGATTGATGAATAAAGTTCTAACCGGTTTACAAGGAATTCGTTGTCTAGTATATCTTGATGATATAATAATTTATGGCAAAAATTTAGAAGACCATAATAAAAAATTAATAGACGTATTAAAAGCTCTTGAAAATCATAATTTAAAATTGCAACCCGAAAAGTGTAAATTTCTACATAAAGAGGTTATGTATTTAGGGCACGTAATTTCGGATAAAGGAGTTAAACCTGATCCTGAAAAAATACAAGCTTTACAAACTATATCTCCTCCAACTACACCTAAGCTATTCAAATCGTTCCTAGGATTGGCGGGTTATTGTATGAAATTTATTGAAAACTTTTTAGAGCAAGCTGAGCCCTTAAACAAACTTTTAAAGAAAGATGTGCCATTTGTTTGGGACGCTTTCGTTGAAAAATCTTTTTAAAAATTAAAGCAAGCTATGGTGAAACCACCTTACAGTATCCAAATTTTTCTGAACATTTTCTTACAACAACTGATGCTAGTAATACTGCAATAGGAGCAGTTCTATCACAAAAATGCTAACCTCAAAAATTAGACTTACCAAAGTATAATTATTTATAATCAAAGAAAATTTTAATACAAATAATCAATCACAAAACTCAATAAATCAACATCTAATTGAACTTACAACACCGGAAAAAATTAAGAAAATCCTTTATGAATACCATGATGCACCTTTGGGGGTCATCAAGCTATAGCTAGAACAATTCAGAGACTTAAAACTAAATATAAATGGAAGGGAATGTTCAAAGATATAAAAGACTATATCAACTCTTATGACACTTGTCAAAAGAATAAAACATATACAAAAATTAAAATGCCTATGATAATTACAAGAACGTCTAACGTCTAAAAACCCTTTTGAAAGAGTAGCACTGGATATAGTGGGACCTTTACAAAACTCGTATTATGGAAATTCTTATATTCTAACTTTTCAAGATGACTTAACGCGTTTTATTCAAGCTATATCTGTTCATAATACAGAAGCATCCACTATAGCCAATGTTTATGTACGTAAAATCGTATGCGTATTTGGAATACCAAAAATATTAATTACCGATCAAGGTTCAAATTTTTTAAGCGATTTATTTAAAAATACTTGTAAATTATTGAAAATAAAGAAAATTCAAACAAGTCCCTACCATCCTGAGTCAAATGGAGCACTTTAGCGAACTCATAGAAGTTTAGGTGATTACCTTCGTAGTTATATTACCGACAAAACTTACGTAAACGGTACTCTAGGCTGGGACATCTTACTAGAGTATTATTCATTTTGTTATAATACAACACCTCATACGGCGACCGGATTTTCACCTTATGAAGTACTATTTGGATTTCAAGCAGAAATTCCTTCATCGTTAACTCGAGTCGCAGAACCAATATATAATTACCTGAGTGAGTTGAAAAATCGTTTACAAAATGGTTACGGGAAAGTCCGCCAAAGCCACATAGACGCTAAAGAAAATTCAAAATTACATTATGATCAAAAGACAAAAGAGGTCAAATTTAATATAGGCGATAAAGTTCTATTGGAAATTAGGCATAGGACTAATAAAAAGTTTACCCAACCTTATAAAGGCATATATGAAATAGTTGAAATAAAATCACCGGTTAAGTCTATTATTAAAATTGGACGAAAAGAAAAACTTGTCCATAATAATTTACTAAAACCTTATATTACATAAATCATTTATGTTTTTCTTAATATACTAATTTTTTTTCAGAAAATATTTTGCTGCTCAATAATGATTCTAACAATCCTACTATTAATTCCATCGCTATATATAGGCGAGCATACAACAATCTCTCAACCATGTATTTATTCTGAACAAATTGGAAAATTACAAAATTCCTTGACTAGTTGGAAATTCCTATTTTTCCTGAATCACACATCTTTCGAACAAGACACATTAACTATAGAATCTAATATCAACACATTAAAAGATCTTTGTAACAAAACATTAACATTATTTCCTTTAGACCGCTGTAAAATTACTTTAACATTAACGTTAAAATTATTTAATGAAATAAAAATGAATAATGTAATAATTGAAAAACTTCATAAATCAAATAGTGGATCGAAAGCAAAAAGAGCACTATTTAACGGTCTAGGAAAAATCCAAAAAATTTTATTTGGTGTTATGGATTCTGAGGATGCTGAACGTATTGATTTGGCACTTCAGAATATCGAAAATAACTCCAAAAATTTATACCACATTTCGGAAATGCATACATCTGTTATCAACAGTTTATTTAAAACCTTTAATGAAACTCAACAAAAATTAAATAGCAATTTCGCTATAATAAACGACAAGCTAAATGAACTTACCGAAAACCTAAATTTTTACAAGGGTTTTGAAAACACCCTTCACTTGTTTGACGAAACAGCCAATATACTATCAATTTCTGCCAGTAAGCTTATATCACAACAGGAAGAATTTTTAGATACTTTGCAAGAATCGCAGTTGGGAAAAATGTCCCATAAATTTTTCAATTCAGAATACTTTTTGGAAGCAATAAAAGATATTCAACTAGAAAATAATGATCATTTAAATTTACCTTTTCGCATCAATAGATTAAACCTACCACTTCTCAATAAAATAGTTTCCGTCAAACCTGTACAGATTAAAAACCACTTAATGATTCAAGTAACCATCCCGCTGGTCGCAGAAATATATAACCTGCATAAAGTAACTAGTCTACCAGTCAAATCAAAAAATAACACAATTTATTTTATAGACCTAAAAGCAGATTATATAGCCATAAACGACGAATTACATCGATACATAGTTCTCAAAAATTCAGATATAGAGCAATGTATGAAATACCACGAAGACAATTTCATATGTAAGCAAAATTTAGTTTACTATAATAGTCTGAAGCAAAATTGTGTTATGAAATTAATGGAAGGTTACACTAAACCAGAAGATTGTGAAATCAGAGTCTTTAAATCAGACCAGGAATTATGGTTTAACCTTGCTAAACCCAATACTTGGTTGTATGCATTACCTAAGCACACTAACATAAAAATCGCTTGCGGAAACGATATAAGTATCGAAAAATTATATAACCGTGGAATATTCACTTTAAAACCTAATTGTAAAGCTTTTACCCATACTGTCAGTTTACAGTCTCAAGTAACAAAATCAATATCCCATACAAATATTTTCTCTTACGAATTTATTCTAAATGAAAAATCTCTTGGAATTACACAAAACATAGTTTCAATTCCACCTGCAATTAACAGTATGAAGGTACAGAATTATTCAGTACTTACAGTAATTCAGTACAGAATTACAACCAATTAAACTTACTAACATTGAACAACCTACTACTATAACACACTTACACACTTCATTGATTTCTATATTTTCTATTATTTCTTTTCTTATAATACTGTCAACTTTATATAAGAAATATGTTAAAGTAAAATGTAATAAAATATAAAATTAACCTAATTTAAATACTGGCAATTCAGTAAATATCCTCCTACAAGAGAGAATTAAAGAAGAAGAAATTGAAGAATAAGATCAAAATTTAAAAAAAAACAAAAAAAAAAAAAAATGTAATTCATTAAATTATTATTATTGTTATTATATTTATTATTTTGTAATAAAACTTTAAAACCACTAAATTACTTATGTAATAAACAAGTAGTAACTCAGCAAAATTAAAACAAAAAAAAAACAAAAATTGTAAAAAAAAATTTATAAAAAAAATTTTTTTCTAATAAAAAAAAAAAACAAAATAATAAAATGTTTTTGCACACAAATTAAGTACTAGCAAAACAATTATAAGATAAGTATTTTGTCAATATAAATTTTTTGTAAGCTTAGAAAATGTTTTTTTTCTTTGCATTTAAAAATTAAAGATTAAAATTCTGACTGACGTAACAAGTTTACTAAATTAAATTATTCACAAATTTTTTTTTCTAAACGAAAATTCATAGTATACATGGTATGAATTTTCTTTTTCCAAGGGGGGAGGGATGTTATGAACCAAATTTGAGGTTTATGATACTCTTCCTCATTAATGTTAAAATATAATAAGTAATTAAAACAAATCATATTTCAACAACCTTAATTCATTTATTCACTTTGTTTGTTGTTGAAATATGATCCTAAGTAACACAGTTAAATATAACATACTAAAATAAAATATTAGAGTAACAAATAAATTCATTGTGTTTAAAATTGGAACAGGTCAGTTTATTCATTTTTCAATATAAAAATAGAAGGTACAAAAGATAACATTTAACATGTGCAATGCACATTGACAAAATTAAAAATGATATTTTTTGACCCAAGGGTACCACTTAAAAACTGGAACGCTTGGCATTCTTTTATTTTCTTTTCTTTATTTTAAAAAAACTACCTAACAATGATAAAAGAAATGCACTAGTCAGTCAGAGTTTAATAGTCATTCAGTTAAGACTAAATATACTAAAATATATATAAGAATTAACAGATTACAATTACTAAGTGTTCATAACAATAAAGAACTTAAATTAAATAACTAAAATTTAAATAAAGAGTTTTATTCATTAAATATTAATATATATTTATAAATTTATTCCATAACAATGTTCGTTAGAACTGAAACAGATTAAAAGGTCCAGAATCCGAACCCATGGGCTGATTCCGCCCATTGGCAGTCGCGGTGTACTTTAAATACTAGTTAACTCTTGTACACAATTGCAACATACTATATTAATTTTAACTTACTATTTTATTAACTTCGATGATATGCTTTTCAACCTTTAGAGGTTTAAGAGAGTTACCTGAACCACCACTCCAATTGATCATACATTAAGGGAACACGTAGAAAATAGTAAAGAAAAGCCTTGTGCCAAATTTGAAACTTCACCATTTTTTTGAAGTTACTATCTGTATTATTTTCGAAAATATAATTTAAGGTCTTTAAAACAATGTCGATAGTCCCCAACCCACTGTTTCAATTGGTTCCAATTTTTGATGACACTAAGGGAATAGAAAGGGACACCCTGATACCGAATTTGGAAGTTGTAACTTCATTAAATTCGGAATCATGCTCGTTTGGCCTAAATTAGATGAAAAATTTCCAGGATCCGAACCCATGGTAGGATTTTACCTATATGCAGTCCGCGCCTTTCTTTCAATACTAGTGATCTCGATTGGACGCAATCCCCGCCATAGTCTGATTTCCAGCAACCTACACCACAAAATTCATGATTGTAGCTCCATTAATTGATGAGTTATCCATATTTTTAGCACATTTTCAAAAAATTTTGTAAAAATGTGCCTATATAGCTTCACTCTGCAAAAAAAATAATTTCGTAGAAGAATTTTTTTCTGTAGCTCCGCCTTTTATGGGGCTACAGCCCCCAAAGTTGGAAAAAGCCCAAATTGAAATTGTTATAACAAGAGTTCTGTTAGATATATTTTCAATCTGAAAACGGAAAACGATAAGGGTTGACATACGGTACTAAAATTTACCATTATATAAAACTCAATATTTGTAAAATTTTTGGTCCCACATATCTCCTAAACGGTTTAAGATATGGTCTTGAAATTTTGGGAGAAGTTGGATCCTTAAAAAGCCTTTGTTGGATCCTTTAGTAGGAGTCGGTTAACAAAATTTTTTTTGTCGCACCAGTTATTTATTAATTTAATGTTGACAATAAAAAAAATATTTACACATAAATAAAACACATTAATTTTATATATATACTTTAAATATAAACCTTTTATTGATGTTAACTTAAGTATAGAACCATTCTAATAGAAGTAACAAACTCTACTTAATTACTAAAATTAAGGTAATTTATAATAAATTAAATTCCTGATTAATTAGATTTTACAACAGGTGTGAAATAATTCTGAAATATGATATTTCTAAATTATATTTAATAAAGAATAATATTGTGAGAATTTGTTTCCCTGGGAAAATCATTATTTAATGTTTCTCGCAACGTTTGCAAATTTGACACGTTGCCAAAACATGTTTTATTTATTTGTGATTTGTTGTAACATATAACTCTCCCTTCGTTAGAGTTAAGATTCTCCTGAATCTTTGTATTTAAAATTGATTTAATATTATTCTTTATTTTACAATTCATAAAACATACAATAGTTATTATTAAAATTACAATTATTATTACAACTGATATTATGGCAATAGTACAGTAAATTGACAATACATTTTTATTAATTTTCAATTTTTCAATTTGATCTATATTTTTCTTTTTTTCTAATATAATTTAATTAAAAGTGTAAGAATTATTTGCTGGTTTATAATCTAGGTTTGACAATACAAATTTATTTTTTATTTCGGTTATATCATTATAAAAAGTCTTATTATTTAAACTAATACTACAATTATAAAATTTTACAAAATAGTTACCATTTAAATTGATTTTTCTTTCATCACAATTAGAAGTTAATATTACATTTTTTGCCAGTTGTACTAGTATACTACTATCATCGATTTCAATTATTTCATTATTACAATTTTTTAAAGTTTTACAATTTTTATTTTTTATACAATGATTAATTTTTGTTAATTGATGAAGAGCTTTGGTTTCATCGTATTCATAGAGTTCGTTACGAAATTCTAAAGTTTTTGTTATTGAAGAATCTATTAGATTACAATTATTTTCATTAGCTAAAGGTATAATTAGTTTTCTGTTAATAGTTGTTAGTTTGAAAGGAATTTTAATTAAAAATATTAGTTTATTAGTAGTTGTTCTTGAAAATCCTACTTTTATATATTTTAGTTTTTCAGAGTTTATTTTAAAATTAATCTGAAACCATGGACGGATTTCGCTCATATGTAGTCCGCGCTGTATTTTCAATACTAGTTAACCCTTGTACACAATTGGAACAAGAATGTTCCAAATGTAATACTTTTTTTAGTAATTTCAGTTATAAGCTTTTAAACCTTGGGAGGTCTAAGAGGGGTACTAAACCACCAATCCAATTGATACCAAATTAGGGGGACACGCAAGAGATAGTAAAGAACACCCTTGTGCCAAATTTGAAGTTTCTACATTTTTTCAAGTTGCTATCTTAATTAATTTTAAAGATATGTTTTAAGGTCTTCGGAAATGTGTGGCTGGTCCCCGACCCACTACTCCAATTGGGCCCAAATTTCAACGACACTAAGGAAATAGCAAGGGACACCCTTATACCAAATTTGGAGGTTCTATCTTCATTGGTTTAGGAATTATGCTCGTTTGGCCTAAATTCGATCAAAAAGTTCTAGGTTCCGAACCCATGGTTCAATCCCGAACTTACGCAATCCCCGCTCAAATTTAATGGGAAGCTAATAAGTCATTTTAAAACCATAAAAGATTTTATTAGTTTGTTCTTAAGACATGGCTAACCAAATTAACTTTATAGTACAAAAAAACATTTTCTACTTACTTTACCTATTCAAAAATATTCCAAATTCTTACTAATTTATCTATTTAAAAATATTAAAAAAAAAAAAACTTGAATTAAATGAAAATATATTTATTTCAATGCATTTACAAAAGTGAAAAAATTTGAATTATTAAATTTTGTGATAAAAAGCTAATCAAAGCATAATATATTAAATAATTAAAATTGTTCATAATTGCAATTATTTTAAATTGTTGGATTATGTACCTATTAGAAAAGCTTATTAGAAAATTAGAAAAGCTTATAAACGCAAAATATGCTGATGAAAACTTATAATTCATTTAAATATAATAATAAATTTTAAAATAAAATTAAAGTAAAAATACAAAAAAATAAAATTAAAATAAATAACAATAAAGTTAAAGATAATAAAAATCATAATACTCACTCCATACGTATAAAAAGATGTTATAACAAAGAAATCTTTACAGGTAATATTGAAAGTAGTGATATCGCTAGTACTTCTAACAAGATCATGTCATGCAACAATTAATGTTTTTAAACTAGACACCGAGGCTGGATTTACAATACTACAAGAGGAGGATATTAACATAATAGAAAGTTATGATAAAATAATTCATATTATTAACCTAAAAGACATTGAATTATAATGTTAAACTTAGATACAACCATAAAGTAACAATGTACATAGAGTATTCACGTATTCAACTATATACATAGAGTATTCAAGCATTAAGACTATCTAAAAGAAGATCTGTCACCATTTCAGCAATTTACTTTTATACTAAAACACTTTTAAATGCAAAAGATCTACCATCAATTTTTGGTAAATGAAAATTTTCAACATTTTAAGCTGAAAAGTTTTCAAACATTAAGAGAACTGTTTCTTATACCAGCAATTTACTTTTATATTAACACAGTAACAAATTCCCAAGATCTACCTTTAATTTTTTATTTTCTACATTTTAGGGGGCTAGTACTACTTTAATAAAAGTAGTATAAAATAAATATTATAAAATAAAAAAATATTGATAGAAAAAGAAGAATGAAATTTCTTTTTTTTTGCTTTATATTTTTTTACTTGCATTATTCCAAATCTTTCAAATCGTTAGAAAATAATTTCATAAATTGTCTTCTAATGTACCTATGTATTATAAAATTTTCGTTAGTTTAAAATAGGTAGGTATGTAAAATTTTTTTTATAATTTAGGTTTTTAACTACCTACTAAAACAATATAACCAAAAATTTTTGTTTATCTTATTGAAAATTTGTTTTATTATTTTATTATTTAATTTAGAATTCTAAAAAGGAAAAAGCCCGGTAAAATATATTATGGAAAAGTATATAAATAAGCTTTCAAAATCCATATTCCATTCGGCATAAAAAACCCTTTAAGTATGTAAATACACATTATAAAATATACATATGTATGTACTTTGCGATGTCGTTTGTTCTTCCGGAACCATAATCAGAAAAACCACTAATTTCATCCAGTGCACTATTATAGTATAGCCTTCTAATGGCTATTTCATCGAATACCAATATAGCCAACCTTTCAATTAAATCTTTTTCTGAGAACATAATGCTAAACTCATTTATATTTTTGTCGTTAAGATATTTAAATGTTTGATGGGGATCCATCTTTTAAGGGAACTAAAATGGGGCAAATTAAGCTTTACTTCATTTCTTAAAAATTTATAACCCTTTTGGTGAATTAAAATGAATATTTATTGCTTCGTTTTTTTCATCTTCGAACCATTTACTAACACTTTTAAAATTCATTTTTAAAATTTGTTTGGCTTCGATACGCAAGTGAAACTGCCTATTAAAAATGCTACATAAAGATAAATCATGTTTTTCTTTTTTTAATTTTTGCCTTAACTTTTTATTATGAGTTTTTAAGTATATGTTTATTAAAGAAACCTAACCTTTTAAGAACTGTCGAATACTTTTTTAATTAAAAATCTGCACTCCCCTAAAATTTCAAACAATGCCTGCAAAACAAACTTTTTTCATCTGACGAGACAGTTTAAAAATTTTCAAAAAGGATATTCAAATTTCTTACATTTTTGTTAGAATAGCATTTAGTGCTTGAATAAAAAAAAACAACAATAAAAATATTAAATAAAATTCTTTAAAAAGAAATCGTCAAACTTGATAAGGAAATATAAACAATTATACATACATAGATTGACAAACACACAAAATAAAAAGAAAAATAAAAATAAAGCAAAGAAATAATCTCAATTTGACTTTACTATGTATAACAGAAATATGGTCATCTTTTTACGATAATGGGGTTATTTCAAATACCGAATTGGGGTGATTTCAAATCAGCAACATTGACTAACATTTTTTGTTCTACATGAATACTCAATGTATATAATTTCTTTATGATACAACATAGAAATTTTAAAATGCAAGAACTTAAAATCTCATAAGCTGTTAAAAATAATTCCTTATTTTTCGTTCTACAAATTCCTAAACTAAGCAAAAATAAAGCAAGTAAATTAAAAATAATTCCTACTCCAAATTTAAAATTTGAACAAATTTCTATCAACATAACTAATGTGATTTCTTTTAAAAATAAAACATTCTATCACGACGAGGAAATATATGAAAATAAATTAAAACCGGTTTCAAAATTCTTGTCAAATTTAATAAATAAATCATATATAAATTGTTTTAAAAAAATATAATATCATTGTAAGATTATAGAAATTGATACTGGTGTAATTTTTGTAAAAAGCGCAATAATATAAAATTAAGAAGTGATTGTAATGCAGTAGAATTTATCTTAAGTAAAAATTAGTTTTCTATAAATTTTATTTGCTTAAACGATTAAAAGAATTTTATTGAAAATTTTTACCATCATTTTAATTAAAACCCACAGGGTTAATTTGGTTTGGACCTGTTTGTGCCTTTTGAACAAAGATTCAATGGAATTTTCAAGTTTTTGGTATGAACGCAAGTTAACCTTTATTCTAAAAGCTCCATTAATTAATAAGACTAATTTTTTTCCTTTATGGTAAATTTAGTAAACCCTTTTGACCTATAGTCATTTTAATTCAGTTAACATTATTCGTCGGAAACCGACCATCCTCAACTCTATCGTCAAGGAGCACCAAATTGTCAAGAAGCACCATGTATAGAAAAATTAGAGATAATCGTTCAAACTGTTTTACAAACTGTTTTTTAAAGTTTTTGTTTCGCAATCGGTTAAAAGAACTCGACAAAACATTTCTTTAAGCATTCCCCTAATTCAGAAAGAAGTTGTACCTTCTTTCAAAAATTGAACGTAATTTACTAACAAATTGTTTTTTAACAACCGTCGGGTCGACCAGGGGTAACAAATTCAAAATATGTTAGTAAAGTGAACTTCATTTTCAAAGAGGAACACATACACAAAATTTAAAGTTAAACGGTTAAATCATTTCTAATATTTAGGAAAGCAACAAAAAAACCTATAGAACCCCTATAAAATATTTTTTTATGGCTTCATTTATAAGCAAAGGAGTATTTCAAAGAATTGGATGAAACTTGCTTTTTTACAATTTGCAAGCTTCCGGACAAAGCCGGGTAAATCTGCTGGTAGAAAATAATAAAGAAATAAAAAATATGAATTCTGAAAACTATAAAAATCAAATAGTAACTTATTTAAATTCATTCTTTGTTGTAATCTGTGTTATGATAATTATGGTCACATTTTTGTACAAAAAGAAAGATAGCATAAAAATATCCAAAAAGAATACTGTTAAAAATTTTGTCCAGGAGAAAAACAATCTTAAGGAGGGGGAAGTTACATATCCATCCACCTCAATAAACTTTTGTACTTCCGTTCCCATAAATATTCAATTTCATTATGAGAAAAAAAAATTATTCTTCATTAAAATAATTTTTAATGAAAAACTATTTTTTATACCTTACACCTATGAAATAGGAAAAGGGTATATTAACTTTGGTATGGTGTTTGTAACCACCTAAAGGAAGCCAGCTAGATATGGAAAAGTATATATATTTTATCAGCGTGACCTCCTGAGTCGATATAGCCCGCCCGTAGACACGATAACTCAAAAACTCATTAAGCTATTTTGATAAAATTTTAACTGTAGGCTACTAGGACTTAAAGTACGGCGAGGTTTGCATATGGGCGAAATCGGCCCATGGGTTCGGATTCTGGACCTTTAAATTTTTCTAAGGCCAAGGAACATATGAAAAAATTAAATATAACTCAACAACTAACGGAGTTACAATCATGAATTTTATGATGTAGGTTACCAGTAATGAGAATATGGCGGGGACTGCGTCCAAACGAGTTCGGACCATGGGTTCGGATCCTAGAAGTTTTTGATCGAGTTTAGGCCAAACAAGCATAATTCCGAAACCAATGAAGATGAAACATTCAAATTTGGTATCAGTGTGCCTCTTCCTATGTCCCTAGAGTTCTCGAAATTTAGGACCAAATGGAGTAGTGGGTCGGGGACCATCCACACTGTTCTGAAGACCTTAAAGCAAATCATTGAAATTATTTAAAAAAATAGCTTAAAGTTAAGATAGAACGTTATAATTGTGTACAAGGGATCAATAGTATTGAAAGAACGGCGCGGACTGCATATAGGCAAAATCTGACCATGGGTTTGGATCCTGGAATTTTTTCATCGAATTTAGGCCAACGAGTATGATTCCGAAGCATTCCCCTAATTCAGAAAGAAGTTGTACCTTCTTTCAAAAATTGAACGTAATTTACTAACAAATTGTTTTTTAACAACCGTCGGGTCGACCAGGGGTAACAAATTCAAAATATGTTAGTAAAGTGAACTTCATTTTCAAAGAGGAACACATACACAAAATTTAAAGTTAAACGGTTAAATCATTTCTAATATTTAGGAAAGCAACAAAAAAACCTATAGAACCCCTATAAAATATTTTTTTATGGCTTCATTTATAAGCAAAGGAGTATTTCAAAGAATTGGATGAAACTTGCTTTTTTACAATTTGCAAGCTTCCGGACAAAGCCGGGTAAATCTGCTGGTAGAAAATAATAAAGAAATAAAAAATATGAATTCTGAAAACTATAAAAATCAAATAGTAACTTATTTAAATTCATTCTTTGTTGTAATCTGTGTTATGATAATTATGGTCACATTTTTGTACAAAAAGAAAGATAGCATAAAAATATCCAAAAAGAATACTGTTAAAAATTTTGTCCAGGAGAAAAACAATCTTAAGGAGGGGGAAGTTACATATCCATCCACCTCAATAAACTTTTGTACTTCCGTTCCCATAAATATTCAATTTCATTATGAGAAAAAAAAATTATTCTTCATTAAAATAATTTTTAATGAAAAACTATTTTTTATACCTTACACCTATGAAATAGGAAAAGGGTATATTAACTTTGGTATGGTGTTTGTAACCACCTAAAGGAAGCCAGCTAGATATGGAAAAGTATATATATTTTATCAGCGTGACCTCCTGAGTCGATATAGCCCGCCCGTAGGCACGATAACTCAAAAACTCATTAAGCTATTTTGATAAAATTTTAACTGTAGGCTACTAGGACTTAAAGTACGGCGAGGTTTGCATATGGGCGAAATCGGCCCATGGGTTCGGATTCTGGACCTTTAAATTTTTCTAAGGCCAAGGAACATATGAAAAAATTAAATATAACTCAACAACTAACGGAGTTACAATCATGAATTTTATGATGTAGGTTACCAGTAATGAGAATATGGCGGGGACTGCGTCCAAACGAGTTCGGACCATGGGTTCGGATCCTAGAAGTTTTTGATCGAGTTTAGGCCAAACAAGCATAATTCCGAAACCAATGAAGATGAAACATTCAAATTTGGTATCAGTGTGCCTCTTCCTATGTCCCTAGAGTTCTCGAAATTTAGGACCAAATGGAGTAGTGGGTAGGGGACCATCCACACTGTTCTGAAGACCTTAAAGCAAATCATTGAAATTATTTAAAAAAATAGCTTAAAGTTAAGATAGAACGTTATAATTGTGTACAAGGGATCAATAGTATTGAAAGAACGGCGCGGACTGCATATAGGCAAAATCTGACCATGGGTTTGGATCCTGGAATTTTTTCATCGAATTTAGGCCAACGAGTATGATTCCGAATTCAAAGAACCTCCAAATTTGCTATCAGGGTGTCCCTTTCTATTCCCATAGTGTCATCGAAAATTGGAACCAATTGAAATAGTGAGTCGGGGACCATCCACATAGGTTCGAAGACCTTAAAGCATATTTTCGAAAATAATAGAGATAGTAACTTCAAAAAAATGTAGAAGTTTCAAATTTGGCACAAGGCTGTTCTTTACTATTTCCAACGTGTTCCCTTAATGTATGATCAATTGGAGTGGTGGTTCAGGTAACTCTCTTAGACTTCTAAAGGATAAAAGGCTTATCATCGAAATTAATAAAAATAAAAACTTAACTTAAAATTAATATAGAATGTTCCAATTATCTACAAGTGTTAATTAGTATTGAAAGTATGACTGGGACTGAAAATGGGCGAAATCGTACCATGGTTTCGGGTTCTGGAACTTTTGAAAAATTCAAAAGCTAACAAACGTATATCTTAAAAACACCAAAACTCAGAAACTGTTTTGATGAAATTTATGTACCCCACTACTCCCAAGTCCTTAAAGCATAATATATTCGAAATTAATAAAGATAAAAAAATCAAATTTGATATTATATACTATTTCCTATTTCTGTTCCTATTTAACACTTTTATATTTTTAAAAGGCTAAGAGTTTTACTATTAAACTTATTATGTATTAAATTTTATAAATTAAAAAATAAATATTTTTTTAATTTTTATTATATCATATCTATATTTTATTGAATTTTTACCATGGGTAATATATAATTAAGAAATTGTGTACGATTCTTTTTGAACAAAGATTCAATGAAATTTTCTAATTTTTGGTATTAAGTTAATCTATATTCCAAAAGCTCACTTAATTAATAAGACTAATTTTTTCTCTCAAATAGTCCTAAAAATAAAGCTAATAACGAATCCGAATAACAGTATATTTAAATTTATGTAACATAACATTTTCCTTCTCTACATTTTTTTGTAAGACTTTGTTTTTTATCTACTTTGCAGTTGTTGTTTTTTTAAAATAAATTTCAGTGTGAAATTGCAGTTTTCTTCAAATGAAAAAAAAATTTAATTTAGTATATATTATGTTTAAATTCGTAGTATTTTAAAACAGTTTTTCCAAAAGAGAAGCCTACATTTCTCTCATAAAATCATAAAAAAACGAGGAAGAGTGTAGTAGAACTTTCAGGTAAGTACTAAACCAAATATAAGAGCAGATTTTTAAACCTTTTCTAAACCATCGACTATATTTTATTCAAACGCTGGCAATCCAAGTAAACTACTATTTACTTAGTATATTGACATAATGGCAAATCTAGTATACCCTTTTAACCTCTCAATGGAGTTTTAATTTAAGTTGATGTTATTGAAAAAAGTTAACACAAGAATGGAGTATGTGTTCGTTGTAACATGTAATAAAGCAATTTTTTTAAAAGGAGTTTTTTAGGAATTATTCTAGCAATTTTTCAACAAATTTATCAAATTTCACTTGAAACTTTTCATAATTATTAAATAATAGCAATAAAAATTCAAGCAGCACCAAATTATCAGAAAGGAGAAGAAAAACATATAGAAAAATTATTTTGAAGTTTGTGTTTCGCAATCGGTTAAAAGAACTCGACAAAACTTTTTTTTAAACATTGCCCTAATTCAAAGAAGTTTTACCTACTGTAAAAAGCTGCTGTGCCGCAATGGGTTAACGGAAATCAACAAACCTGTTTTTGAAAAAAAATTGGACGTAATATCCTTCCCAAATATTTTTTGTAATAATTGTCGGGCTGCAAGGGGTAACAAATTCCAAGTCTGTTAATAGAGTGAACTCCATTCTCAAAGAGGAACACATGTACAAAATTTGAAGTCAATCGGTTAAACCATTTCTAATTTATAGCAAAGTAAAGAGAAACCCTATACTGTTGGTCCGCAACGGGTTAACGGAACTCCACCAATATTTTTTTGAGGCTTCCTTTTTAACTAAAGCAGTACTTCGAACAAATGGCCGAAACTTTCTTTTTTGCAATTTGCACGCTTCCGGGTAACGCATGGTAAATCTGTTAGTATTTTATAAATTAAAAACTAAATATTTTTTTAATATACGACGAAATTTCTTTTGTTTTTAATTTTTATTATATTATATATATATATTTTATTGAATTATTAACATAAGTAATATATAGTTAAGAAATTGTGTACGATACTTAAGTAAAAAAATTAATTATATTAACAGTTCTAAATTTATTATTGTATTTTAGAAATACATTTTTTTTTATTTTTTTATTTTTTTTTTAAGTGGGCTTGTCAACACGGGACGTGTTATTAAAGCCCTGTAAGTTACCTTTTATAAATTTGGTTTACATTTTAACAACTAGTGCATAGTTTATGTTATTTACATTTTATATGATAAGCAGTATAATATAAACATTGCAAAATATACATATATAGGTATATTGATAATTTATTTACGTATACATATTTCTTTTTTTTTTTGAAATTTTACAATTCAAATCAGTTTTTTTTCTTTTTTTATAATATTATATTTTATATTTCCATTACAACAATATATTATTCATATAATTTATTGAAATTAATTTTTTTTGTATATAAAATTTGATTTAGAGAGAGAAAAGCAGAAAGAAGATGTAAGTAAGACTGTAAGGCTTCTTCTAGAACAGTTAAATTTTATTGTATATATTTATCTCTTTTACGAAAGCTATGATATTTTTAACTACTTTAATATTGTCAACATTTAGTACTTTTAGGTTTGTTATATTGTATTTGTCTCTTTGATTAACATATGGAGGACAGTTTTCGAAGATATGCTGTATTGAAAGACGTTGATTACACTGACATTGAGGTTGACTTTGTTGTTCCAAAATATACCCATGTGTAAGTTTGGAATGACCTATTCTTAATCTAGATAAAACTATGGAGTCTTTTCTAGAAAAGTTGTCAATTACATTCCACGGTTTTGACGATGTAGTTATCTAGCGAAGTTTATTATTAGACATATCTAGATCTATCCATTCTGGATTCCACTTTTTAATAATATTTTGTTTGATTTCGTATTTTGTGTCTGTATAGTAGGTTTTAAAACTATGTTCGTATTCCCTATTTATTGCGTTTTTCGCGAGAAGATCTACTTTTTCGTTACCTTCTATTTATTCATGTTAAGGTATCCATAGATATTTTATGGTTTTCGTTTCTTTGTATTTATATATTAAATCTTTTATTTCTATTATTGTAGGATGTATCGGAAAAATTTGTGATAGAGCTTGTAAGGCACTAAGAGAATCAGTAAAAATTATGAATTTGTTTTCTGTATGAAATAAACAAGCAAAAGTGATCGAGCTCGCCTGAATCTATTAAAATACTTTTTATTGGCTTGTTCTAAATGATCCTGTACATATTCTTAATGGAGTATTATTAATTGAATATAATGTAGAGAGAAGCTGTTTGTTTGCTGAACTGTAATTGATACATCTATATTCTAGTAAAGGACGTATTACCATTTTGTATATTCTCGTGAACATTTTTCTGTCTGCTCCATAATTAGAACAGGATAAAATTTTTAGTAGATTAAGGCTTTTGTTAGCTTTAATTTTGAGTAGGTTTAAGTGAGGCTTTCAATTTAGCTTATTATCAAATATCACTAGAAATTTGTGTTGATTGAGATTAATGGGAAATGTATCTTGTAGTATTCTAGGTATGTAGGTGTTTTTTCTGCGTCTTTTATTTTAAAATTTAGTCCATTTTCTTCGGACCATCGGAATAATTTATTTGAAGTTTTTTGTAATTCTCTTTCCATTTCATGTATATGTTTTGAAGACATACACAAAACAATATCATCGGCGTACATGACTGCTTTTACAGGGAGTTCTACCTTAGAAAATATGCTGTCAATAGCAGTTAAGAATATCGTTACACTTCCTGAGGGATTCCGTTCTCCATTTCATGTTCAATTGAAAGTGTTTTACCAATCATCGTTAGAAATCGTCTTTCAGAAAGAAAATTTTTAATAAAAAATAGCATGTTACCTTTTATACCTTTATTGTAAAGATTATCTAATACTTTTCTTTTCCAGAGAAGAGCATATGCCTTTTCTATATCTAGAAATATAGACATGATATGATGGCCTTTGGTAAAGGCCTCCATGACGTGTGTTTCAAGAGTTGTGCTTGCGTCGATTGCACTTCTATGTTTGCGAAAGCCAAACTGACAACTGTTGATTTTATTATTCTTTTCCAAAAATCACTGCAGTCTGTTATTAACTTAAGACTTACCGCGAAAGCCTCCTTCTCCATGGAATTTTTAAGGGTTAAGAAATCGCCTGCACATAAAAAAGGTATAATATTGGCAAGATCTTTGCCGTTTAATGCTCTCAATTTTCTAAAAACGATTTTAGGTGTCGTATTACTATTAATACTCCCAACGTGCTCCGTCCAAGATTTTTTTTTGTGATAATTAATGGAGTTTCTGGCTAGTCTTTTTGCTTTTAAAAAGTGTACAAAATCTTCTGTATTTAAAGTTCTTTTAAATGTTCGTAAGGCCTTTTTCTTTTTCTTAATAAGTTCCTCTATTTCTTTGTTCAACCATGCAACATATTTTTTTTGTTTGCTAGTTTTAGATATAGGTATTGAGTTATGGGCAGCAGATATTATTGTATTTGTAATATATTGCTCCATATCGTCAATTGTTTTAAAATCTGACAATTTTTTGTTAAGGGTTTATATTTTTTGTTAAAGGTTTATATTTTTTT
Source organism: Dolichopus griseipennis (assembly GCA_963082915.1). NCBI lineage: Eukaryota > Metazoa > Arthropoda > Insecta > Diptera > Dolichopodidae > Dolichopus > Dolichopus griseipennis. The sequence goes on along the minus strand of OY720441.1, from coordinate 162,290,152 downwards.
TGAAATCTATCCAGTTTGCTTTATGTGTTTGGAATTTTTTACGAAAAACGTGTGTATTTAACATGGCTATTGATTTAAAGATTATAGGGTAATGATCGCTACCATGTAAATCATTATCTATGTACCAGTTAAAGTGGTTTAATAAGGATGGAGATACTATTGTCAAATCTATTGTGCTTTCTGTTTTGTATGAAAAACTGAAGAATGTAGCTTTACCGTTGTTCATTATGCATAAACCGTTGTTTACGAATTTTTCAATTATTTTCCCCCTTTTATAATTTTTTTTGACCCCTAAATAATATTATGTGCGTTAAAATCAACTAATAGAATTAAAGGATTATCTACTTGTTTAATTATATCTTCTAAATCGTTTCCTGGAAAAGTTTGCGTATTTGGTAAGTATAATAGGAATCGGCTGTGTGTCGAGTGGTTAGAGTGTCGACCTTTCATGCGAGAGGCCTCGGGTTCGAATCCCAGTGAAAACGAAAAAAAACTTTTATCAGGTTTTTCAACTCAAATCAGCTACCATTCGCCATTGGGTTCAAATTGATGGCTTAATCAATAATTAATAATTCTATATCCTTAATAAAAAATACATAAATATAACAATATAAACTAATACAAAATGTAAACAAATAATTCAATTAAATAATATAACTCACTGATATAGAAATACCATATAACTCAAATACAAAATATCACAATATAAACAAAAATAGAACTGCATTTATTGAAAATCTAAGACATTTCTACATGTTATAAGGCGTAGTACTATCTCATGTTTAAATTGAATTTGATCAGTTCTAATATATGAATATATCTCCCCTGTTCCGACATGCACATATATAGTCAGGTTGTTTAGCCTATCACAGCGAACAGTAAGCACGTAGAGGTACCGGCAAAAAAAAAAAAAAATTTTTGTTGCAGTAACCTGCAAAACAAAATTAATATTAACAACTTTTGTGCTTGTATTGTTACCAACAAGTATTGCTACACCTGCATGAGCAATAGTAGTTGATAAACAATTTTTATGGGTTATTGAGAAACTTTTAATATTTGGCACATGATCTATTTGGTACGATAGAATTTTGTTTCCTGAATGCAAAAAATACTATTTTCATATTTATTAGGTAATAATTTTTTGTTTTTATACCCGTATGACTATATAGTCAAAGGGTATAATAAATTTGCCATTACGTTTGTGACGCAGAGAAGGAGGGGGGGTAGATATAGACTCAAGTGTATGGATCGGGTCAGAATCGAAAAATAAATTGATTTAGCTATGTATGTCCGTCCGTCCGTCCGTCTGTCCGTCTGACCGTCCGTCCGTCCGCACAATAACTCAAAAACTAAAGGAGCTAGGATCTTGAAATTTTCGCAAATTCGTTTTTTTGCTATAGCCGTCATCGCTATTTAAATCCAGCCATTTTGGTCCATGGGTTCGGGTAGTTGCCATACAACTTCTTTTTTTATATGAGCATTACTCTGTACCTATTACAGCTGCGTGTCTGAAAGTTTGCCAAAAGTAGTTTAGTTTTATGGCCAAAGTTTCTGCAAAATTTGGTTGGTCTAGTGGAGTGGGTTCGAGTAGCTGCCATACAACTTCTTATATTATATGAGCATTACTCTCCACCTATTAAAGCTAGGTGTCTGAAATTTTGCCAAAAATTGTTTAGTATAATGGCCAAAGTTTCTGCAAAATTTGGTTGGTCTGCTGCAGAGGGTTCGAGTAGCTGCCATACAACTCCTTCTTTTATATGACCATTTCACTACACCTAATGAAGCTGGGTGTCTGAAATTTTGCTAAAAATAGTTTAGTGTATTGGCCAAAGTTACAGCAAAATTTGGTTGGTCTACGGCAAAGGGTTCGAGTAGCTGCCATACAACTCCTTCTTTTATATGAGTATTCCACTACACTTAATAAAGCTGTTTGTTTGAAATTTTGCCAAAAGTAATTAACCGGATGATATAATGTATATGTTACGGTCATACGGGTATCCCAGAGTTGACACAGTCTACTCTACTACACTCTTCCTCGTTTTAAATTTGTTTTTGTCTTTTCGAAATTTTTTTATCAAAAATTTTAATTGTATTGATTTCAGTTTGATTTACCTTATTATTATTATTATTACCATTATTATTTGTAATATGATTTGAATTTTCTTAATGTTTTTTGATTGTTGAAGATGTTGATGGTGATGGAAGGGGAAAAAATACAGTTTTATTTTGTAATTCTGTGTTATTTGTGGTATTGTTGTTGTAATTTGTTTTTTCTATTGGTTTAATTTGTGAGATGGTGTTGCCAGCTTTTGAAAAAGGTATGCTAAAATCAAAATGATTCTTTGTCTTTATTATACCCGTATGACTATATAGTCAAAGGGTATAATTAATTTGCCATTACGTTTGTGACGCAGAGAAGGAGGGGGAGTATATAAAGAATCAAGCGTATGGATCGGTTCAGATTCGAAAAAAAAATCGATTTAGCTATGTAACTCAAAAACTAAAGGAGCTCGGATCTTGAAATTTTCGCAAATTCGTCTTTTTGCAATATCCGTCATCGCTATTTAAATCCAGCCATTTTGGTCCATGGGTTCGAGTAGCTACCATACAACTTCTTATTTTTTATGAGCATTACACTACACCTAATGAAGCTGGGTGTCTGAAATTTTACTAAAGATAGTTTAGTGTAATGCCCAAAGTTTCTGCAAAATTTGGTTGTTCTACTTTAGAGGGTTCGAATAGCTGCCACACAACTCCTTCTTTTATATGAGCATTTCACTCCACCTAATGAAGCTGGGTGTCTGAAATTTTACCAAAAATAGTTTAGTGTAAGGGCTAAAGTTACAGCAAAATTTGATTGGTCTACTGCAGAGGGTTCGAGTAGCTGCCATACAACTTCTTCTTTTATATGAGTATTCCACTACACTTAATAAAGCTGTATGTTTTAAATCTTGCCAAAAGTAATTAAGCGAATGATATAATGTATATGTTACGGTCATACGGGTATCCCAGAGTTGACATAGTCCACTCTACTACACACTTCCTCGTTTTTTCTTTGCTTTAGATATGCTGATTTTTTCGATTACTTAAATTTTTTGAATTTCTTTTTCTTCTAAGAATTTTGGACATTCCTTATAGAAAACATTGTGGTTTCCTTCACAGTTGACGCATTTTGGTGTGTTTTGGCATTTTTCATTCTTAATTAAATGGTAATTTTCACCACAGTTTAAATATTTTTTTGATGCTGTACATTGTTGAAAACCATTTCCGTATTTAAAGCATGTATTACATCTGTAGGGGAGTGGAATGTATTCCCTCACCTTATAGCTTTTATACAGAAGGTTAATATGTAAAGACCAGTTCCGACCGATTTTTCACCAACAGTTTTCAAGATTTGTCAATGTTCTATTATGTTTTGCCTTCTGAGTTCTTCTTTTAGTTCTGTTTCCTCTTCATATTCAAATTCTGGACAGTATTATTTAAAGTTTTGTGCTCCGAAACTGAGACATTTATATTTGGAGGAAATTGGCTAATTCGGATTAATGATATTGCTTGTTGAAGATTTCAATTAACAAGCTTCCGTTCCTTAATTTTTTTGCACTCTTTACTTCTCCTTCAACCGCATTTATAACTTTTTTAATTAAAAATGCTGATACCTTTTCCAATGATAAATTATTGTCGGAACGTTCCATTATTAGGAATTTTGGCCCTGGTGTTTTGTTAATTAAAGATTTTGCATTAATTGTATGCAATCACCATTTAGCATTTTTATGCTTTTTGGCTGTGCACCAATATAACTTTCGATTTTTTTTTTCCCCGCCATGGCAATATCGGATATAAGCATTGCGGTAATGCTTTACCGATTTAATGTTAATTTAAGATATATGAAAATAAATAGAACAAATTTATGAAAAAAATAAAATTAAAAAGATTTAAATAAGAAAAAGTCAATAAATTAAGATATTAAAGTATGTTCCCAATTAATTTCGATAATTAGTGAAAATAAAATATAACTTTATATTTTATTTTTTTTATTTTTTAATAATTTTTTGTTGATTTATAATAAATTCACTCGCAGTTTTAATATTCACGTCTCGAAGGCTCTCTCAAGACTGAGAAATACATTCATTGCATATTATGATTATTAAATTTTGTGATGAAAAGCTAATGAAAGCATTAATGGTTTTAACTAATATTGAAAACAATAAAATTATATAAACTTTTTATGTTATTTTTATTAAAAAATAATATTTCCTTCGAATAACTTTGAGTGTAATTATATACAACATTAAAAAAATAAGTAAATTAAAAGAATATATTTAAAAATGATTGAAAATTGAAATAATTAAGCAAGGTTACTAAATCATTGAACAGTAAATACACTACAGCTAAAAATCCTGAAAAGAAGTAATTGCTGCATGTGTGTAAAATTTTATTGAATTGGGTAAAAGTTTTAAATATGTAATTTTGTAATTCCATTTTAAGAATACATTTATCTCAATTTAATTTGATGTTTAATATTTTAAATAGATAAATTAGTAAGAATTTTTAATATTTTTGAATTGATAAAATAATTAGAAAATGTTTTTAGTATTATAAAGTAAATTTGGTTAGCCATGACTTACGATTAAACTTATAAAAGCTTTAATGGTTTTTAAAATGACTTATGGACTTTCCATTAAGTTTGAACCAACCGACTGCTTCTTTACTTGTTTAATGCTTTTAATTGTCATTGTAAAAGGTTCGCACTTACTTTCCATTTTTACAAGTGTTTTATTTTCAAGTGTTTAAGAAGTAAAATATAAAATTTAAAGTTAAAATTTTTTAAATATAATAGCTTTGATTAGTCTAGAGTCTAGACTAAATAGATAATATTGATATTTAGATTAACTTGTAGGTAAAGTAAGGGCTTTTTATGCCAGTTGGAAAAACGATATTAGATATTACTTTATTATTAATTTTAAATATTCCAATTGGCTTTTTCCCTACTAAAATTAACTTAATTGTTTTCTTTCTTTATTTTTTAACAAGTAAAGCAACAGTCAGTCGGTGCAACCGACTTAGAATACCCTACACCTATTCAAATTTATTTACACAGGTTCAAATTTAAGGACATATCCATAAGTCATTTTAACACCATAAAAGCTGTTGTTAATTTGATCGTAAGACATAGCTAACCAAATTAACTTTATAATACTAAAAACATTTTCTAATTACACTATCTATTAAAAAATACTACAAATTCTTACTAATTTATCTATTTAAAAATATTAAAAAACAAACAAACTTGAAATAAATGAAAATATATTTATTCCAATTCAATTACAAAATGAAAAAATTCTAATTATTAAATTTTGTGATAAAAAGATAATCAAAGCATAATATATTTAATAATCCAAATTTTTAAAAATTGCAATTATTTTAAATGGTTAGTTTATATACCTAATAGAAAAGCTTATAAACGCAAAATATGCAATAAATGTATTTCTAAAATACAATTACAAATTTACACCTTTTCATATAATTCATTTAAATATAAAAATAAATTTTACATAAATGCAGGAAGTATCTTTGAACATAGCTGAACCACTACAATTAAGTCTAGATTTCGGAGACACATAGGACATAGGAAATATATTCTTTGGCTTCGAAATTAAACTCGACCACAACCAATTCCCATGGTACTTTCATTACTAGTAACCTAGTGTTAAATTTCATCAAAATACCGGCATTATTTTTTGAGTTATGGTGTTTTTAAGATATATGTTCCAGAACCCGAAATTATGGTACGATCTCGCCCATATGCAGTCCCGTCATACTTTCAATTCTAGTTACCCCTTGTACACAATTGGAACGTTCTATCTTAATTTTAAGTTGCTAGTTTTATTAATTTCGATGATAAGCTTTTACACATTGGGGGGTCTAAGAGAGGTTCTGAACCACCACTCCAATTGATCCCAAATTAGAGGGGCACGCAAGAAATAGTAAAGAACACCCTGGGTCAAATGTGAAGCTTCTACATTTGTTTCAAGTTACTATCTTTATTAATTTCGAAAATATGCTTTAAGGTCCTCGGAACTGAGCGGCTGGTCCCCGACCCACTACTCCAATGGGGCCCAAATTTCAAAGACACTTACGAAATAGGAAGGGACACCCTGATACCAAATTTGGAGGTTCTATCTTCATTGGATTTTATATACGTTCGTTAGCCCTGAAACCGATTAAAAGGTCCAGAATCCGAACCCATGGGCTAATTTCGCCCTTATGAAGTCCGCGATGTACTTTAAGTACTAGTTAACCCTTGTACACAATTTGAACCTTCTATCATATTTTTAAGTTTCTAGTTTTAGTAATTTCGATTATAAGCTTTTAAAACTTGGGAGGTCTAAGAGGGGTACTGAACCACCACTCCAATTGATACCAAATTAGGGGGACACGCAAGAGATAGTAAAAAACACTCTTGTGCCAAATTTGAAGCTTCTATATTTTTTCAAGTTGCCATCTTTATTAATTTTGAGGATATGCTTTAAGGTATTCGGAAATGTGTGGCTGGTCCCCGACCCACTACTCCAATGGGGCTCAAATTTCAAAGACACTAAGGAAATAGGAAAGGACATCCTGATACCAAATTTGGAGGTTCTATCTTCATTGGTTTCGGAATTATGCTCGTTTGGCCTAAATTGGATTAAAAAGTTCTAGGTTCCGAACGCATGGTCCAATCCCGAACTTACGCAATCCCCGCAGTGTTTTCATTATTAGTAACCTACAGCACAAATTTGATGAAGATAGCGTCATTAGTTGTTGAGTTATCGTGATTTTTATATATATTCGTTAGCCCTTCGATCGATTAAAAGGTCCAGAATCCGAACCCATGGGCCGATTTCGCCCATATGCAATCCCCGCCGTACTTTCAGTCCTAGTAACCTACAGTTAAAATTTCATCAAGATAGCTCCATTATTTTTTGAGTTATCGTGCCTACGGACGGACGGACGGACGGACATGGCTATATCGACTCAGGAGGTCACGCTGATCACAAATATATATACTTTTCCATATCTAGCTCGCTTCCTTTAGCTTCCTACAAACACCATACCAAAGTTAATATACCCTTTTATCTATTCTGTAGGTGTAGGTTATAAAAAATAGTACCTATATAATATATGGTGTATCATATAATTCGTATTGTACTTGCATACTATCTCATTCAAACAACAACATAATTACTGTAGTATAGGTTTTTATGGAATATGTAGACGGAAGAAATAACAAATAAAATGCAAATAAAAATCATTTGTGCATTAAAATCATTTTGTATTAATTTGTGAGTAGTTGAAAAATTTAAAGTTTGGTTTTGAATACAAAGCTAATAAAGCTCGTCCGTTACATTTGAAATATAAGTTGAAAAGCTTTAACTTAATTCGATATTTTTTTGAAAAGTTATAAAAAATTTTTACAGTTTGGGTTTAAATTCAAAATTAATAAAGCTCGTCCGTTACGTTTGAAAATTACGCTGAAAATTTCAAACTTAATTTAATATTTATTTGAAAAATTTAAAGTTTGGTTTTGAGTTCAAAACTAATAAAGCTCGTCCGTTACATTTGAAATATATATTGAAAAGCTTAAACTTAATTCGATATTTTTTTGAAAAGTTATAAAAAAATTTTTAAAGTTTGAGTTTAAATTCAAAGCTAATAAAGCTTGTCCGTTTCGATTGAAAATTAAGCTGTCAACTGAAATTTTAAAGTTGAAAAGCTTAAAAAATTATGAAATGTTTTTGTTTGAGCATTAACTTAACTAAAAAGCTTTTGCAAAAAGGAAAAATATAAACGTTTGAAATTATATTAATAATAAAAGCTGTGATAATGAAATAAAAATTGACAACATGATCAAGTTAAAAATAAACAAAAAAAAAAAACTTGGGTTTAAAAAGTTGTTTTTAATATTAAATAACAGTATTGCATTTTTTACTAAAAGTTTATAAATTATTATTCACTAAATAATATCTTTTTTATTTATAAATGATCATGACTTTTATTAAAGACAAGCCCCCTAACCAAACATGATTTTCCTTTATTCTTATTATTTTTTCTACAAGGTAAACATTAGGAAATTTAACAGATGCCTTTTATTTGTTTTTGTGTGTAATCAAGTAAATTGTATGTTATTGCATCAGTTCTTTTTATTTTCGCTATTGTATAAATTTCTGTTGACCGATTAGTTGATAACCTTTTGCAAATATACCTTCAAATTTATTTATACGAACAAAATCTCCAACTTTGTATTTTGCTTTTCGGAATACTTTCAATTTATTGTAGACAGTAATAATAATTTCTCATTTTTCTTTGTAACCTTTTTGGGTTAAATTGTATGATGATATGTTGAGTTATATTTTTCTATTAGCGATGGCAGTATAGTTCACCATTTGTATGTGCCTTGTAAACTAAATTGTTTTCACATCATATTTTTTAGGATAAGATTGAAACGTTATACAATTGATGCTTTTAGTTCTGAATATATATTTTAATGGTTAATTTTATTTTTCCTCATTAGAGTTTGAAATTTCTATTTCCATAATTCAAAATGACTGACTAAGAATATGTTTGCTGTTTTTATATTAACTCTAAATTGTATTTTTAATTCAGTTTCTTATCAAACATAGACCAAAAATGATTAATTTTATTCATCCATTTACAATGATGATATCGGGACCATCTGGTTGTGGAAAAACAACATTTGTGTGTAATTTAATTGAAAATATTGATAGATTGATTTATCCGAAAATTGAAACAATAATATGGTGTAACCCAGAAATTTCTGCTATTTCAAAAAATCTAGCTTTTCCTTTTTCTAAAGAATATTGTATAATATGTTTCTGTGATACGAGTGATTTGAATAATAGCTGCCAAAAATATGAAACGATTGAAGAAAAACCAACATATATTACATGTACTAGCAAAGTGCAACAAGAGATATTTCGTAAAAATATTCTTAAATATTGTGATGATGATATTATAAAAACTATTTCTGAAATTGCAATTAATACATTAAATGGTAATAATAAAATATCACCAAGTCAAAAAGCAAAAATAAAACAACATAAAAAACAATTAAGATTTCTAGCCTGTGCTAAGAAAAAGATAAAAACCAAAATAAAAGTACTAGTTCAACATGGTGGATTTTTACCAACTTTAATCGGAACTATATTATCTAGTGTAATAGGGAAATTGTTCAGTAAGACATAATGCAGTGAATGATTGTTATGTCACCAGAAATATTTTCAAAATTTAGTAAATTATTTCAAGATGATAAAAACTTGGATTTATTAGATCAAAACATGAAAAAAGTTTTATATGATAAAAAATTAAAACCATTGCAAAAATGGTTCTTATATCGTCAAAATCTCCTCAAATATGAAATTCACAAAAGACACGCAAAAAAAATACCAGAAAACGCTAATAATCTTACATTTGATACAGGTACTCAAACAAAATTCTTTTCCAAACGAAATGCATATACAAAAACGGAATTACCTAAATATAAATCAACATCAACACATAATAATATTGTACCATTAGTTACTGACGAAGTATATGAATATGATCCTAAAAAAGAGATTTAACACATTACGATTTAGATGATGAAAATTCATTTAAAAATTAGCTCAAAGTGAAATGTTGGAAGATGAAAAATTAATACAAAGATCATCTATAAGCTCTGATTATCGAATGTTTCAAACACCAATTGGTGATGTAATTACCGTTGCTGTACCATCTAATGAAAAAAAGAAAACACTTAGATCAGCCGGTAGTTCAATTTCCTCAACTATATTTTCACAGTTTCCTGAAACAAAAAAACGGAAACTAAAACCTCTACTAAGAAGTCCAAAACTAAGAACTTCATCTACAGCGGAATGGACAACATATAAATAATGCAACATATTATGTTTTATAAGAAGTTAACAAAGATGGATGTTCAAGATGACTTCTATGTAACATTGTTCAATAATGATAATTTAAAATTGTTTCCAAACCACTCTTTAACTCCATTCGAAAATAAATCGCCTATTCACTTTGATTCAAGAAACGGAAACTGAAAGTAGGTCTTTCAGAAATTTATCTAAATGATTTCCTACAAACGAAAAATTTAACAAAGTAATTGTGCTATTATTAATATCGGGGAGTACAATGTTTATGTAAGAAACATTGAAAAACCTCTTGAAAAAATCAAAGGAACCAAATCTATAGGTTACACATATTATTCATATGACGATTCGGAAATACATTTGGATGACTGGATGTTTAATGCCAACGCTTATTAAAAATATAACTCGTAATCCAGGATTTACTCGAAACCAGGTTTTTACTGAATTTTTTAATGAAGTTTTGACATATATCTCTAATACTAAAACTTATGATGATGTTTCATTTAAACTAGTAATGAAACAGTCAGTCGATGCAACCGACTTAGAAATACCCTACACCTATTTGGTTCAAATTTAAGGACATATCCATAAGTCATTTTAACACCATAAAAGCTGTTATTAATTTGACTATAAGACATAGCTAACCAAATTAGCTTTATAATACTAAAAACATTTTCTAATTACACTATCTATTAAAAAATATTACAAATTCTTACTAATTTATCTATTTAAAAATATTAAAAAACAAAAAAACTTGAAATAAATGAAAATATATTTATTCCAATTCCATTACAAAATGAAAAAATTTTAATTATTAAATTTTGTGATAAAAAGATAATCAAAATATAATATATTTAATAATCCAAATTTTTAAAAATTGCAATTATTTTAAATGGTTAGTTTATATACCTAATAGAAAAACTTATAAACGCAAAATATGCAATAAATGTATTTCTAAAATTCAATTACAAATTTAGACCTTTTCATATAATTCATTTAAATATAAAAATAAATTTTACATAAATGCAGCAAGTACCTTTGAACATAGCTGAACCACTACAATTAAGTCTAAATTTCGGGGACACATAGGAAATAGGAAATATATTCTTTGGCTTCGAAATTAAACTCGACTACAACCAATTCCCATGGTACTTTCATTACTAGTAACCTAGAGTTTAAATTTCATCAAAATAGCGGCATTATTTTTTGAGTTATGGTGTTTTTAAGAAATATGTTTGTTAGCCCTTGAACTTTTCAAGGGTTCCAGAACCCGAAACCATGGTACGATTTCGCCCATATGCAGCCCCGTCATACTTTCAATACTAGTTAACCCTTGTACACAATTAGAACACTCTATCTTAATTTTAAGTTACTAGTTTTATTAATTTCGATGATAAGCTTTTACGCATTGGGAGGTCTAAGAGAGGTACTGAACCACCACTCCAATTGAACCACTCGTTTGGCCTGAATTCGATCAAAAAGTTCTAGGTTCCGAACTCATGGTCCAATCCCGAACTTACGCAATCGCCGAAGTAGTTTCATTACTAGTAACCTACAGCACAAATTTGATGAAGATAGCGTCATTAGTTGTTGAGTTATCGTGATTTTTTATATATATTCGTTTGTCCTTCGATCGATTAAAAGGTCCAGAATCCGAACCCATGGGCCGATCCCGCCGCACTTTCAGTCCTGGTAATCTACAGTTAAAATTTCATCAAGATAGCTCCATTATTTTTTGAGTTATCGTGCCTACTGACGGACGGACATGGCTATATCGACTCAGGAGATCACGCTGATCACAAATATATACTTTTCCATATCTAGCGCGCATCCTTTAGGTGGTTACAAACACCATACCAAAGTTAATATACCCCTTTACCTATTCTATAGGTGTAGGGTATAAAAACTGTCAGAATCTAATCGAAAGGATTTAATTTTTATATCGCAAATTTTGATGAAGATAGCTTTTATATAAAAGTTAATCATAGCTATAAAAACAATATTAACTCAACTATTTCAACAGAAAAAGAATATAAAAAAAATTTTAAAACAAAATTACCCGAACTATTCAAATTAACTGTGGCTAATAATAAAGATGAATTGAATGGAATGGTGATGATTTATTCAGATATAGTTCAATCACCTGTTTTTGGAAGTATCAAAGTACGTGCATTAAGAGCTATCAACATAGAAAATTGCAGAATACCTACAAATATTGAATTTGAAAATGTCCAATACATACCTATAGAAAAAAATTGTTTTGAAACAGTAGCAATTAAAATTTGTAACCAATAGGGTGATGGAATAAATTTTGTTTCCAGTTACTATCCAACAGTAGTTTCCAGTTACACTTGTATTTGATTGTATTACACTTTAAAAAGCATGTATGATATACTAAAATATGATATTATATCAAACATGGAAAGAACTTACGTGAGATATTATTACTCTCAAGTAGGTGGAGGAAAAAACGATATTTCTATTACAATTTTATCCAGCTGTTCAAAGAGGTCGTGGTTTTGGAAATATATTCGGAAGTTTAATTCTTTACTTAAAGCCAGTTTTTAAATCAGGTTGGGACTTAATTAAAACAGAGGCTGTAAAAACAAGTAAAAATATTTTGAATGATATAGCATCTGGTGCAAACATAAAAGAAGCTGTAATTGATCAAAGTAAAGGTGGCATGAAAAATCTACGAAAATCAGTAGTTAATCAACAGCATTCGTATATGGTGGAAAACGAAAAGTCATAAAAAGACGAAGCGGTCTAAAAAGACACATTTAAAGTCTAAAAAGCGAAGTAAAATCTCTGATATATTTAAAAAAATATGGAGTGTATGGAATCCTAAAATGATCTATTTGCACCATTACCAGTACAAACAAGTATATTACGTTCAGAAGAGTTAGCATACAATCCTTCAGCTTCTTTAGAGGTTTTACCATCAACTATTGAATTTGTTTCACTTGGAAATGGAGATACATATCGAGATTTATCGTCAACCTACATCAAATTTAAAATTCAAATATTAAAAAAAGATGGGTCAGTTTGGAGTGCAAATGATAAGGTAGGAACTGGGGCTGATGCAAAAGCAGCCTCGCAGCCCAGTGTTGTTAATAATTTATTACATTCTTTAATTATACCCTATACTATTATAAAGCATACTTAACTACTTTACTAAATTATGTGACAGATTCGAGTCAAACACATCTGGAAGCATCTTGTTAGGAATTGGATACACCAAATGTAAATGATTTTAATAATTCTGGTTCTAAATCAAGGCAAAAATTATACAACAATTCTACAATAGTAGAATTAATGGGAAAATTACATGTAGATTTCTTCAACACTCCGTAATTACTATAAAATAACGTTGACATTCGAGTTGCTTTGGCATTAGAAAAACAAGATTTTTTTATTTTCCTTAACGACAACGATGACAGCTATTTAAAAATTCTCGAAGCTACATTTTACATGAAACATTTAACAATTAATTCTAGCATATTAATAGCACATAATACTGTTTTGGAAAAGGCTAACGCAAAATATTTTTATACGAGAAGTGAAATTAAAACATTTTGAATTCCAGCCAACATACCCAATATATCTTTGGATAAAATATTTATACGGCAAATACCAAATGCTCTTGTATTTTGTTTGGTAATAATGAAAATTTTAATGGTAATATGTCAAAAACTCCATACCCATTTTGTCATCAAAATTTCACACAATTTCAATTATATGTAAATGGAGTAGCTACACCAAAATCTGTAATTGAAACCAGTTTTAATGGAATAACAATTGTAACTCTCGTGCATGTTTAACATAATTTAGCGGAATAGGTATACTTCATTCTGATAAAGGGCATCAAATTTCAAAACAACTATTTTCAAAGGTTATACAATACTAGCTTTTGATTTATCACCAGATGGTTCTGAAACTGATACATGTCAAAGTTTATTAAACCAGGGAGTTGTAAAGATTGAAGCAATACTCAGTTCTCCATTAGCTTCAACATTAACATGCATTGTGTTTGCGGAATTTGATGCAAGTATTGAAATTAAAAAAAATCGTAACGTCTACTTAAACATGTAAAAGAAAGTTTAATGTGTCATCTCTATTCATTTGAAAATGACCTGTTCTCTAGTAGATTTATCGTTTTGTGCGGATGAAAATAATACTATATTAAAAATATACTATATTTGTGAAGAATTTTGCTGTAGCTGGAATAAAAGAAAAATGTAAAATTATTGTAAAGGAATTAAAGTATAAATTTCCGACCAGAGATTTAAAAAGAACAGACATTCAGAATTATTTTTCGGTCATATCGACGAAAAAACAGCAAACTGTTTAAAAAAGTTACTTGAAAAATTCGATATAGTCTTAACAAATGGAAAACTTAAAGCTGAATTTCTGACAACATATAAGAGGAAATACTCGTCTAATTGATATTTCTCGTTTACAGATAACAAATAATGAATACAATTCGGACAACGAAAATGCTGAAAAGTAATACTGTAACACGTAAACTATTTAAAAGTGTTTTTGCTGTTGATCAAATACCAAAAAATTTTTCCAAACCAACTATTTTAGTAATAAACACCGACACTTCTACTGAAAAAGGAACACACTGGTTAAAAATTTTTGTGCCAGTTCAAGGGTGCGCAGAGTGTGTTGATTCATTTGGAAATCCACCATTCCACAGTGAAATTACAAAATACTTCAAAATCAATCAAAAAGTTTTGTTTCTAACAATAAACGTTTACAAAGTGATGGTACATCGGGTTGCGGTCAATATTGTTGCATATGTTTATGGATGCGATATAACTGGATAAGTATGAAAAATTTTATCATTTATTTAAAACAATATCATCCCCACTCAAATATTATAAGAAAATACAAAGAATGTTTCGGGCAATTTAGAAAAAAAACAAGTAAAGAAACAGACAGTCGGTGCAACCGACTTAGAAATACCCTACACCTATTTGGTTCACATTTAATGACATCTCCATAAGTCATTTTAACGCCATAAAAGCTGTTATTAATTTGATTGTAAGACATAGCTAACCAAATTAACTTTATAATACTAAAAACATTTTCTAATTACAATATCTCTTAAAAAATATTACAAATTCTTACTAATTTATCTATTTAAAAATATTAAAAAACAAAAAAACTTGAAATGAATGAAAATATATTTATTCTAATTCAATTACAAAATGAAAAAATTTTAATTATTAAATTTTGTGATAAAAAGCTAATCAAAGCATAATATATTTAATAATTAAAATTTTTAAAAATTGCAATTATTTTAAATGGCTAGTTAATATACCTAATAGAAAAGCTTATACGCAAAATATGCAATAAATGTATTTCTAAAATACAATTACAAATTTAGACCTTTTCATATAATTCATTTTAATATAAAAATAAATTTTACATAAATGCAGCAAGTACCTTTGAACATAGCTGAACCACTACAATTAAGTCTAAATTGCGGGGACACATAGGAAATAGGAAATATATTCTTTGGCTTCGAAATTATACTCGTTCGGGCTCAAATCGATCAAACGCTTCTAGAATCCGAACTCATTGACCAAACTCGACCAGAACCAATTCCAATGGTACTTTCATTACTAGTAACCTAGAGTTTAAATTTCATGAATGCATTATTTTTTGAGTTATGGTGTTTTTAAGATATATGTTTGTTAGCCCTTGAACTTTTCAAGGGTTCCAGAACCCGAAATTATAGTAGGATTTCGCCCATATGCAGTCCCCGTTATACTTTCAATACTAGTTAACCCTTGTACACAAATGGAACGTTCTATCTTAATTATAAGATATTAGTTTTATTAATTTCGATGATAAACTTTTACACATTGGGGGGTCTAAGAAAGGTACAAAATTAGAGGGACACGCAGGAAATAGTAAAGAACACCCATGTGTCAAATTTGAAGCTTCTACATTTGTTTCAAGTTACTATCTTTATTAATTTCGAAAATATGCTTTAAGGTCCTTGGAACTGAGTGGCTGGTCCACACCCACTTCTCCAATAGGACACTAAGGAAATCGAAAGCGACACCCTGAAACCAAATTTGGAGGTTTTATCTTCATTGGTTTCGGAATTATGCTAGTTTGGCCTAAATTCGATCAAAAAGTTCTGAGTGCCGAACCAATTGTCCAATCCTCACCGTACGCAATCGCCGCCGTAGTTTCATTACCAATAACCTACAGCACAAATTTAATGACGATAGTGTTATTAGTTGTTCAGTTATCGTGATTATTTATATATGTTCGTTAGCCCTAAAACTAAATTAAACTCAACCAGAACCAATTCCCATAATACTTTCCTTACTAGTAACCTAGAGTTTAAATTTCATCAAAATAGCGGCATTATTTTTTTAGTTATGGTGTTTTTAAGATATATGTTTGTTAGCCCTTGAATTTTTCAAGGGTTCCAGGACCCGAAACCATGGTACGATTTCGCCCATATTCAGTCCCCGTCATTCTTTCAATACTAGTTAACCTTTGTACACAATTGGAACGTTATATCTTAATTTTAAGTTACTAGTTTCATTAATTTCGATGATAAGCTTTTACACATTGGGGGGTCTAACAGAGGTACTGAACCACCACTCCAATTGATCCAAAATTAGATGGACACGCAGGAAATAGTAAAGAACACCCATGGGACAAATTTGCAGCTTCTACATTTGTTTCAAGTTACTATCTTTATCAATTTCGAAAATATGCTTTAAAGTCCTCGGAACTGAGTGGCTGATCCCCACCCACTACTCCAATTGGGCTCAAATTTCAAGGAGACTAAGGGAATCTAAAACAACACCCTGATACTAAATTTGGAGGTTCTATCTTCATTAGTTTCGGAATTATGCTAGTTTGGCCTAAATTCGATCAAAAAGTTCTAACTTCCGAACCCATTGTCCACTCCTCACCGTACGCAATCGCCATCGTAGTTTCATTTCCAATAACCTACAGCACAAATTTCATGAAGATAGCGTCATTAGTTGTTGAGCTATCGTGATTTTTAATATATGTTCGTTAGCCCTGAAACCGATTAAAAGGTTCAGAATCCGAACCTTTGGTCTTATTTCGCCCTTGTACAGTCCTCGCTGTACTTATAGTACTAGTTTACCCTTTTACACAATTTGAACGTACTATCTTCATTTTAAGTTACTATTTTTAGTAATTTCGATTATAAGCTTTTAAGACTTGGGAGGTCTAAGAGGGGTACTGAACCACCACTTCAATTGATCCAAAATTAGGGGGACACGCAAGAGATAGTAAAGAACACCCTTGTGCCAAATTTGAAGCTTCTAAATTTTTTTTAAGTTGCTATCTTTATTAATTTTAAAGATATGCTTTAAGGTCTTCGAAAATGTGTAGCTGGTCCCCGACCCACTACTCCAATGGGCCCAAATTTCTAAGACATTTATGTTCGTTAGTCCTTGGACCGATTAAAAGGTCCAAAATCCGAACCCATGGGCCGATTTCGCCAATATGCGATCCCCGCCGTACTTTCAGTCCTAGTAACCTACAGTTATTTTTGAGTTGTCGTGCCTACGGACGGACGGACGGACAATATATATTTATTAGAATATATTTATTTCAATTCAATTACAAAAGCGAAAAAATTTGAATTATTGGATTTTGTGACAAAAAGCTAATCAAAGCATAATATATTTTATAATTTTTTAAAATTGCAATTATTTTAAACTGTTAGTTTATGTACATACTAGAAAAGCTTACAAACGCAAAATATGACATAAATGTATTTCTAAAATATAATTACAAATTTCAAACTTTTCATATAATTCATTTAAATATAACAATAAATTTTACATAAATGCAGCAAGTACCTTTAAATATAGCTTAAGTATTGTACACAATGTCTGAATTATATATCAGCTATGGTAATAATTATAAAATGTTCTACAAAATATGTTTTATAATAAAATTCTTAGCCTTTTAAAAATTTAAAAGTATTAAATAAAAACTGAAATAGGAAAAACCCTCGTGTATCAAACTTAAAGTTTCTATCTTCATGGATTTCGAAGATAAGATTTTTAGTTTTGGGATTTCTTAGGTACCACCTAATCCACCACAACAATTAAGTCTAAATTTCGTAGAAACATAGGAATTAGGAAATATATTTTTTGGCTTCGGAATTATACTCGTTTGGCCTCATATCGATCATAAGCTTCTACAATCCGAACTCATTGTCTGAACTCGACCAGAACCAATTCCCAAGATACTTTCATTGCTAGTAACCTAGAAAGCTAAGGTTTAACTTCTATCAAAATAGCGGCAATATTTTTTGAGTTAACCTGCTTTTAAGATATATGTTCGTTAGACCTTGAACTTTTCAAAGGTTCCAGAAACCGAAACCATGGTACGATTTCGCCCATATGCAGTCCCAGTCATACTTTCAATACTAGTTAACCCTTGTACACAATTGGAACGTTCCATCTTAATTTTACAGACGGACGGACATGGCTATATTGACTCAGGAGGTCACGCTGATCACAAATATATACACTTTTCCATATCTAGCTCGCTTCCTTTTGGTGGTTACAAACACTATATCAAAGTTAATAACCTATTTCCTAAGTGTCTTGGAAATTTGGGCCCCATTGGAGTAGTGGGTCGGGGACCAGCCACACATTTCCGAAGACCTTAAAGCATATCTTTAAAATTAATAAAGATAGCAACTTGAAAAAATGTTTCTTTACTATCTTTTTCGTGTTTCCCTAATTTGGGATCAATTGGAGTGGTGGTTCAGTACCCCTCTTAGACGTCCCAAGTTTTAAAAGCTTTTAATCGAAATTACTAAAAATATTAACTAAAAACTAAGATAGACCGTTCAAATTGTGTACAAGGGTTAACTAGTACTATAAGTACAGCGCGGACTGTATAAAGGCGAAATCAGCCCAAGGGTTCGGATTCTGGACCTTTTAATCGGTTTCAGGGCTAACGAACATATATAAAAAATCACGATAACTCAACAACTAATGACGTTATCTTCATGAAATTTGTGCTGTAGGTTATTGGTAATGAAACTACGGAGGCGATTGCGTACGGTGAGGATTGCATAATTAAAACTAGCATACTAGCATAATAGCATACTTCCAAACTAGCATAATTCCCAAACCAATGAAGATAGAACCCCCAAATTTGGTATCAGGGTGTTGCTTTAGATTTCCTTAGTCTTCTTGAAAGTTGAGCCCAATTGGAGTAGTGGATGGGGACCAGCCACTCAGTTCCGAGGACTTAAAGCATATTTTCGAAATTAATAAAGATAGTAACTTGAAACAAATGTAGAAGCTTCAAATTTGGCACATGGGTGTTCTTTAGTATTTCCTGCTTGTCCGTCTAACTTTGGATCAATTGGAGGGCTGGTTCAGTACCTCTCTTAGACCCCCAATGTGTAAAAGCTTATCATCGAAATTAATGAAACTAGTAACTTAAAATTAAGATAGAGTGTTCTAATTGTGTACAAGGGTTAACTAGTATTGAAAGTATGATGGGGACTGCATATGGGCGAAATCGTACCATGGTTTCGAGTTCTGGAACCCTTGAAAAGTTCAAGGGCTAGCAAACATATATCTTAAAAACACCATAACTCAAAAAATAATGCCGCTATTTTGATGAAATTTAAACTCTAGGTTACTAGTAATGAAAGTACCATGGGCATTGGTTGTGGTCAAGTTTAATTTCGAAACCAAAGAATATATTTCCTATTTCCTATGTGTCCCATAAATTTAGACTTAATTGTAGTGGTTCAGCTATGTGCAAAGGTACTTGCTGCATTTATGTAAAATTTATTTTTATATTTAAATGAATTATATGAAAAGGTCTAAATTTGTAATTGTATTTTAGAAATACATTTATTGCATATTTTGCGTTTATAAGCTTTTCTATTAGGTATATAAACTAACCATTTAAAATAATTGCAATTTTGAAAAATTTGGATTATTAAATATATTATGCTTTAAATATCTTTTAATCACAAAATTTAATAATTAGAATTTTTTCATTTTGTAATTGAATAGGAATAAATATATTTTCATTTATTTCAAGTTTTTTTGGTTTTAAATATTTTTAAATAGATAAATTAGTAAGAATTTGTGATATTTTTTAATAGATATTAGATACTGTAATTAGAAAATGTTTTTAGTATTATAAAGCTAATTTGGTTAGCTATGTCTTACGATCAAATTAATAACAGCTTTTATGGTGTTCAAATGACTTACGGATATGTCCTTAAATTTGAACCAAATAGGTGTAGGGTATTTCTAAGTCGGTTGCACCGTCTGACTGTTTCTTTACTTGTTCTTATGTTAGACTTTATACAAGCAGCGATGTCATACAACATGGAGCTGAACTGAATGCACGAGAACATGTATGCAAATATTTTGAGAGTTGTATTGAAAAGAACAAACTCAAACTGGAACAAGAAGATTTTTACATACCTACCTATATGAATGTACATATAGCTTAGAATAACTATTCCAGGCTTTTTTATGAAATACCTATGTTTTTGTCAGAAAAAATCTATTTTTCAACAATAAATAAAGCACACATGTTTTAAATCAGTTATTGCATTTTTTTTAAATAAATAAATTCATACAATTTTTTACAGCACATCTTTCTAAATTTTTCTTATTGCGGTGATGAGGGCAAATGGTAATGAAATTCCTTAGTTTTTGTAGAGGTGGAATTTTATTATCTAAATTGATAACTTCTACTTCATTCGAAACAAACTTATCTTTTTCTTTTCTTGTAAATATCTTTTTCTGGTGACCTTTTACTCAAACGACATCGAATGAATTTAAATGTTTCTTTAAGATATTTTTAATTGCTACATATTTAATAAATCCATCATCACAGTCAAGACCATTTATTTGCGTTTTATTGAATTAATTTTGTTTTTTAACTATTTAAATAAACAGTTTTGGTACGAGTGACCCTTCAGCTACCAAAGCAAATTCTTTCAAGAAATATTGTTTCTTGTTTCCAACAACAAATTTTAGATCAACTACTGCCTTTCTGCTATTCAATTTGTTCTTTACTACTAAGAAATTGAGCCAGCAACCTTTATTTATATCTGCAGATTCCAACAACCATGGACAGAGTGGGAATTTTTTTTTTTTTTAATAAAAGAAAATTAAATATTATAAATATAGATATAAAAAATATAAAAGAAGACAAGCTGATTGCGCCGCCAGAGTCCGGCCCAATTCACTATGTGCCAGAATCCTGCTGAATCCGCCAGAGACTTGGCCGAATTTGCCAGGCGCCAGAGTTCTGCCAAATTTGCATTTATTCTCCACCAACCGATAGATCTGAAAAGGCTTCGATTAGAGCAAACTGTGGCTGCTAAAAAGCTCTAAACGGTAGACCTGCGTTGTTCTGAAACAATGCCAGAGAAGGAAGAGGAGAATAAAACTTAAATATATCACCAGGGTTTTAACAAGTCTATGGAAAATATTATAAAAAAACAATATTTATAATTTTAATTTGCAGTTTTTTATTTTTTTCCGGAATTAGTTCAAAAATAGCCATATTTATATATACAAATCAATTTGTTTACTTAATTATTATTTTCTGATGATTGAGAGTTTTTATATTTAATTTTAGTTGTTATTAATTTATAACATTGTAAATTATCTCTATAAATTGAAAAGGTTAAAAACAGATCTAATCTTACTAAGAAGTTGCCTTATAATCATGTTTTATTTTCTATATTAAACAAGCGTTTATAGCTAATCATTTCACAAAAGCTTAATATGTAGAAAAGCTTTAATTAAAATGCTACTTTGTTAATATTATTATTAATATAAATTAATCGACTATAATTAAAATTGAAAAGGTTAATAATAGATCAAATCTTATTAATTTATTAAAAATAACATTGTTACAATCAAGAGTTATGTTTTAAATCAAATGCAACTTTTTTTATATTATTATTATTTATTAATATATTTGTCTAGAATGAGGTGTAACAAACGCATTCAATTAAATGTGTTTTGTTGGATGTGTTCAATTATAAAAAATTAATATATTCATGTTTTGTTGAATTTGTTTTATTTTAGAAAATAAAATATCATAAATTATCATAAGCAGGCTAAAAAATATTTTATTAATTTAAAAAAAAAAAACAAAAAACAAAAAAAAATTTTTTATGTAATTATTAGATTATCTGGAAATTTTAAATAAATAGTAAAACATTTTGTAAGTAAAAATTAAGAAGACTATGCTTCACAAAAACATTTGTTAGTATGTTTTAATTATTTTCAGTGAAATCTGGAATAAGGGCGAAGGCCCAATGTACGCTTTGCTGCATTGCTTGGTTTGCTTAAGCAAATATACCAAGCAATGTATTCAAAGTATTTTCAAAGTTTCCCTCATGCCTCCTTAATCTCTCCTTCATCTATCCCTCATAACCCTTTTAATCTTTTAATAATTTGTCTTTTTTTTTATAGCTTAGGAAAGTGGCAAAACTTTTAAAACAAAAAAAACAACAAAAATACCTGAGTTGCCAAACAAAATAATTTTTTTTTTTACTTAATTAGGTATATTAAAAAAATTCCAAATAAAATTTATAATTTGCATTTGATAATGCAAAACTCAATTCAAAAATCAACACTTATTTAATACAATTTTACATACATATAAATAGGTACATTATTGTATTTATTTATACATTATAGAATGTAGCAACAAACAAGTATAGAATGTATAGCAACATTTTTTAAAAATATATATACAAAACATTAATAGATGGAGAAATAGATCATTATTGAAAAAAAATAAGCCTATAAAAAAATTTAAAATCTTTTATTAATTTATTTAATTTAAGCAAGTATTCACTTAAATAAAAAAAAATATTAATTGAAATTAAAAAACGAGGAAGATTATAGTTGCCCTTGTCAACTTTTAGATACCCGTGCATACCCACTATGGTGTATAAAATAAACCGTAAAAAAAAAAAAAACCAAAAAAAAAAAAAATTGGCCCACCCTAAAAGTCCGGGGGTCCGAGTGATGCCCAACTTTGCCAAGTAACTTGTCCTATTACTTTACCTGCCCAATTTTAATTTTAACCTCGTAGCTTCATTGGATTCACAGTTATTGAATCGAAAACTTTGTATGGCAGCCCCCCGAAAATGGGGTCCTAACATTTTGAAACTTCATAAAAGTGCTCGATTCATTATATAACTAACCGTGTGTAATTTTCATCCTCGTAGTATAATTATTTTTGAAGAAATTCATATTGGTGCAAAGAAGTAGTATGGCAGCCCCCCGAAAATGGGGCCCTAACATTTTGAAAATTCATATAAGTGCTCGATTCATCATATATCTAACCGTGTGTAATTTTCATCCGCGTAGTATAATTAGTTTTGAAGAAATTCATATTGATGCAAAGAAGTTGTATGGCAGCCCCCCGAAAATGAGGCCCTAACATTTTGAAAATTCATATAAGTGCTTGATTCATTATAAAACTAAATTTGTTTAATTTTCATCCTCGTAGTATAATTAGTTTTGAAGAAATTCATACTGGTGCATAAAAGTTGTATGGCAGCTCCCCGAAGCCTTGGTCCGCTTTTAACCAAAAACAATAGGGAACCTAGAAATTGTCTAAAAATGATTTTGTGTGAATTTCAATACTCTAGCCCTTTTAGTTTTTGAGTTATCGTGCTGACACACGGATGGACGGACGGGCGGAGGGACGGACGGACGGACAGACAGACACACATAGCTAGATCGACTAATTTTTCGTTTCTAAGCCGATACGTACCCTTGACACTATATCTAGCTCGTCTAGATCGATGCGTTACAAACGGAGGAGCAATTTTAATATACCCGATGTCATATATGTATGCACGGCTATAAAAATTATACCAAGAACGGATTTGAACTAAATACCCCAACATTTTATAAAACACGAAACATACAAAAAGTAGACTACCTAACTTATTCATCTTCAAGTTTTTAAGATAAAGCAAGAAATTATATGAGTCATTTATTTATTTTTTGTGTATTTATTACTAGAATCGAAGCATAATCTGCGTTATACAAAATGTAACAGTTGCAATTTTATTTAACATACTTTTAACATAATGTACATAATAAAATAAGAAATATTTCTTCTTTCAATTGACCTTCCGTCATTCTGTGACGGGCCAACAGCTAGTTATTGATAAAAACAAAGTTGCGATAATTATCATTTTCTGATTATTGGCAGCTTATTAACTTAACCGACTATAATTAAAATTGAAAAGGTTAATAACAGATCAAATCTTATTAATTAAATAAAAATAATTAATAAAATATTCTAATACGATGCAACATTGTTACAATCAAGAGTTATGTTTTAAATCTAATGAAACTTTGTTTATATTATGGATATAAAAAAAATTGCAATAATTATCATTTTCTGATTAGTGACAGCTTAATAACTTAACCGACTATAATTAAAATTAAAAACGTTAATAACAGATCAAGTCTTATTAATTAAGTAAAAATAATTAATAAAATATTCTAATACGATGCAATTTTGTTACAATCAAGAGTTATATTTTAAATCAAATGCAACTTTGTTTATATTATTGATATAAAAAAAATTGCAATAATTATCATTTTCTGATTAGTGACAGCTCAATAACTTAACCGACTATAATTAAAATTAAAAAGGTTAATAACAGATCAAATCTTATTAATTAAATAAAAATAATTAATAAAATATTAGGATAAACTTCCGGAAAGGGATTATGAGCTATCAAGATGACGTCATCACATAACGGTACATTACAAAATTTTCTTAAGATTTTGTAGCATTTTTATTAAAATGTTACATTTTTCCTGTAAGACAATAAACTGGAACCAACATGCTACAATATTGTAGGGCATGATATTGTCTTTCATAAACATCTTGTATTTTTGTGATATTGCAATTTCAAGTGGAAAATTACAACAAAAAAAAAAAAAATTTTGAACTTTTAAAAAAATTACTATAAGTATGAATATTGTAATGCATTTTTCGATTACTAGATGGCGCCATCGCCACTAATAATATATATATTCGAAAACTTTGAGATATTTAGTACCGTTATGTGATGACGTCATCTTGATAGCTCACAACCCCTTTCCGGAATTTTATCCAAATATTATAATAAGATGCAACCTTGTTACAATCAAGAGTAATGTTTTAAATCAAATGCAACTTTGTTTATATTATTGATATAAACAAAGTTGCAATAATTATCATTTTCTGATTATTGATAGCTTAATAACTTAACCGACTATAATTAAAATTTAAAAGGTTAAAAACAGGTCAAATCTTATTAATTAAATACAAAATAATTAATAAAATATTCTAACGATGCAACCTTGTTACAATCAAGAGTTATGTTTTAAATCAAATGCGACTTTGTTTATATTATTATTGATATTGATATGAATTTCCTAAAAAATTATAACAAAGTTGCACTTCATTGTTACACTCAACTTTTAATACGAACGAGCAAAAGAAGAATTAATAAATATTTTTATACCCGTATGACGATATAGTCAAAGGGTATAGTAAATATGCCATTACGTTTGTGACGCAGAGAAGGGGGGGAGGGGTATATACAGACTTCAGTGTATGGATCGGATCAGAATCGAAAAATAGATCGATTTAGCTATGTATGCCCGTCCGTCCGTCCGTCTGTCCGCACGATAACTCAAAAACTAAAGGAGCTAGGATCTTAAAATTTTCGCAAATTCGTTCTTTTTGCAATAGCCGTCATCGCTATTTAATTCCAGCCATTTTGGTCCATGGGTTCGGGTAGCTGCCATACAACTTCTTTTTTTATTTGACTATTACTCTGTACCTATTACAGCTGCGTGTCTGAAATTTTGCCAAAAGTAATTAAGCGGATGATATATTGTATATGTTACGGTCATACAGGTATCCCAAAGTTGACACGGTCTACCCTACTACACCCTTCCTCGTTTTATATATAAGTAGCTAATACAAATAATAATCCGCTGTAATCCATAAACGTAAGAAGTTCTCTGTTAAGCTGTTAGAATTAAAAAAAAAAAATAAAAATGGAATCTAATTTTTGTAATAAGTGCAATGTAAAAGTTTCAAATCGTAGTGAACATGTACGATAGACAAAATGCAGCTATAAAACTTGTCAACAACGTCAAATTAATTGAAACAAGTTTTAAGAGACGAGTAAAAACGTTTTTTTTCGAATACAAAGATGAATCACTTATAAATCCCTTAGAGTTTCTTTTATCTAAATATTCCAACATTTCCACACTATTGGAAGATTGTTTATTGAAAAATTTGCCGAGTATATACAAATGAATGGAAATGAAAATGATGTGCAAATATCTATTAAATCGTTTCATACACCAACGGTTTCTGTGTTGAGTATTGAAGATTTACAAAATGCATTAGAGAATATCATTCTCGAAATACTGGAACGTGCAGAAGATTTTCAAGAGAAAGATAGTGGATGGGCACTATTCAAAATAATTGGATTAAAAATAAATGTTAATGAATATCAACCTCTTAGAGGATCAGGTTATATTAAGCTTCCTCGAGAGATAGAAAATAAAAAAGCTGGCAAAAATATTAAAATTTCAGATATTTAGTAGACTGAAAAAAGTTTAAAATTTGAAAACCATAACCAGCAAATGCAAGCGCCTTTTGTGATATATGAATATAGTGAGAGTATATTAAAACCAATTTCAACATGTCAGCCAGGTACAGAAAAGCCATTTAAAATAAATATTCAAGAACACGTCCCTGCAGCTTTTTCATATTTTATAAAATGTTCATTTGATGCTTTTCTAAATAAGTACATTGGGCCAATTTGTGCCGACGACTTTGTTAAAAGTTTAGTTCTTAAATTTGATGTGTTCATCTTTATTTCTAATTTTGCATTTCTTACAGATTAACAAAAGATTGTACAATTTTTTACTTAACATATTTTAAAAATCCAAAACCGATGACCAAAATGACTTTAGATGAAGAACTTAGGCAGTTAACGGAACCTACATGTCACATTTGCAAAAAGTTTTTAGACTATACTGATCGACTAAGGGACCATTGTCATTTTAGTGGTCAATATAGAGGGGAATATTTTATATAGAAAACCTTCATATTTCCCTGTGTTTTTTCATAATTTCTCAGCATATGATTGCCATCTCTTATTTAAGTCATTAAACATAGTACCAGGTAACATATCGGCCATTCCTTTGAATAAGGAAAAATACATATCGTTAAAAAAATTATAGTTCCTGAAGAAAATTATACTTTTGATATTAAATTTTTAGACAGTTTGCGTTTTATGGCCGGTAGTTTAGACAGTCTTGCTAAAGATATAGATAAAAACAGTATGCAAAACATTTTAAATTATTTTGGAAATAATTCTGATATTATGCCTATAAAAGGAGTCTTTCCATATGATTACTCGAATAGCTGGGAAAAGCTAGAAGAAGAAAATTTACCACCGCAAACAGAGTTCTATAATAAAAGTAGGAACACTCACTGTTCGATAGAAGAAATTTTTTTTCTTTTTATTCCCCTCGGAAAAATAAAGCTTCAACATAGCCTATCCAACTGTCTCTGTTTAGCGCTGGCCTCTGTTTTCCCGATAGGTCAGATTCTCTCTCTTGGTCTTCCCATATTTCTCCTACCCTGCAGGTTCCAAACTAGGGCTTGTCGTGGTACTGTTGTTGTTGGCCGCCTTAGAGTGAGACCAATCCACTTCCACTTTTTTTTTCTAATTTGGATCCATATAGGCTCTTGCCTCGTCCTTACTCAGAGTTCCTCATTCATTATTCGCGTAGGCCAGAATATGCGACATATTATTCTTATAGACATTTATTCATGAAGACTTGTAATTTTTGTATATTATTTTTTGATACAAGCCATGTTTCGCTTCCATATAGCAGTATGGATTTGACACATGCCTCGAAGATTCTTATTTTAGTTCCACGTACTATGTGTATTGATTTCCATACTGCCCATAGCCTTCCCAAGACACTTCTAGCTTTTGTTATTCTGTGTTCTATGTCACTGTTTGCACCACCATCTTTTGTTATTATGGTTACCAAGTATTCAAATTCTTTTACCTCTTCTATTGGGGTATTGTGTATGATTAGTAGTACTTGGCTTGTGTTGTTGATTCTTAAACATTTCGTATTGTTAATGTTTATTTTCAAGCCTATTTTTCCAGCTTTTTCTACTAATTTATTAATGGTGGTCTGCATTTCTTCTGCTGAGTGGGTTAGTAGAACTATGCCATCCAGATATTCCAGGCTCTGCAGTTTCTGTGAGAGTTGCCATCTGATTCCTTTACGTAGTGCTGTTAGTTCCCCCATGCCTTTATCGAGCACTGTTATGAATAGCATCCTTGTCTAACTCCTATTGTTGTTGTGATTGGAGTACTGAGCTTACCATTGTGTAATACAACTGTTTTGGCATTGTTGTACAGCTTTAATCATGCCTATGATTTTTGCTGGGATTCTATGTTCCTTTAGTGCGGCCCATATCGCGCTTCTTTTAACTGTGTCGAAAGTACGCTCGAAGTCTATGAATGTTGCATATAGTGGGCTGTTCCATTCCACCGACTGTTCGACTATTAACCTTAGTGTGTCTGCATATTCGGTGCACCCTCGGTTCTGTCGAAAGCCCGCTTGCTTATCTCTCATGTAGCTGTTTAGTTTTTCTACTATTCTGGCATATATTATTAGGGTTACAATCTTCGCAACACTGTTTAGCACTGTTATTCCTCTCCAGTTTCTAGATTCTGTTAGGTCTCCTTTCTAATTTTATAATTATTCCCATTTTCCATTTTTCTGGAATTTCTTCTTCTTGCCATATTTTATCTATTATTGGTTTCGTTGTTATGGTAGATGTAATTTCCCCGACTTTTAACAGTTCAGCTATTATGGCATCAATTCCTTCAGCTTTGTTTGTCTTTAGCTTTCTTATGGCTTTTATTTCTCTAAGGGTTGGTGGTCCTTGCTCTATTGAAGTGTCTTCTCTGATGTTTGTTTGATGTTCTTCTGTTTCTGATTCTTTGGTATTGGTTTCTTGAAAGTATTCTCTCCATCTCATTAGCTGTTCTTGGTGGACGTTAGTCCATCTCATTAGCTGAGCTTCACTTGCGATATTGCTATAGAATCTACTTTTGTCTCTTTTGGCCATCTTCCTAATTTTAATGCAGATTACTTTGTGTCGGTCTCTCAATTTTGTGTTATTATTTGTTAATAGTTGCTTTTTTTATTCTTTCTTTCCTCAATGGCTACCCATGTTTCTTCCGATATCCACTCTTTCCTTTCACGTCTAGGAAAACCCAGGATTTCCTCACCGACTTGGCGATATATGTTTTGAATTTGGTCTTCATTTATATTCCAAACCCAGGTGTATTTATGTATTGTCTTATGCGGGAATATTGTGCCGGTTATCACTAAGTCATGTTCTTCACACGTTCCTTTTAGTCTTTCTCCATTATTGTTTCATACACCCATACCATGCGCTCCTATTGTTGGAGTAAGCCCTGTTATCACCAACTTTCGCATTGAAATCTCCCATCAATACCAATATGTCCGATTTAGGAACGCAGCTCAGTGTTGCTGTTAGTTGCTCATGGAATTCATCCTTGGCTTCGTTTAAAATTTTTTTATAACTTTTCAAAAAAATATTGAATTAAGTTTAAGCTTTTTAGCTTAACTTTCAAATGTAACGGACGAGCTATATTAGCTTTGAATTTAAATACAAACTTTAAAAATTTTTTATAATTTTTCAAATAAATATTAAATTAAGATTAAAACTTTCAACGTAATTTTCAATTGTAACGGGCGAGCTTTATTAGCTTATCTACAAGGTGTTCCCGACTCGATGGTCTTCCTTAAAATGGGTGATCGGAATTATCGAGCAGAACAAAAAATTGTATGAAAGGAGGGGGTCTATTTTCATTAGTTTAGAAGTTATGGGGCCTTAACTATTTTTCAACCATAATTTAGTTTTATTTCGATAAAATTGGAACCAAATAAGATAAAAGAAGTAAGTATAGCATTTAAATGCTTACTAATGCAGATTTCTTAAGTACTATCAAACATTACTCTAAAGTTTCTCAGTCTGAGGTTATAAGGGCTTAAAGTCCAATATTTTTAACAAAATATCAATTAAATCCCTTTTATCAAGAAAATAACAGTATTAACATAACAGTTTTTTTACTTCAAAATATTACCCTTCTCTGTCCCTGCATTTTGAGTATACTAACACTTTTATAGCTCAAAAACTTTGAAAGTTATAAAGTAAAAACTTTTTTGTGATACCTGAAATTTATTTCATAAATTTAACTAAATTTGAATTTTTTTTTTTGTATGATAAAAATTACAATTAATCATTTATAATATTTTGTTTATTTAAAAACAAAACCGGTTTTCCATTTACATAAAACACTTGAAATTTAAAAATATGATAATAACGTATGATAACAAAATAATCAAAGTGCACTTTTGATATGAAGATAAAATAGTAACAAAAATTTTATTCTTAATAATTCATATGTATTAAAAAAAAAGCATTTTAAAAATTAAATAAAAGAATATGATTTAAAAAGAAAATAAAAGAAAAAAACATTAACATTTATAAAAAATTAATATTTAAAAAAATATTTATAAAAATTGTTCGAAATGGTGTCCACCATTGTGAATAAAATACATAATTCTTTTTCTCAGAGCATGGCTGAAATCAATTTCTTGCATCTCGTCTCTTACTGTTTGAGCTGCTTCAATTAATTCTTCTGAATAAACAATGCTTTTCATGCGCCCCCAGAAACAAAAATCCAAAGGTGTTAAATCTGGAGATCTAGGGGGCCACCTGATTGGTCCATTTCTTCCTATCCACTTGTTGCGAAAATGTTGATCTAACCAATCTTTTACAGTTTTGGAGAAGTGTGGAGCCCCATCATGTTGGAAGATCATAAAGCGTCTCGTAACAAGCGAAACGTCTTCTAATAGGTCAGGTAAGGTATGGTTTAAGAAATTAAGATAAACAGCACTATTTAATGTTGAATCGAACATAAACGGTCCAATAAGGGTGTTTCCCACAATACCTGCCCATACATTAATTGAAAATTTATATTGCGAACTATTTCTTCTGGTTTGAAAAGGATTTTGCTCAGCCCAAAAGTGTTCGTTGTGGTAATTATAGCAGCCGTCTTTCGTGAATTGAGCCTAATCTGTCCACAAGATACGGACAAAGAAGTTTGCTTTATAAATATCCTTTTCTTGTAGCCAAGTACAAAAGTTTAATCTTTTAAAAGTATCTTCCGGAAGAAGTTCTTGCACTGGGTGAAAATGATAAGGGTGTAGCTTTTCTTTTCTCAGAATTTTCCATATAGTAATTTGACTTATTCTTGTTAAATAAATAATTCTGCGAATACTAATTTTACTGTTGTTGCGAATTGTGAAATTACACGTTCTTCCACATCAACACGTCCTAGAATCTGCACTTGGCGTCGAGGAAACCTTTGCCTATACAACTCTTGAGCTTCATACCTATTTCCATGACATTCACCATAAATGTAAATCATGTCCGCATATTCTCTTACAGAAAAACGCACCATTTCATTTATTTTTTTTTAATTTAAGTTTTAGTAATTGCAGCCAAATTTAAAATGAATAATTAATTATTGAAATTATTTGCAATAAAATTAAGTTCCTAAAATCTGATTTTATAACGCAGCATATTATGATTAAAAATTTCTTTTATTTAATTTTTAAAATGCTTTTTTTCTAATACATATGAATTATTAAGAATAAAATTTTTGTTACTATTTTATCTTCATATCAAAAGTGCACTTTGATTATTTTGTTATCATATTTTTAAATTTCAAGGGTTTTATGTAAATGGAAAACCAGTTTTGTTTTTAAATAAACAAAATATTATAAATGATTAATTGTAATTTTTATCATACAAAAAAAAAAAAATTCAAATTTAGTTAAATTTATGAAATAAATTTCAGGTATCACAAAAAAGTTTTTACTTTATAACTTTCAAAGTTTTTGAGCTATAAAAGTTCTAGTATACTGAAAATGCAGGGACAGAGAAGGGTAATATTTTGAAGTAAAAAAACTGTTATGTTAATACCGTTATTTTCTTGATAAAAGGGATTTAATTGATATTTTGTTAAAAATATTGGGCTTTAAGCCCTTATAACCTCAGACTGAGAAACTTTAGAGTAATGTTTGATAGTACTTAAGAAATCTTACTTTTTTTTTATCTTATTTGGTTCCAATTTTATCGAAATAAAACTAAATTATGGTTGAAAAATAGTTAAGGCCCCATAACTTCTAAGCTAATGAAAATAGACCCCCCTCTTTCATACAATTTTTTGTTCTGCTCAATATGCCCAATCACCCATTTTAAGGAAGACCATCGAGTCGGGAACACCCTGTATACTACTGTTTTAGTAATTTAGATAAAACAAAATTGAAAAAAGGAGACCAACATTTTTGTTCTACATTATTACTCTATATTATATTTACTATATGAACATACCTATTTATTTAAAAAAAATATTGGAATAAAATTATTTTTAATTTTAGAAAACCAACTTCAAATCTTTTTTCTTCTACAGGTATAAATTGAATCTACATAGGTACATATTGTCTTATTGTCTCAACTCACAAATTTCATAAATCACATTGACCAAGTTAATTTTAAAAAGTAAAGGAAAAAAAGCAATATCTTTGTTTTATTCAGAGATAATATTTATTTGAAGCCTATAAAAAAGTGAAAATTTTTTTTTTGTATTCATTCCAAAGTAAAGGAAGTAAGAATTTGAAACCTTTTTTTTTAGCGTTGTTCTTGTTATGAATGAAAATAGAAGAATTATTATTTTTTTAAAAGCCTATGAATCGCTTGGCCTATGAATCGATATATAAAGCGTATTAAAAAGCGTATGTGTGTGTTTAGTAAAATTAAAAATAATTTTATTATGCATGTATAAAAGAACATGATGTATTGAAGTAGGTAAATAAATAAAAAATAAGATAAGCGATAATAATTGGCTGTTATATATATTTTGTTTTAATAAATAAATTTAAGGCAATAAGGGAGCAAACCAAGACTATACATTCATTATAGATTCACTGAAATAAAAGTTTTTTGTCCTATTTAGAGTTAATATAATATAACTATGATATATACATAACGGGTACTAATAAAATTAAATTATTTTTAAAACTTTTGAAAAATGAATAAAATTTTATTTAACCGGTTTCTTTTTAATATTAGAACTTAAATATGGAATAGGAACATTAGTATCTCAATAGGGTATCAGAAAAAAACTGATATAATTTAAAAAAAATGTTTTATTGTTTAAAGTTAATAAATAGGATGGAGTCGTCATTGGTCGGACGAACTGTTAGCCGTTTTCTTTCAAATTATTATAAAACAATAACTAATAATCGTAAAATTTTTTTGTAGGTATATTTTGTTAGTTTATAAAATAACTAAATTTTATATTTCATATTCTTTTTTATTGAAAAATTTAATAGTTTTTTTTTTAAATAAGATCTTAAACGCAATTATTCGATTTTTGCTAATAGTTGGACATTGATTAAAAGCCGTTTTTTAATTTCTTATATAGCCGGATATTGATTAAAAGATATTTTTTCATTTCTTACGTTGCTAAGAAATTTTTATTTAAAAATATACATTGGTGAATAAGTTAGGTACTGTTTTATAAAAACATAAAAGTTTTAATTTAAATTATAATAGCCTTTAAATGGGGAAGGTTCGGAAATTTTTGTTAAACAAACTTATGGTTATTCTCTATGATCTGAACATCCCCTTTTGTCCCCACCCTTCCATTTTTTTAATTTCTGGGAATCAATTTTGATCTTTACCAAAATTTGGAATTTTACCAAGAATTTTAATAGCTAAGAAAAAATGGTTAAAACTAAGAGACACTGTTTTCAATTTAAAACCCTTTTTAAATTTAAGAAAAACCTTTAACATATCTTGAAATTTAATGCAGCAGCTTTAAATTTTGTGTATTTGTAAAAATTTTAAAAGGTATTCAAGTTACAGGTGTTTAAAAATAGCAAAATATCAATTTTCGAGCCCTTATAGCTCTTAAACAGAGAATTTGACAAAAAAATTTTGTCTACTAATACTAAATTCTACTAATTTCTGAATATCTAACTTCTCCCAAAATTTCAAGACCCTAGCTTGAACCGTTTAGAAGATACGTGGGGTCAAAAATTGCCGAAATTTGGTTATATATAATGGTAAATTTTAGTACCGTATGGCTAAACATTTGCCTTTTAAAAATTTATAAAGTTTATAAAATTAGCCGTCTTTTGCCGTTTTCAAATTGAAAATACACCTCACAGAATTCTTGTTAATTTATTTAGCCAATAATAAAAATTATTCAGCTTATGTATTTGTTTTTATAATCTAAATACAAGTAACGGTTAATGCTACTGTTTTTTTATAAGAACAGTACATTTTTTCTTATTGTATCTTGTAAAATATCGATGTTACAATTTTTTCAAAAAACAAAAAATTGTATTTGAATATTTTTTTTTAAATCTGCATTCAAATAATATTTATAGTTCTGCAATTCATTTTTAAACACGCCTAGAATTATCCATAGTCCAACAGTGAAAAAAATGTAAAAGTTTCCACTTATAAATAATTCACAAGACAAAAATCTAAACTTAGTACGAAAAAGAAACAAAACTATATTAATTTTCATTTTCTGTCAAAATTTTGAATTTATTGCAAACAATTTGACGGGAATTTTAAAATTTATTAATTGACCTTTTAAAAAGACAGGTAGCATAGTCCGGGTTAATTGTATTTGCTTTTGTTATTTTCTAATTCCCTATTTAGGTACTCATATTCCTATTCCCTATTTAAGTAATAATATTAAAAAGAAAACTGTTAAATAAAATTTTATTAATTTTTTCAAGAGTTTTAAAAATAATTCAATTTTATTGGTACTAGGTACGTATATATCATGTCTATATATTTTCTCTTAGTAGGGAAAGGAACTTTTATTTAAGTGAATCTATAATAAAAGTAATGTTTTGATTTATTCCCTTATTACCTTTAGTTTATTTATTAAAACAAAATACATAATAACAGTCAATTATTATCGCTTATCTCATTATACCCTACACCTATGGAACAGGTAAAGGGGTATATTAACTTTGGTATGGTGTTTGTAACCACCTAAAAGAAGCGAGCTATATATGGAAAAGTATATATTTTTGTGATCAGCTTGACCTCCTGAGTCGATAAAGCCATGTCTGTCCGTGCGTAGACACGATAACTCAAAAAATAATTTTAACTGCAGGTTACTAGGCCTGAAAGTAAGGCGGGGATTGATTTTGGACCTTTAATCGGTCCCAGGGCTAACGAACATATATAAAAAATCACGATAACTAAACAACTAATGACGCTATCTTCATCAAATTTGTGTTGAAAGTTACTAGTAATGAAACTACGGCGAGGATTGGGTAGAGTCGAGATTCAACCATGGGTTCGGAACCTAGAACTTTTTGATCGAATTTAGGCCTAACGAGCATAATTCCGAAACCAATAAAGATAGAACCTATTTTCTTTGTGTTCTTTAAATTTGGGCGCCATTGGAGTAGTGGGTCGTAGACCAGCCACACATTTCCGAGGACCTTAAAGCATACCTTCAAAATTAATAAAGATAGCAACTTGAAAAAATGTAGAAGCTTCAAATTTTGCACAAAAGTTTTTTTTAATAATTCTTGTGTGTCTCCCTAACTTGGGATCAATTGAAGTGGTGGTTCAGTAACTCTCTTAGACCCCCCAACGTTTGAAAGCTTGCCATCGATCGATTTTACCATAAAACATATTATGTATTATATTTTATAAATTAAAAACAAAATATTTTTTTAATAAACGATTTCATTCTTTTTTTTAATTTTTATTATATCATATATTTAATTGAATTATTACCATAGGTGATATATAATTAAGACATTGTGTACGATACTTAACCTATGTTCAAAGGTACTTGTTGCATGTATGTAAAATTTATTTTTATGTTTAAATGAATTATATGAAAAGTTCTAAATTTGTTATTGTATTTTAGAAATACATTTATTGCATATTTTGCGTTTATAAGATTTTTAATAGGTACATAAACTAACAATAAAAAATAATTGCAATTTTGAAAAATGTGAATTATTAAAAATATTATGTTTTGATTAGCTTGTTATCATAAAATTTAATAATTCAAATTTTTTCACTTTTGTAATTGAATTGGAATAAATGTATTTTTATTTACTTCAAGTTTTTTTGTTTTTAAATTTTAAAAAGATAAATTAGTAAGAATTTGTAATATTTTTGAATATATAAAGTAATTAGAAAATGTTTTTAGTATTATAAAGTTATTTTGGTTAGATATATCTTACGATCAAACTAATAACAGCTTTTATGGTTTTAAAATGACTTATGGACACCTCATAAAATTTTAACCAAATAGGTGTATAAGCTATTCTTATAGGTACATATTCTGCGAATTTAATTAAGTTTCAATTTTGAAAAATTTCAGTTATTAAATTTTGTAATAAAAAGCTAATGAAAGCATTAATGGTTTTAATACACATTAAAAACCATCAAACTATGTAAATTTTTATGTTTTCTTTTATATCACAAAGTAATATTTCTTTCGAATAACTTTGAGTTTAATGAAAATTAGAGAAACATATAACAGCAGTATTATTATTCTAGTACTTATTTATAACAGAAGTGCTCAAAAATCTTTATCATAAATAAAAGATGAGAATTAACCAATTCTAATCGCTATATTTCAATCTGAAATTAATCTTTTCCATACCTGTAATCTGGATCACGTCATACTTCAGGAAAACTAAATAAAATTCCCAAAAATCTAACGAGAATTTTTCAACTTAAAAGAATTAAAATATTAAAAATTGAATTATATATAACATAAAAAAATAAGTAAATTGAGAGAATAAATTTAAAAATCTTCATAAATTGAAATAATTAATCAACTGTACTAAATCATTCAACAGTAAATGCAGTACACCAAAGTTAAATAATACTGAAGAAAAGTAACTGCATGTATAAATGCATTGTATAAGAAAAGTAACTGCATTAATTAAAAAGTAAGTGCTGCATGTATGTAAAATTTTATTGAATTGTATTAAAAAGTTTTAAATATGTAATTTTGTAATTGTATTTTATGAATGCATTTATTTCAAGTTTTTTTGTGTTTTAATATTTTTAAATAGATAAATTAGTAAGAATTTGTAATATTTTTGAATTGATAAAATAATTAGAAAATGTTTTTAGTATTATAAAGGAAATTTGGTTAGCTATGTCTTACAATCAAACTAATAAAAGCTTTTATGGTTTTTAAATGACTTATGGATTTCTCATTAAATTTGAACCAAATAGCCATAATCGCTATTGAAATCCAAAATAGCTGGACCACATGTTCGAGTACCTGCCATGAAACTTCTTTTTTTATATGAGTATAACTCTATACCTATTAAAGCTGGGTGTCTGAAGTTTTGCAAAAAGTTGTTTAGTTTTATGGTCAAAGTTTATGCAAAATTTGGTTAGTCTACTGCTGCGGGTTCGAGTAGTTGCCGTACAACTTCATATTCCACATGATCCGTACAACTTCATATTCCATGATTAGTATACACATAATAAAGCTGAATGTTTGAAATTTTGCTAAAAGTAATGAATCGGATGACATAATGTTTATATTACAGTCATACGGGTATGCTAGAGTTGACACAGTTTACTCTACTACACTTTTCCTCGTTTTTATAATATTATATATAAAAATTCATAAAATCTTTCATTTTTGTATGAAAAAGTGGACACATCTTTTTCAACATTCTGTTTTATACATTCCGTTTTATCAAAGAATTACTGGTACTGGAATGGCAAAAGAATGTACCCCACTCTTTTCTTTTAATGTGATTTTCTATCTATTGTCATTTTATTAAAATATATCTAAATATAATAAAAGACAAACTGCTGCTGCTGACTAGCGTGCCCTATGTTATGTTAAGTGTTATTTATACTCGTAACATACTATTTCTTTCGTTAATTTTTTAGCTATTGAACTTCAAAAAAAAAAAAAAAAATTTTTAAATGTTTACTTAAATGTTGAGGTATAGCAAAATTTCTGTTAAAAAAAATTAAAACAAAATTTTTAAAAATGATTTCTAACATTAATGTTATTCTAATATATAAACTCCAAAAAAAAACAATTTTAAAATGTTAACTTATATGTTGAGGTATAGCAAAATTTTTTTTCGTTAATTTTTAGTGTTTGAAAAAATATGAAATTTGATTTCTAACATTAATGTTATTCTAATATATTAACAGACATAAACTTTAAAGAACATTAAGTTAACATTATAATATACATACTGAAATATAAAAATTAGCGTTTTTATTATACAGAAAATTATAATAAAAACGTATAAAATAATTTTTATACCCTACACCTATAAAATAGGAATACCCTTTTCCTTTAATTAACTTTGAAATGGTGGAATGGTGCTTCCTAATAAAGGAAGCGGGCAAGATATGGAAAAACATATATCTTTACGATTACCGTGACCTCCTGAGTCGATATAGCCATATCCGCCCGTTCGTAGGCACGATAACTCAAAAAATAATGGAGCTATTTTAATGAAATTTTAACTGCAGGTTACTAGGACTGAAAAAACGGCGGGGATTCCAAATGGGCGAAATCGGCCCATGGGTTCGGATTCTGGAACCTTTCAATCGCTCCAAGGGATAACGAACTTATATAAAAAATCACGAAAACTCAACAACTAATGACGCTATCTTAATAAAATTTGGGTTGTAGGGTACTGGTAATGAAACTACGGCGATTGCTTACGGTGGGGAATGGACAATGGGTACGGAACTTAGAACTTTTTGATCGAATTTATGCCAAACGAGCATAATTCCGAAACCAATGAAGAAAGAACCTCCAAATTTGGTGTCAGGGTATCTCTTCCTATTTGCTTAGTATCCTTGAAATTTGGGACCAATTGGAGTAGTGGGTTGAGGAACGGCCACACAGTTCCGAAGACCTTAAAGCATATTTTCGAAATTAATAAAGATAGTAACCTCAAACAAATGTAGAAGGTTCAACTTTAATATTTCCTGCGCGTTCCCCTAATTTTTAATCAATTAGAGTGGTGGTTCAGAACCCCTCTTAGACCCCCCCAAGGTTTAAAAGCTTATCATAGAGATTAATAAAAATATTAACTTAAAATTAAGATAGAACGTTCCAATTGTGTACTAGGGTTAACTAGTATTGAAAGTATGACGAAGACTGCATATGGGCGAAATTGTACCATGGTTTCGGGTTCTGGAACCTTTGAAAAATTCAAGGGCTAACGAACATACATCTTAAAAACACCATAACTCAAAAAATAATGCCGCTATTTTGATGAAATTTAAACTCTAGGTTACTAGTAACGAAAGTACCTTGGGAATTGGTTCTTGTCAAGTTCGGACAATGAGTTCGGATTCTAGAAGCTTTTCATCGATCTGAAGCCAAACGAGTATAATTTCGAATCCAAAGAATATATTTCCTATGTATCCCCGAAATTTAATCTTAATTGTAGTGGTGGTTCAGGTGGCTCCTAAGTAATCCCAAAATTAAAAAGCTTATAAAAGAAACAAGGGTTATTTAACACTTTTATATTTTCATATTTTTAAAAGGCTAAGAATTTTACCATAAAACATATTTTGTATAATATTTTATAAATTAAAAACCATAGGTGATATATAATTAAGACATTGTGTACAATACTTAAGCAATATTCAAAGGTACTTGCTGCATTTATGTAAAATTTATTGTTATATTTAAATGAACTGAGAGTTTTCATCAACATATTTTGCGTTTATAAGCTTTTCTAATAGGTACACAACACAAACTAACAATTTAAAATAATAATTGCAATTTTGAAAAATTTTAATTATTAAATATAGTATGCTTTGATTAGCTTTTTATCACAAAATTTAATAATTCAAATTTTTTCACTTTTGTAATTGAATTGAAATAAATATATTTTCATTTAATTCAAGTTTTTTTGTTTTTTAATTTTTTTAAATAGATAAATTAGTAAGAATTTGTAATATTTTTGAATAGATAAAGTAATTAGAAAATGTTATTAGTATTATAAAGTTAATTTGGTTAGCTATTTCTTACGATCAAACTAATAACAGCTTTTATGGTTTTAAAATGACTTATGGACTTCCCATTAAATTTGAACCAAATAGGTGTAGGGTATTTCTAAGTCGGTTGCACCGATTGACTGTTTACTTGTTTACATTTCAGTATGTATACGTTTATTTTATTATCACTTACAGAACTAAAACAAACTATTATAATGTTAACTTAATGTTCTTTAGGTAACGAATTTCCTTTTATTAATTCTGCAGCGCAATAGTAGGAGAAAAAAGAATATATATAAAAAGAGAAAATTAATTATAAAATTATACCTGTCGTCCGAAAAAATTTTCAAACGAACCCGCCACTATATATCCACGCGATTTCAATTGCAGTAGTTCCTATACCTGATACATTATACTGATCCATAGAAAATTTTCTAAGAGCCCGCCTTTAAAATTACATGTATCATAAATCTAAAATTAGATTAGTATAGTTTCATATTTGATTCAATATTTTTGGCAAGCGGTATATAAAATTAATTTTGAAAATAATATACATTAAAGTTATCTAAAATAAATTTTAAAATAATTGAGATCTTAAAAAAGTTTTAAAAAAAAGTAATTTTGGGAAACAATTTTATGATAAGAATTTTTTAATAAATTTAAATTACAGTTAATTAGTATTGAAGAATTAAAAAAAGTTATAAAATCATTAAATAACAAAAGAGATCTTCATATGATGAATAAAAATATTTTTATTGAATGTTTTGATTTAATTGGAGAGAATTTTTTAACTATTGTTAATGAATCGTTGAAATCAGGTACTTTCCCTGATACTTGGAAAGAAACTGTTGTAATTCCCATTCCGAAAGTAGCTGGAACAAAAAATTGTAAAGAATTTCGTCCTGTGAATATGAACTGCATTGAATCAAAAATATTAGAAAAAATTGTTTTTGAACAATTAACAAACTATTTTGAAAAAAATAATTTAATCGCTAAATTGCAATCAGGCTTTAGAAGAGGACACAGTTGTGAATC
Organism: Dolichopus griseipennis; assembly: GCA_963082915.1. Classification (NCBI taxonomy): domain Eukaryota; kingdom Metazoa; phylum Arthropoda; class Insecta; order Diptera; family Dolichopodidae; genus Dolichopus; species Dolichopus griseipennis. The sequence continues at coordinate 162,248,930 of OY720441.1, read as the reverse complement.
TCTACTTAATCTGGTTATAACTAATTGGAAGGATGCAGTAGACGATAAAAGGACAATTGTTGCAGTATTTCTCGACCTACGCAGAGCCTTTGAAACAATAGATAGATTAATTTTATTAAAAAAAAACTTCAAAGGTATGGTGTTACTGGTACTGAAATAAAATGGTTTGAATCGTATTTACAAAATAGAAAGCAACGTACAAAAGTAAAAGAATGCATTTCAGAAGCAATAGACACAAAGCTTGGAGTACCTCAAGGATCAGTTCTTGGAGTATTTTTGTTCTTAATATACATCAACGATATTCAGAAATGCATTAAATTTAATGAAATTGCACTTTTCGCGGATGATGCTCTTTTATATATAATAGGTGATAATGTAAATGATTGCGTTAATAAAATAAACTTAGATTTACAAAATTTAAATGAATGGTTCCAAATGAACAAACTAAAAATAAATATTGATAAAACTAAATGTTTGATAATTAATAGTAAATTAAATAATAACCTTGTTGTTTTTAATAATGAAAATATAGAAATAGTTAATGAAATAAAATATTTAGGGGTGATTGTTGATAATAATTTAAATTTCAAATCGCATATTGATTACATTTGTAAAAAAATTGCTAAAAAAATTTACTTTTTTTCAAAAATTAGAAAGAATATCACATTAGCTTGTGCAATTAATTTATATAATGTTATTATAAAACCCCACTTTGAGTATTGCTCTTCAATAATTTTTATGTCAAACCAAAGTATGATGAGTAGGTTACAAAAACTGCAAAATAAATCAATGAGGATTATATTAAAAGTTAATAGATATACAGCTAGATTATATATGTTAAATACATTAAAGTGGTTAAGCGTAAGGCAAAAAATAATAATGAATGTTTTAATTCAAGTATTTAAAATTAAATATGGTTTATTACCTAATTATCTATCAGAAAAATTATTGTATGTAAATGAAGTTCATAATTATTATTTAAGAAATAGATTAGATTTTAGATTAGATGTAGTAAGAAATGAAAGAAATAAAAAAATATTGTTTTACAATGGATTAAAAATGTATAATGCCTTACCAAATGAAATAAAAATAGAATCAAAATTAGAAGTTTATAAAAAATTAATTATTAAGTATATTAAAGAAAATATTTCTTATATTTAAAAAAAGATTATAAAAACAAAATGTGATAATTGTTAAACTAGTTTTAAACTAAATAAATGAATAAATAAATAAATAAATAAATAAATAAATAAAAAAATAAATTTTATTCAAAAAATTTTCTAAATTTTTAAATGGACTAAACAGAACTTTTGACTGTTAATTTAAATTTATTTGACTGTGACAAAACATGCCTCCTAAACGGTCTGCAGTGGAAATTGCAGTAAAGAAAGAAGCAGATAAAAGACGAAGGGCTCAAAGGGAACGAATTAGACGGTTAAATTTTACTGCATCACAAAGAGAACAGAATCGTCTTCGAAAACAGACAATTATTATGACTAAGAAAGAAGACTAATTTCCTTACGTAACATTTCTCACAACTCTAGGACACGTGTTTCGCAATTACAGTATTATGGGTATAGATTCTTAGTACGAAACAGTTTTAATCCTTTTATCTCAGCTGGAAAATTGACTCAACAATATTTTGTTGATGCATATGTCAAAACTGAGGCTAATCGCCTCAATTTTATAAGACAGAATCAGCAAAAACTGGACGGTGAAAGATACACAGGGTTAATGGACTATGTAAATAACCGATATATTTTTGTAAAGCTTAAATAAGCTGCTCTTCTTACCGTTTTTAGATTTAAAGTATACCTTATCCATCTCTTGTTATACTAATTTAAATATAGGGTTTTTTTTTACATTTTCGGAGGCTGAAGCTTTGGCACCCTTCAAAATTAAGAAAAACCTTTGACACATGTTGAAACATAATGTTTGAATGTTAAAATTTTGTTTATTAGTAAAAAAAAAAATCCTAAACAGGGCAGGTGAATCTAACTTTTCCCAAAACTTCAAGACTCTAGCTTTGATCTTTTAAAAGATATGATGGGCAAAAGTTTGTGTAAACATATGGACAGACGGCCGAACAAAGTAAAACTATAAAGCACATTTTTACAAAATCTTTTGAAAATGTGCTAATAATGAAATCTCCTTCAAATAATTTTTATTTTTTTTTATGTTAAGTTAAAACTTATATATTTTAATTTTTATTAATATGTATTTTCATCTTCAGGTTTTTATTCATCGTGGAAATGCAAATCATAGGCAAATTAAGAAGCAATTCACTAAACAAAGCAAGTAGTAATAATAGTCTGTAGAATAGTTGATAAGAACTTTAAAAATCCTAATGATCATTCTTCACCTATGTAAATTATAAAAAAAACCTTCATATACAATAAATTAAGGAAATCTCCTGACGTTATTTTTCAAGAATTACATTTTTTTATTTTTGCCTAATTTAATGTTTCTAATTGATAAGAACTTAACCACAAGTTTTTAATTGTTTTATTTCAAAAGACCATTCCATTTCTACAGATACTTTACAAAAAGTTTTTATAATAATCATACACAATCACCCAAAGAGTCTTTATTCACCCTTTTAAATTAGAAAAAATCAAAACAACAAAACCAAATTCTAAAATCTAAAATTGTTTTTGAGTATTTTTTTAACATTTATAGGAACTGCAAACAAATTCTAAAATTTTATTCTCTTATCAATGAATCAAATTCATTTCCTATTCAAATAGGATACTCTAGCAATTTCATAACACTATTTAAGGTTGCTGATACATGCTTCTAACAAAAACTTTGGGCAGAAACTTAGAAAAACTTTGGTTGTAATTCAGCGGATAACTAGTACAATTTTGGTACCAACTCAAAAACTTCGGTGTACATCGGCAAAGAGCTTTGAAGCTTCGCCGAAGCAATGGAACTTCAGAACTTTAGAGACCGGGGCCTTCCAATAAACGTCCCCAGTCTCCTATACAATAATTTATTTCATAAAACTCTTACAAGTCAAGCTTCAATTCCATAATAGCCCGTAATAGTTTAAATTGCAAAAATATACTTGATTCAAAAAAAAAAATGGCAGCAAAGTGAAATTTAAACCCCATACAATTAAATTAAAAGTGTTTTAATATAAAAGTAAATTGCTAAAATGGGAGACAGTTTTTCTTTCAGTTAGTCTTAATCCAGCAATTTACTTTTATATTAAAACACTTTTAAATGCAAAAGATCTACCATCAATTTTTTGCTAATGAAAATTTTTAATATTTTAAGCTTAAAAGTTTTCAATCATTAAAAGAACTGTTTCTTATACCAGCAATTTACTTTTATATTAAAATAGTAACAAATTCCCAAGATCTACCTTTAATTTTTTATTTTCTTCATTTTAGGGGGCTAATACTACTTTAATAAAAGTATATATTGAAAAAAATATTATTTTTTACTTTATTTTATACTTTTTAGATTTATTTCAATTTCGTTACAGAATTTTTTATATAAAATATTTAAATAAAATATTAAATTTAACAATTTCCAAGTTGAATCCAATTCATTAATAGTTATAATCGGTTTATCTATTACTAATCATAAATTATTAACGTAAACCTACTCTCTAGTAAATTAATCTAAATTAATTTAAATTTTATTAACAGGGGGCTGAAGCTTTGGCACCAAGCTAATCCAATTCTTAATAGTTATAATCTGTTTATCTATTACTAATCATAAATTATTAAAATATACCAACTCTCTAGTAAATTAATCTAAATTAATTTAAATTTTATTAACAGAAGACAAAAATATCATTTAAAAGCATTATAAGTACCTACTTGATAAAATCTTTATCTAACTATCTAGTTTGTTAAACAAAATTGTTTTATATCTATTAGGTATCTTTAAGTTTGAATACATTTTTGCACATTGTACATAAATGTATATATATATTTTTGTAAATGTTTAACATGTAGTGTAACAGATACATATGTACCTACCTCTAAATTCTGAACTTGGTATAAACTATTAAAATCTACTTAATGTAATTCTTTTTCAAAATTGTTGTAAATATACATTTTTCTTCAAAATTTCCAAAACCAATTTAAATACCTATTAGTTGTCAACATTTTTTAATTACGACTTAGAATATATGTATGTTTTAATTTTGAAAGAAACTTGGTATAGGCAAAGATAATGAATACAACTAGATGTGCACAGTCCATATAAAACAAAAACCTTAAAATTCAAGCTCTTTAAAATAAAAAAAAAGAAATAAAAAAAAAACTTAAAGCTTTATACTCTCTTCATTATTAAATTAGAGAACGAAAAAAAAAAAAAAAAACAAAAACAAAATTAAAGCTTTGTTGACTTTATTATACCCTACACCTATAGAATAGGTAAAGGGGTATATTATCTTTGGTATGGTGTTTGTAACCACCTAAAGGAAGCGAGCCAGATATGGAAAAGTATATATATTTGCGATCAGCGTGACCTGAGTCGATATAGCCATGTCCGTCCGTCCGTAGGCACGATACCTCAAAAAATAATGGAGCTATCTTGATGAAATTTTAACTGTAGGTTACTAGGACTGAAAGTACGGCGGGAATTGCATATGGGCGAAATCGGCCAATGGGTTCGGATTCTGGACCTTTTAATCGGTTTCAGGGCTAACGAACAAATATAAAAAATCACGATAACTCAACAACGAATGACGCTATCTTCATCAAATTTGTGCTGTAGGTTACTATTACTATATAATTAGTTACTATACTATATAATGAAACTACTTCGGGAATTGCGGAAGGTCGGATTGGACCATGGGTTCGGAACTTAGAACTTTTTGATCGAATTTAGGCCAAACGAGCATAATTCCGAAACCAATGAAGATAGAACCTCCAAATTTAGTATCAGGGTGTCCCTTCCTATTTCCTAAGTGTCTTGTGAATTTGGGTCGCATTGCAGTAGTGGGTCGGGGACCAGCCACACATTTCCGAAGACCTTAGAGCATATCTTTAAAATTAATAAAGATAACAACTTGAAAAAATGTAGAAGCTTCCAATTTGCCACAAGGGTGTTCTTTACTATCTCTTCTGTGTTCCCCTAATTTGGGATCAATTGGAGTGGTGGTTCTGTACCCCTCTCAGACCTCCCAAGTTTAAAAGGCTTATATTCGAAATTACTAAAAATAGTCACTTAAAATTAGGATAGACCGTTGAAATTGTGTACAAGGGTTAACTAGTACTATAAGTACAGCGCGGACTATATAAGGGCGAAATCAGCCCAACGGTTCGGATTCCAGACCTTTTAATCGATGTCAGAGCTAACGAACATATATAAAAAATCACGATAACTCAACAACATTACGTACGGTGAGGATTGGACAATAGGTTCGGAACTTAGAACTTTTTGATCGAATTTAGGCCAAACGAGCATAATTCCGAAACCAATGAAGATAGAACCTCCAAATTTGGTATCAGGGTGTCCCTTCCTATTTCATAAGTGTCTTTGAAATTTGGGCTCCATTGGAGTAGTGGGTCGGGGACCAGCCACTCAGTTCCGAGGACCTTAAAACACATTTTCGAAATTCATAAAGATAGTAACTTGAAACAAATGAAGAAGCTTCAAATTTGGCCCAGGGTATTCTTTACTATTTCTTGCGTGCCCCCCAAATTTGGGATCAATTGGAGTGGTGGTTCAGAACCTCTCTTAGCCCCCCAATGTGTAAAAGCTTATCATCGAAATTAATAAAACTAGTAACTTAAAATTAAGATAGAACGTTCCAATTGTGTACAAGGGTTAACTAGTATTGAAAGTATGACGGGACTGCATATGGGCGAAATCGTACCATTATTTCGGGTTCTGGAATCCTTGAAAAGTTCAAGGACTAACAAACATATATCTTAAAAACACCATAACTCAAAAAATAATGCTGGTATTTTGATGAAATTTAACACTAGGTTATTAGTAATGAAAGTACCATGGGAATTGGTTGTGGTCGAGTTTAATTTCGAAGCCAAAGAATATATTTCCTATGTCCTATGTGTCTCCGAAATCTAGACTTAATTGTAGTGGTTCAGCTATGTTCAAAAGTACTTCCTGCATTTATGTAAAATTTATTTTTATATTTAAATGAATTATATGAAAAGGTCTAAATTTGTAATTGTATTTTAGAAATACATTTATTGCATATTTTGCGTTTATAAGCTTTTCTATTAGGTATACAAACTAACCATTTAAAATAATTGCAATTTTTAAAAATTTGGATTATTAAATATATTATGCTTTGATTATCTTTTTATCACAAAATTTAATAATTAGAATTTTTTCATTTTGTAATTGAATTGGAATAAATATATTTTCATTTATTTCAAGTTTGTTTGTTTTTTAATATTTTTAAATAGATAAATTAGTAAGAATTTGTAGTATTTTTTAATAGATAGTGTAATTAGAAAATGTTTTTAGTATTATAAAGTTAATTTGGTTAGCTATGTCTTACGATCAAATTAATAACAGCTTTTATGGTGTTAAATTGACTTATGGATATGTCCTTAAATTTGAACCAAATAGGTGTAGGGTATTTCTAAGTCGGTTGCACCGACTGACTGTTGCTTTACTTGTTTTTTTAATAAAAATTTTGAAATGTGAATAAATACGATTTATGAAATTATAATATATCGATGGCTCCAAATTATAACGATGTAAATCTAAAATGATGTTTTAAGAAAAATCAGTTCAAAAATATTGGAAATATATTTTATTATAACTTTGTTATTTTTTTGAATAAATTAAGAATACAAATTAAAATTCGCGATTTTAAATGTAAAATTGAAAAAACCGTTGAAAAATATTTAAAACAATTTTATTCTGTGATCTTAAAGACTTATGACGTTCTTTGCGGCATATTTTTCTTTCTTTATTTCTCCTAAAAATGCTAATATAAGAAGGCTTACCTTTGGTTTACATTCTACCTTGTTTTAATTTTGTTTCGTTGTAACTATACTTAAAACCAAAAAAATATTATTTATAAGAAATTTAATTATAAAAAATTGACAAGTAAAAAAAAAATATATGAAATTACTTATACCTAAGACAAATATTTTAATCGTCATATCAAACTTGACTTATGTCGTTATTTTTTGGAGCCATCGAATGAGTCTATGATCTTTTAAATTCAGAAAATAGAAATCTAATAAAGAAAAAAATTAAATTTTTTGTAAATGTAAAATTTCTTGCATATGTATAAAATAATACATATAGAGAAAGACGTGTAGACACATTAAAGAAAAAAATAATGTAAATGTGTTTCAGTAAAACTGAAATACTTAAAGAAGTGCATTAGAATTTGAATTAGGTACATATTATATACAGTTCTTCTTTTAGTATTTCAGTTTTACTGGTTTTTATGTTTATTGTAAAAACAGCACACAATCATTCAAAAATAAAAAACCTTTTTGTGAGGTAAAAAAAAAATCTATTAAACTGCATTCAACAATAATATTTAATAGCATGTATACATATCGTATTCATATACATGCTTACAAAAAAAATACAAATAAAAAATTCTTTCTCAAAATATCTTCTTTAAACCTTTATCTAAAACCCTTTTTGTCAAGTAAAAAAAAATCTATTAAACTTCATTCAACAATAATATTTAATAGCATGTATACATATCGCATTCATATACATGTTTACAAAAAAAAATACAAATAAAAAATTCTTTCTCAAATTATCTTCTTTAAATCTTTATACCTACTATAGTTAATCGACAGTCACGTGACTTATTTATATTTTTAACTCTCTTAAAAGCTTTTTTAATTTTTAATGTGTATGAATGTATGATGATATTAGACCCATATTAGGGTTTTATTTTTTAAAAAAATTTTTATATGAGAGTGCACATCTAGTTGTATTCATTATCTTTGGTATAGGTATCTATGCAAATAGGTATTCAAATTTTATTTGATAGTAATTCTTATGATAATTTCTATAATCTAAATGTAATAAAAGACAAACTGCTGCTGCTGCTGCTGCTGCTGACCAGCGTGCCCTATGTTATGTTAAGTGTTATTCACACATGTAAAATATTTCTAATTACAAATACTTACATTCAAAAGAGAAAGAAAAAATGAAACGAGAATAAAATGTAAATTATGAACAGAAAAAAAAAATCAAAACGTTTGAGAAATCTGTTAACAGGTAGATACAGAAAATTTTAATAAAAACGTATAAAGAAATTTTTTACATTTTAGTATGTATACTTTTATTTAAATATCACTTGCAGAACTAATAACTAACTACAATTTGTAGTTTTTATTTTTTATAAATATAATAAAAGACGCTGCTGCTGTTGCATTATGTTAATGTTAAGTGTTATTCACACATGTAACATACTTCTAATTACAAATCCTTACATACAAAAGAGAAAGAAAAAATTAAACTTATAAAATGTAAATTATGAACAGAAAAAAAAATTCAAAACGTATGAGAAATCTGTTAACAGGTAGATACAGAAATTTTTTTATAAATATAATAAAAGATGCTGCTGCTCTTTAATTATGTTAATGTTAAGTGTTATTCACACATGTAATGTAACATACTTCTAATTAAAAATTCTTACATACAAAGGAGAAAGAAAACATGAAACTGATAAAATGTAAATTATGAACAGAAAAAAAAATTCAAAACGTATGAGAAATCTGTTAACAGTTAGATACAGAAAATTTTAATAAAAACGTATAAAGAAATTTTTTACATTTCAGTATGTATAATTTTATTTAAATATCACTTACAGAACTAATAACTAACTACAATTTCTAGTTTTTATTTTTAGCACATTTTCAAAAAATTTAGTAAAAATGTGCCTATATAGCTTCACTCTGTCCGTCCGTCCGTCTGTTTACAAAAACTTTTACACCGTTTGAAATAGAGAAAAGAAATTTTAACCATGGGTAGTTTTTGCAAAAAAAATAATTTCGTATATTTAAATTGTTATAACAAGAGTTCTGTTACATATATTTTCAATCTGAAAACGGCAAATGATAGCTGGTTTCATAAACTTTATAAATTTTTACAAGGCAAATGTTTAGGGTTGCCTTACGGTACTAAAATTTAACATTACGCAAAACTCAATTTTCGCAAAATTTTTGGCCACACATATCTTCTGAACGGTTCAAGCTAGGGTCTTGAATTTTTGGGAGAAGTTAGATACTTAGAAATTAGTAGGAGGCGGTTAACAAAATTTTTTTTTCAAGCCCCCTATTTAGGAGCTATAAGGGCTCGAAAATTGAAATTTTGCTATTTTTAAACACCTGTAACTTGAATACCTGTCCAAATTTGTTTTTAGTGATAAACAAAATTCAAAGCCCTATAATTATATTTCAACATTTGTCAAAGGTTTTTCTTAATTTTGAAGGGTGACGAAGTTACAGCCCCTGAAAATTCCAAAAAATCCCTATATTTAAATTGATATATCAAGGGTTCTGTTAGGTTTATTTTCAATCAAAAAACGGTATTAGAGAGCTGCTTTTATAGACTTTACAAAAATATGTCGCTTCAATGTATAGGGTTGCCATACGATACTAAAATTCACAATTATATAAAACTCAATTTTTGCAAAATTTTTAGCCCCACATATCTTCTAAACGGTTCAAGCTAGGTTCTTGAAATTTTTTAGGAATTTTTCTAGGAATTAAATTGTGAATTCCACAAAAATTTGGAATTTTACTTAGAATTATACAATCTAAGAAAAAATGGGTAAAACTGAGAGACACTTTCTTCAATTTAAGGAACCGCTTTTAAATTTAAGAAAAACCTTTAACATATGTTAAAATATAATGTTGGGCCTTTAAATTTTGTATATTAATAAAAAAAAAAAGTAGACAGGTATTCAAGTTACAGGTGCTTAAAAATAGCAAAATTTAAATTTTCGAGCCCTTATAGCTCCTAAACAGGGGGCTTGACAAAAAAATTTTATTAACTGGCTCCTACTAATGTTTGAGGATCTAACTCCTCCCAAAATTTCAAGACCCTAGCTTGAACCGTTCAGAAGATATGTTTGGCCAAAAATTTTGCGAAAATTGAGTTTTGCGTAATGTTAAATTTTAGTACCGTACGGCAACCCTAAACATTTGCCTTGTAAAAATTTATAAAGTTTATGAAACCAGCTATCATTTGCCGTTTTCAGATTGAAAATATGTGTAACAGAACTCTTGTTATAACAATTTAAATATACGAAATTATTTTTTTTACAAAAACTACCCATGGTTAAAATTTCTTTTCTCTATTTCAAACGGTGTAAAAGTTTTTGTAAACATACGGACGGACGGACAGAGTGAAGCTATATAGGCACATTTTTACTAAATTTTTTGAAAATGTGCTAAAAATAAAAACTACAAATTGTAGTTAGTTATTAGTTCTGTAAGTGATATTTAAATAAAATTATACATACTGAAATGTAAAAAATTTCTTTATACGTTTTTATTAAAATTTTCTGTATCTAACTGTTAACAGATTTCTCATACGTTTTGAATTTTTTTTTCTGTTCATAATTTACATTTTATCAGTTTCATGTTTTCTTTCTCCTTTGTATGTAAGTATTTAGAAGTATGTTACATTACATGTGTGAATAACCTATGGATCCTATAGATAGGATCCTATCTTAAACCGTTTAGGAGATATATGGGACCAAAAATTTTGCAAAAATTGAGTTTTATATAATGCTAAATTTTAGTACCGTATGGCAACCCTATACATTTAAGCGACATATTTTTGTAAAGCCTATAAAAGCAGCTCTCTTCTACCGTTTTTTGATTGAAAATAAATCTAACAGAACTCTTGCTATATCAATTGAAATATAGGGCTTTTTTCGAATTTGCAGGGGCTGTAGCTTTGTTACCCTTCAAAATTAAGAAAAACTTTTGACACATGTTGAAAAATAATTATAGAACTTTGAATTTTGCATATCACTAAAAAAAATTTGGACAGGTATTCAAGTTACAGGTGTTTAAAAATAGCAAAATTTCAATTTTCGAGCCCTTATAGCTCCTAAACATGAGGCTTGACAAAAAAATTTTGTTAACCGGCTCCTTTTAGTTTCTTAATATCTAACTTCTCCCAAAATTTCAAGACCCTAGCTTGAACCGTTCAGAAGATATGTGTGGCCAAAAATTTTGCAAAAATTGAGTTTTGTGTAATGTTAAATTTTAGTACCGTATGGCAATCCTAAATATTTGCTTTTTAAATATTTATAAAGTTTATGAAACCAGCTATCTTTTGCCGTTTTCAGATTGAAAATATATTCAACAGAACTCTTGTTATAACAATTTAAATATAGGGCTTTTTCCAACTGTGGGGGGCTGTAGCCCCGTAACAGGTGGGGCTACAGAAAAAAATTCTTCTACGAAATTATTTTTTTTGCGAAAACTACCTATGGTTAAAATTTCTTTACTCTATTTCAAACGGTGTAAAAGTTTTTGTAAACATACGGACGGACGAACGGACAGAGGGAAGCTATATAGGCACAAAATGTGCTAAAAACAAGTAAAGCAACAGTCAGTCGGTGCAACCGACTTAGAAATACCCTACACCTATTTGGTTAAAATTTAAGGACATATCCATAAGTCATTTTAACACCATAAAAGCTGTTATTAATTTGATCGTAAGACATAGCTAACCAAATCAACTTTATAAAAATAAAAACATTTTCTAATTACACTATCTATTAAAAAATAATACAAATTCTTACTAATTTATCTATTTAAAAATATTAAAAAACAAACAAACTTGAAATGAAAATATATTTATTCCAATTCAATTACAAAATGAAAAAATTCTAATTATTAAATTTTGTGATAAAAAGATAATCAAAGCATAATATATTTAATAATCCAAATTTTTAAAAATTGCAAGTATTTTAAATGGTTAGTTTATATACCTAATAGAAAAGCTTATAAACGCAAAATATGCATTAAATGTATTTCTAAAATACAATTACAAATTTAGACCTTTTCATATAATTCATTTAAATATAAAAATAAATTTTAAATAAATGCAGGAAGTACCTTTGAACATAGCTGAACCACTACAATTAAGTCTAGATTTCGGAGACACATAGGACATAGGAAATATATTCTTTGGCTTCGAAATTAAACTCGACCAGAACCAATTCCCATGGTACTTTCATTACTAGTAACCTAGTGTTAAATTTCATCAAAATACCGTCATTATTTTTTGAGTTATGGTATTTTTAAGATATATGTTTGTTAGTCCTTGAACTTTTCAAGGGTTCCAGAACCCGAAATAATGGTACGATTTCGCCCATATGCAGTCCCGTTATACTTTCAATACTAGTTAACCCTTGTACACAATTGGAACGTTCTATCTTAATTTTAAGTTACTAGTTTTATTAATTTCGATGATAAGCTTTTACACATTGGGGGGTCTAAGAGAGGTTCTGAACCACCACTCCAATTGATCCCAAATTAGAGGGGCACGCAAGAAATAGTAAAGAACACCCTGGGCCAAATTTGAAGCTTCTACATTTGTTTCAAGTAATTTCGAAAATATGCTTTAAGGTCCTCGGAACTGAGTGGCTGGTCCCCGACCCACTACTCCAATGGGGCCCAAATTTCAAAGACACTTACGAAATAGGAAGGGACAGCCTGATACCAAATTTGGAGGTTCTATCTTCATTGGTTTCGGAATTATGCTCGTTTGGCCTAAATTCGATCAAAAAGTTCTAAGTTCCGAACCTATTGTCTAATCCTCACCGTACGTAATCACCGCCGTAGTTTCATTACCTATAACCTACAGCACAAATTTCATGAAGATTGCCTCATTAGTTGTTGAGTTATCGTGATTTTTTATATTATATGTTCGTTAGCCCTGACATCGATTAAAAGGTCGGGAATCCGAACCGTTGGGCTGATTTTGCCCTTATATAGTCCGCGCTTTACTTATAGTACTAGTTAACCCTTGTACACAATTTCAACGGTCTATCCTAATTTAAAGTAACTATTTTTATTAATTTCGTTTATAAGCCTTTTAAATTTGGGAGGTCTGCGAGGGGTACAGAACCACCACTCCAACTGATCCCAAATTAGGGGAACACAGAAGAGATAGTAAAGAACACCCTTGTGGCAAATTGGAAGCTTCTACATTTTTTCAAGTTGTTATCTTTATTAATTTTAAAGATATGCTTTAAGGTCTTCGGAAATGTGTGGCTGGTTTTCACAAGACATTTAGGAAATAGGAATGGACACCACCATACCAAATTTGGAGGTTCTATCTTCATTGGTTCCGGAATTATGCTTGTTTGGCCTAAATTCGATCAAAAAGTTCTAGGTTCCGAACCCATGGTTTTATCCCGACCTTACACAATTCCCGAAGTAGTTTCGTTACTAGTAACCTATAGCACAAATTTGATGAAGATAGCATCATTAGTTGTTGAGTTATCGTGATTTTTTATATTTGTTCGTTAGCCCTGAAACCGATTAAAAGGTCCAGAATCCGAACCCATGGGCCGATTTCGCCCATTTGCAATCCCCGCCGTGCTTTCAGTCCTAGTAACCTACAGTTAAAATTTCATCAAGATAGCTCCATTATTTTTTTGAGTTATCGTGCATACGGACGGACGGACGGACATAGCTATATCGTCTCAGGCGGTCACGCTGATCACAAATATATATACTTTTCCATATCTAGCTCGCTTCCTTTAGGTGGTTACAAACACCATACCAAAGTTAATATACCCCTTTACCTATTCTATAGGTGTAGGGTATTATGAAACTTATAAAATGTAAATTATGAACAGAAAAAAAAAATCAAAACGTATGAGAAATCTATTAACAGGTAGATACAGAAAATTTTAATAAAAACGTATAAAGAAATTTTTTACACTTTAGTATGTATACCTACTTGTATTTTATTACCACTTACAAAACTAAAACAAACTATAATAATGTTAACTTGTATAATGTTCTTTAAGGTAACGAATTTCCTTTTATTGATTCGGAAGCGCAATAGCAGGAAAAAAGAATATATATAAAAAGAGAAATTAAAATTATACCTGTCGTCCGACAGGCTTTTTTACTAGTGAATAATAAAACGATATATAACTAGTTCTTTGTTTATGGTCTTTTATAATTTTTCTCTATACATATACATACATATGCACATAATAATGTAATAATAACATGGTTGAAAATCTAATTAGAAATATTAAATTTATTAATGAAAAATATTCACTATAATATTTTTTGCTAACATTTGCAAATACACCAAAACATAATACGCACTCGCTAATTCATATAAGATCATTATCTTACAAAGTACATATTAACTTACAATTAGACACATACTATAATTTATATATACAATATATGTGTATATATCATATATCGATATCGATAATACATATCGATACAAAATTATAAAATCATTTCGTAACCGTACATTTTGTATTACGCAAATTATGCTTCAATTCTAATATACACACACAGAAAAAGTAAACAAAAACAAATGACTGATAAATTTTTGTTGTTGCAATTTAAAATTTTGAAGATGAATAAGCTACGTATTTTACTTTTTGTATGTTTCGTCTTTTATAAAATGTTGGGGTCGGGGTTAATTTTTTTTTTTTTTTAAGTACATACTTGTATAAATTTTAAATTAATGAACCAAAAATGTACAAACTGACTTAAAAAAAACCTTTAAAATTTTTTATATGAAACTGATCGTCTATGTAATTATTTGGTCTATAGTTTTATGTTATCAAAATGAAGTATTTTAGTTTTTAAAGTTAAAAATTTTTAAAGAAACTATCCTAATAAATTAATTTTATTTGTAATTTTTTTTATTATTTCTGTTGAATTTAAAAAAAAAAATTTTTATCTTTTAAGTAAAATCGAACTCAGATCTATTTACACGCTAAGCCACTTCGCTAAACACTGAACCAAACATTTCTTATAAATCAGAGTCAGATTTCTAATATAAATATATCACTAACTGACAGAATGAAAAATAAACCCATAGACACAGGCAAGTTCATATAAAAGTATATAATAATCCCATATCGCACACTCATGACTTACATATTAAATGATGGTTTTAACCTACATTTTTAAGTGATTGTTGTTTTTTATACCCTACACCTATGAAATAGGAAAAGGGTATATTAACTTTGGTATGGTGTTTTTAACCACCTAAAGGAAGCGAGCTAGATATGGAAAGGTATATATATTTGTGATCAGCGTGACCGAGTCGATATAGCCATGTCCGTCCGTAGGCACGATAATTCAAAAACTAATGGAGCTATATTGATGCAATTTTAAATGCAGGTACGGTGAAGATTGCACATTGGCGAAATCGGTCCATGGGTTCGGATTCTGAACCTTTAAATTGTTCTAAAGGCCAAGGAACATATAAGACAAGTAAAAAAACAAAAACTAATGACGCTATTTTGATTAAATTTGAACTGTAGGTTACTAGTAACAAGTAAAGAAACAGTCAGTCGACTTAGAAATACCCTTAGCAACCGACTTAGAAATACCCTACACCTATTTGGTTCAAATTTAATGGGAAGTCCATAAGTCGTTTTAACACCATAAGAGCTGTTATTAGTTTGATCGAAAGAAATAGCTAACCAAATCATAATATTTAATCGGCTTATTTTTTCCCATACAAATATAAACATCCTTTTTTAGAGCAAACTATTTGACCAATTTTAATGAAACAAAAACCAAAATAAAGGTTTTTTTTGTTTTCATAGGACAATGATATTTTTTTTTTTAGAATATTGCGTTTTTTCAGGTGAAAATCCGTCTTTAATTTAACGTAAATTTGAATTTAACGGTCACGCTTTTAAAAGTTGAGGCTTATGACTCTAATATTATGAGCCGACTTTCTGTGTAAAAGTAATTCATTTTCGGTTTTAACTCGCAGCTAAATCTAAATCAAAAGATTATAGGCGCCGACTTATTATATCTTTCTTTTTTTTTGTTTAGTTCAATATTCAATGAACAAGGAGATTTAAATTTTTTCAAAATTTTTTTTTTGTTTTTGTTTTTTCTTTATCATAAAAAGTGAACGAAAAAAATGAGTTCCAAATGAAAGCAATACATTTGGTTTATACAGTACTTTTCATTTATAACGAACTCGGTTCAATTTTAATTACAATAAACGTAACACTTTTTGCCAATGAATTAAATTTTACCTAAAAATGTAAGTTGTTTATTACATTTATATTTCTTTTATTTAAACTTATTATATCTAATAATGTTGCTCGGTGATTATTTTAGTATTTTTATATGTATTTTTGAATATAATAAAAAATCATAATAACGCATCAAAAATACAAAAAAAATTTCATTACAAGAAAAAGCATATATACATCTATAAACATAGAGGTGAGGCTGACACATCAAATAAAAATCTAGCAAATGAGTTCAAATTGCCCATTCTAGAATTAGCACAATCTACAATGTTCAATTCTTATACTAATTTTTCAAAATTCACAGCATACTTTTAAAACGACATTTTTTTATTACGACGAATATTTTCTGTCTCTTCATGGTCGTTATAAGCGAGCTTTACTGTATTTTTTTTTTTGCTATATGTTTGCAGAAACAAAAAAATTACATTTCTTAGGAAAAATTATGTGTTCTTTAGGAATTAACCAGAATAAATGCATACGGCGTGCAGTTTCTGTCAAAAAATTTTTAAAAAAATAAGTAGGTATGTTATGTACTGTACTTCGGAATTTAAAATTTTAAAATTTGACAAAGCGTATAAAAATATTGTAATATGTAATTGTTTTTTCTGATGTTGCTACGATTAAGTTTTCAAAATAAAATATTTTAAAATAATATTTTTTTTTTAAAAAACATACATTCCAAATAATTGAAAATACCTATAATATGTTTGCAAAAAAAACTAAAAAATAATCTTCAACTGAAATAAAATTTGACGTATAATTTCTGTCAAAAAATTTACAAATAAATAGGTATATGAATTTAAATGAGAGCTGTTCGAAATGAAAGCAATACATTTGGTTTATACAGTAGTTTTCATTTATAACGAACTCGGTTCAATTTTAATTATAATAAACTTTACACTTTTTGATAAAGAATTAAATTTTACCTAAAAATGTAAGTTTTTTATTACATTGATATTTCTTTTATTTAAACTTATTATATCTAATAATGTTGCTTGGCGATTAATTAAGTGTTTTTTATTTAGTTTTGAATATAAAAACAATCATAATAACGCATCACAAATACAAAAAAATATCAATAGAAGAAAAAGCACTATACATAGGCTTGACGCTGTCACATCAAATAAAATGTTAGCAAATGAGTTCGAAGTGCCCATTCTAGAATCAACACATTCTACAATGTTCAAGTCTTATACTAATTTTTCAAAATTCACAGCATTCTTTTAAAACGACATTCGTTTATTACGACGAATATTTTCAGTCCCATAATGGTAGTTATAACCGAAAAGTACTGTATTTTGTTTTTGTTTGCAATTTATTATATTACAGTAGGTACTAAAAAAAAAATTTTTTGTAAATTGTAAATTGTGGTTTCTTTTTGTTAAGTTTTTTGTAAAATTAAAAACCGAATTCTGAAATATGCAGAAACTTAAAAAAAAAAAATAATATTTCTTAAGAAAAATGATTTGTTTCTTATGGATTAGCCAAAATCAGCATGTACGGCATTCAGTTTCTGTCAAAAAATTTTGAAATAATTAGTTACGTAAAAAAATTTACATGAAAGCATACGCGACGTTTTAAATTTTAAAATTTTAAAATTGACAAAGTGTATAAAAATACATATTATAATTGTTTTTTCTTATGCTGCTGCGATTAAATTTTAAAAATAAAATATTTTAAAATAACATTTTTTTAAATAATTTAGTTTAAAACATACGAATATTCAAATAAATTAAAAATACCTACATTAGGTACAATATGTTTGCAAAACTAAAAAAATTATCTTTCTCAAAAAAAGTTATTTCTTTCTTAGGTCCTAACCTAAATAAAAGCGCGCAGCGTATAATTTCTGTCAAAAAATTGAGAAATAAATAGGTTCATAAATTTACATTAGAGCAGCGGAAATACGCGTAACGCAATGTACTGTATCTCGAACTTTTAAAATTTACAAATATTGACAAAATGTATAAAAATATTATTATTGGTTTTTCTTATATTTCTAATATTATTTTTTAAAAAGTAATATTTTTTTACAATAATTTTTATTAAAAAATATCTTATATTCAAAATACCTATAATATGAAATTAAAAATATTTTTTGTAGGTACTAAATTAAAACATTCAAAATTAAATATTGTACGCGCGTATCGGTTTACCGATAATGGATATGTAGACAGACGTATTGACGTACTGCCGTATAAAAATTGTACGTCGTATGTTTTAGATTTCATTCTAATAATTGAAAAGTTTATTTCACACTTTCAACATCGAATAATGTTTTTTTATAATTAAAAAAACTATTTTTAGTTTTACTTTGACAAAACGAACGAATGTTATATATCAAAAAGTGTACATGAAGATTAGATAGGCGTAGTTTGTAAATGGAACGCTAATTTTTGTTTCAGGAGTACATAATTGTCAGATTATCATCATATATATATTTGACATTTTAAAACCACCTGTCATTTGAGAAGTTAATTATATTTAATAGTATTTAAATATTAATAAAGTGAAAAAAATAAGGTTTATTGCTGATATAAATATAAAGAATATTTTTTAATATGGAAGGGGGTAAGTGCTTATTGGTTATCGAATAAAAAATATGATTTAACATAACCTATTCAAGAGAATTTTAATTAAAGCCATCTGCCGGAAATTATTTATCTACTCTGTCATATACTCTTTTACAAGGGCTGAAGTAGCTGGCAATAGTTGAGAGTAGAAAAGAGTTTACTCCTCTTAAAGGAATAAAAGCAATAATATTTATTTGTTTTAAGAAACTTATGAGTCATGGCTCATGACCATGTATAGAAATATATTTTTGTCAATAAAAAACTTAGGAAATATAAAATAAATAAACTAGACAAAAATGTATAAAGTAAATTAAGCAATTCAGAATCATTTTTCGCATGTTTTCAGATTTTTTATTTTTAAATAGGCATACATTTGTAGTAAAAATTTACCTATGTAGCTATTAAATTTAAAAATGAAAAAAGGGTAGGAAAAATTTATTCTTTGATTTATTGAAAAACTTTTTTTTTTGCTATAAATCTTAAGATTGAAATTTAAAAAAGGACTTCGGTCAACTTGACTATTATTTGTACTTCTGGCAGCTTCAATATAATATAATACTAATTACTAAACTTATGAATTATGATATGTTATATTTTGTTGTACATATTATGTATTCATAGAGTTTTTTAATTAGGATACCGAATACGTACAACATAGTTCATATCGTACTAAAATGTTTAGAAAAAAATACAGTTCGCTATATGAAGGACAGCATTGGGTTCTTGACTTCAATAAATATATGTATATGTTTAGAAATATGTATTTATTAGAATAATATTTATATGTATTTAGAATTTTAATTTAATTTAACTGTACCAATTTATCCTCTCTTTAAAGGGACTTAAGCTATAGAAATAAAACTCAAAAATCGGTACTTAACAACGTTTTAATAATTAAGAAAAATTATAAATTTTTTTAAGCAAATTTCAAGCGCAAGAATTGTTGACAACACTGTTGGCATAATTTTTATTATGTATAGTCTAATATAATTTACACAAAACGAATTTTATATGTTAACTTAAAAGCAAAAATAGCTCGAATTTCGAGCACAGGGCGATACTAGTTAACTTTATAATACTAATAATATTTTATAATTACTTTATCTATTAAAAAATATTACAAATTCTTACTAATTTATCTATTTAAAAATATTGAAAAACAAAAAAACTTGAATTAAATGAAAATATATTTATTTCAATTCAATTACCAAAGTGAAAAAATTTAAATTATTAAATTTTGTGATAAAAAGCTAATCAAAGCATAATATATTTAATAATTAAAATTTTTCAAAATTGCAATTATTTTAAATTGTTAGATTATGTACCTATTAGAAAAGCTTATAAACGCAAAATATGCTGATGAAAACTTATAATTCATTTAAATATAATAATAAGTTTAACATAAATGCAGCAAGAACCTTTGAATATAGCTTAAGTATTGTACACAGTCTTAATTATATATCACCTATGGTAATAATTCAATAAAATATATGATATAATAAAAATTAAAAAAAAGGAATTCAATCGTTTATTAAAAATTGTTTTTAATTTATAAAATCTAGTATCGCCCTTTGCTCCAAATTCGAGCTTTTTGTGCTTTTAAATTTACATAAAAAATTCGTTTTGTGTAATTTATATTAGACTAATAATATTACACGAAACTAATTTTTTTTTCCTATACATAATAAAATGTATGGCAACAATGTTGTCAACAATTCTTGCGGTTGAAATTTGCTTAAAAAAAAAATTTGTAATTTTTTTAATTATAAAAACGTTTTTAAGTAGATATTTTTGAATTTTATTCCTGTAGCTTAACGCGCTATAAAAAGAGTATAATTTTGTACACTTATTACACAAAAAAAAACATAATTTTCAGAAAATTTGATGATTTTTCTAAACAAATACATATGTATACATATTTACCGAAGTCAAGTAGCCAAAATTCGAGTTAATGCTGTCCTACATATAGAAAACTGTACTTTTTTTTTCAAACATTTTAGTACGATTTGAACTATGTTGTATGTATTCTGTATCTTAATTAAAAAGTTTATTCATAGAGCATAATATGTACAACAAAATTTAACATACCTATCATAATTCATAAGTAAATAAGTTAAGTACTTAGTATTATACTATATTGAAGCTGCCAAAATACAAAATATTAGTTAAGTTGACAGAAGTCGAAATTTTTTTTAAAACCACAATTTTAAGATTTATAACATATCTACAAAGATATTAAAAAAAAATAACTAATCAATTAAAAAATTGATAAATTTTTCCTCCTCTTATTCCATTTTTAAATGCAGTAGCTACATAGGCAAGTAAGCACTACATTTCAATAATAAAATCTGAAATTTTTACTACAAATGTATGTAAATATACAAAAATGGTTCTCAATTCTTTACTTTACTTTATATTATACCTATTTGTCTAGGAGTAAACTACTAGACAAATAGGTATAACTTTTTACAGCTGCACCACACCGCTTCTTGAAAAAGAGTATATGAAAGGAGTAGATAATTAAATATTTATTTTATCTAAATAAAGCATACGACGTAAATATTTATTTAATCTAAATTAAAGCATATTTTTTGACAGAAATTATACGTCAACTTTTATTTAAGTTGAAGATTATTTTTTAGTTTTTTTTTTTTGCGAACATATTATAGGTATTTTCAATAATTTCGAATGTATGTTTTTTTTAAAAAAAAAATATTATTTTAAAATATTTTATTTTGAAAACTTAATCGTAGCAATATCAGAAAAAACAATTACAATATTTTTCTACGCTTTGTCAAATTTTAAAATTTTAAATTCCGAAGTACAGTACATAACATACCTACTTATTTCAAAATTTTTTGACAGAAACTGCACGTCGTACGCATTTATTCTGGTTGATTCCTAAAGAACACATAATTTTTCTTAAGAAATGTAATTTTTTGGTTTCTGCAAACATATTATAGGTATTTCAATTATTTTGAATATATGTAATGTATTTTTAAAAAATATATAGGTATTTTTATAAACAATATTATTTTAAAATATTTTATTTTTAGAACAATAACAACATAAGAAAAATCAATAACATTTTTATATGCTTTGTCAATGTTTCAATTTTAAAAATTCGAGGTACAGTAAGTTATTCTCATGTAATACCATGTACTTTACTACTAATTTTAAACTTTTTGTTAGCAATTATACACCATAAGCGTTGATTTTGGTTAGGCCCTAAGGAACAAATCATTTAAATTACAAATAATTTTTTTAAGAAAGACTTTTATTTTTTTGCAAACATATTTTATAACAACTTTTGTTATACAGCTCTCAAACGTAATGACAACTACAGAATATGTTTGAAAAGTTGGTTATTTTATTGTTATAAAAAACTTAACAAAAAGCATCAAACATTTACGAAGTAGCAAAATAATTCTTTAAAGCAAAAAAAAAAAAATACATACAGTAGAGCTCGCTTATAACGACCATGAAGAGGCAAAAAATACTCGTCGTAATAAAAGAATGACGTTTTAAAAGAATGCTGTGAATTTTGAAAAATTAGTATAAAACTTGAACATTGTAGAATGTGCTAATTATAGAATGGAAACTTTAAACTCATTTACTAGAATTTTATTTGATGTGTCAGCCTCAAGCCTATGTATACTGCTTTTTCTTCTAAATAAATTTTTATTGTATTTTTAATGCGTTATTAGGATTTTTTTTTATCAAAAATAAATATAAAATTACTAAATTAATTATCAAGCAACATTATTAGATATAATAAGTTTAAATACATTTTTAGGTAAAATTTCATTCTTTGGCAAAAAGTGTAACGTTTATTATAATTAAAATTGAACAGAGTTCGTTATAAATGAAAACTACTGTATAAACCAAATGTATTGCTTTCATTTCCAAAAGAACTAATTTTTTTTCACTGGAATTTTAGAGAGATAAAGAAAAAAAAAACAAAAAAAAAAAATTTTAAAAAAGTTTCAATCTCCTTGTTCATTGAACATTTAAACTAAACAAAAAAAAGAAAGAATAAAAGTTTGATTGAGCTGCGAGTTACAACCGAAAATGAATTACTTTTACCCAGAAATTCGGCGCATAATATTAGAGTCATAAGCCTTAACTTTTAACAGCGTGACCGTTAAATTCAAATTTACGTTAAATTAAAGACGGGTTTTCACCTGAAAAAACGCAATATTCTAAAAAAAAAAATAGTATTGTCCTATGAAAACAAAAAAAACCTTTCTTTTGGTTGTTGTTTCATTAAAATTGGTCAAATAGTTTGTCCTAAAAATGGATGTTTATATTTGTATGGGAAAAAATAAGCCGAATAAATATTATGATTATACAAAATACGTTTTATGGTAATATTCTTAGCCTTTTAAAAATATAATTTTAATTTATAAAATACTAGTATCGCCCTTTGTTCCAAATTCGGGCTTTTTCTGCTTTTAGATTTACATAAAAAATTCGTTTTGTGTAATTTATATTAGACTAAAGGCAGGTTTTCATGAGAAAATTTTGCCCAGTAATCTTGACTTTAGAGAGAGAGGTATATAGTATACTCTCAATAGGAGAGAAAGAGTAAAATGATTAAATTTATATTAAAAATTTTTTATATCTTTTGACAAAAACAAATTACATAACCTTATTTTTTAATTTTTAAATTTATATTTCGCGAATTTTTTAATTCAAAGTTAAAATTTTATTAATTTAAAATAAATGATAAAATTTTAATCAATTTCAAATAATTTTAAACAAAAATTCGTTCATCAAATCATAATATAAAATGTTTTTTTTCTTTGTTTACATTCTCTTGTTTGTTTACAAAATTCAATTGTCATGTATCCATAAAAATATGTAATAGTATGCAAAAATTTTTTGTGTAGAATACACTTTTTTTTTGTATGTAGTAGCAACTTTATAGGAAAAAGACCTAAGAGAACATCTTTTTGCCAAGGATTATGGCGCTCTCTCAATACTTGTCTAAGGATT
Source organism: Dolichopus griseipennis (assembly GCA_963082915.1). Lineage (NCBI taxonomy): Eukaryota > Metazoa > Arthropoda > Insecta > Diptera > Dolichopodidae > Dolichopus > Dolichopus griseipennis. The sequence continues at coordinate 162,225,155 of OY720441.1, read as the reverse complement.
ATGGATAACTCTCCAAGGAATATGGATGTTTCTCCCAGTAATTTATCGTATTTTCTTTGTCGCGCAAATATTATTTTTGTATCTTCTGCCTATGCTCTAACTTTTGCCCAGTAAATTGCCCAGTAAAGAAAAAGGAAATTGCCGTAATGAAAATTAGCCTTAAAGACTAATTTTCATTACGGCAATTTACTGGGCAAAAGTTAGAGCATAGGCAGAAGATACAAAAATACTATTTGCGCGAATAATCCATAAACTGTTAGTTATGTACCTATTTGAAAAGTTTATTAGAAAATTAGAAAAGCTTATAAACGCAAAATATGCTGATGAAAATTTATATTTCATATAATTCATTTAAATAAAATAATAAATTTTACATAAATGCAGCAAGTACCTTTGAATATAGCTTAAGTATTGTACACAATGTCTTAATTATATATCACCTATGGTAATAATTCAATAAAATGTATGATATAATAAAAAAAAAAAAAAGGAATTTAATCGTTTATTAAAAAAATATTTTGTTTTTAATTTATAAAATACTAGTATCGCCCTTTGCTCGAAATTCGAGCTTTTTGTGCTTTTAAATTTACATAAAAAATTCGTTTTCTGTAATTTATATTAGACTAATATTACACGAAACTAATTTTTTTTTCCAATACATAATAAAATGTATGGCAGCAATGTTGTCAACAATTCTTGCGGTTGAAATTAGCTTAAAAAAAAAATTTATAATTTTTTCAATTATAAAAACGTTTTTAAGTATTTTTGAATTTTATTCCTGTAGCTTAACGCGCTATAAAAAGAGTATAATTTTGTACACTTATTACACAAAAAAATATATAATTTTCAGAAAATTTGATGATTTTTCTAAACAAATACATATGTATACATATTTACCGAAGTCAAGTAGCCAAAATTCGAGTTAATGCTGTCCTACATATAGAAAACTGTACTGTTTTCTAAACATTTTAGTACGATTTGAACTATGTTGTATGTATTCTGTATCCTAATTAAAAAGTTTATTCATAGAGCATAATATGTACAACAAAATTTAACATACCTATCATAATTCATAAGTAAATAAGTTAAGTACTTAGTTTTTTATTATATTGAAGCTGCCAAAATACAAAATATTAGTTAAGTTGACAGAAGTCGAGATTTGTTTTAAAAGCACAATTTTAAGATTTATAACATATCTACAAAGATATTAAAAAAAAATAACTAATCAATTAAAAAATTGATAAATTTTTCCTCCCTTTATTCCATTTTTAAATTTAGTAGCTACATAGGCAAATAAGCACTACATTTTAATAATAAAATCTGAAATTTTTACTACAAATGTATGCACATATACAAAAATGGTTCTCAATTCTTTACTTTACTTTATATTATACCTATTTGTCTAGGAGTAAACTACTCTTTTTACAGCTACACCACACCGCCTGTTGAAATAGAGTAGATGAAAGGAGTAGATAATTAAATATTTATTTTATCTAAATAAAGCATACGACGTAAATATTTATTTAATTTAAATTAAAGCATATTTTTTGACAGAAATTATACATCAACTTTTATTTAAGTTGAAGATTATTTTTTAGTTTTTTTTTGCGAACATATTATAGGTATTTTCAATTATTTCGAATGTATGTTTTTTTAAAAAAAAAAATATTATTTTAAAATATTTTATTTTGAAAACTTAATCGTAGCAATATCAGAAAAAACAATTACAATAATTTTTCTTAAGAAATGTAATTTTTTTGTTTCTGCAAACATTTTATAGGTATTTCAATTATTTTGAATATATGTAATGTATTTTTTAAAAAAATATAGGTATTTTTATAAACAATATTATTTTAAAATATTTTATTTTTAGAACAATAACAACATAAGAAAAATCAATAACATTTTTATATGCTTTGTCAATGTTTCAATTTTAAAAATTCGAGGTAGGTACAGTAAGTTATTCTCATGTAATACCATGTACTTAAGTACTAATTTTAAACTTTTTGTTAGGAATTATACACCATAAGCGTTGATTTTGGTTAGGCCCTAAGAAACAAATCATTTAAATTACAAATTATTTTTTTAAGAAAGATTTTTATTTTTTTGCAAACATATTTTATAACAACTTTTGTTATACAGCTCTCAAACGTTATGGCAACTACAGAATATATTTGAAAAGTTGGTTATTTTATTGTTATAAAAAACTTAACAAAAAGCATCAAACATTTACGAAGTAGCAAAATAATTCTTTAAAGCAAAAAAAAAAAAATACATACAGTAGAGCTCGCTTATAACGACCATGAAGAGGCAAAAAATACTCGTCGTAATAAAAGAATGACGTTTTAAAAGAATGCTGTGAATTTTGAAAAATTAGTATAAAACTTGAACATTGTAGAATGTGCTAATTATAGAATGGAAACTTTAAACTCATTTACTAGAATTTTATTTGATGTGTCAGCCTCAAGCCTATGTATACTGCTTTTTCTTCTAAATAAATTTTTATTGTATTTTTAATGCGTTATTAGGATTTTTTTTTATCAAAAATAAATATAAAATTACTAAATTAATTATCAAGCAACATTATTAGATATAATAAGTTTAAATACATTTTTAGGTAAAATTTCATTCTTTGGCAAAAAGTGTAACGTTTATTATAATTAAAATTGAACAGAGTTCGTTATAAATGAAAACTACTGTATAAACCAAATGTATTGCTTTCATTTCCAAAAGAACTAATTTTTTTTCACTGGAATTTTAGAGAGATAAAGAAAAAAAAAAGTTTCAATCTCCTTGTTCATTGAACATTTAAACTAAACAAAAAAAAGAAAGAATAAAAGTTTGATTGAGCTGCGAGTTACAACCGAAAATGAATTACTTTTATCCAGAAAGTCGGCGCATAATATTAGAGTCATAAGCCTTAACTTTTAACAGCGTGACCGTTAAATTCAAATTTACGTTAAATTAAAGACGGGTTTTCACCTGAAAAAACGCAATATTCTAAAAAAAAAAAATAGTATTGTCCTATGAAAACAAAAAAAACCTTTCTTTTGGTTGTTGTTTCATTAAAATTGGTCAAATAGTTTGTCCTAAAAATGGATGTTTATATTTGTATGGGAAAAAATAAGCCGAATAAATATTATGATTATACAAAATACGTTTTATGGTAATATTCTTAGCCTTTTAAAAATATAATTTTAATTTATAAAATACTAGTATCGCCCTTTGTTCCAAATTCGGGCTTTTTCTGCTTTTAGATTTACATAAAAAATTCGTTTTGTGTAATTTATATTAGACTAAAGGCAGGTTTTCATGAGAAAATTTTGCCCAGTAATCTTGACTTTAGAGAGAGAGGTATATAGTATACTCTCAATAGGAGAGAAAGAGTAAAATGATTAAATTTATATTAAAAATTTTTTATATCTTTTGACAAAAACAAATTACATAACCTTATTTTTTAATTTTTAAATTTATATTTCGCGAATTTTTTAATTCAAAGTTAAAATTTTATTAATTTAAAATAAATGATAAAATTTTAATCAATTTCAAATAATTTTAAACAAAAATTCGTTCATCAAATCATAATATAAAATGTTTTTTTTCTTTGTTTACATTCTCTTGTTTGTTTACAAAATTCAATTGTCATGTATCCATAAAAATATGTAATAGTATGCAAAAATTTTTTGTGTAGAATACACTTTTTTTTTGTATGTAGTAGCAACTTTATAGGAAAAAGACCTAAGAGAACATCTTTTTGCCAAGGATTATGGCGCTCTCTCAATACTTGTCTAAGGATTATGGATAACTCTCCAAGGAATATGGATGTTTCTCCCAGTAATTTATCGTATTTTCTTTGTCGCGCAAATAGTATTTTTGTATCTTCTGCCTATGCTTTAACTTTTGCCCAGTAAATTGCCCAGTAAAGAAAAAGGAAATTGCCGTAATGAAAATTAGCCTTAAAGACTAATTTTCATTACGGCAATTTACTGGGCAAAAGTTAGAGCATAGGCAGAAGATACAAAAATACTATTTGCGCGAATAATCCATAAACTGTTAGTTATGTACCTATTTGAAAAGTTTATTAGAAAATTAGAAAAGCTTATAAACGCAAAATATGCTGATGAAAATTTATATTTCATATAATTCATTTAAATAAAATAATAAATTTTACATAAATGCAGCAAGTACCTTTGAATATAGCTTAAGTATTGTACACAATGTCTTAATTATATATCACCTATGGTAATAATTCAATAAAATGTATGATATAATAAAAAAAAAAAAAAGGAATTTAATCGTTTATTAAAAAAATATTTTGTTTTTAATTTATAAAATACTAGTATCGCCCTTTGCTCGAAATTCGAGCTTTTTGTGCTTTTAAATTTACATAAAAAATTCGTTTTCTGTAATTTATATTAGACTAATATTACACGAAACTAATTTTTTTTTCCAATACATAATAAAATGTATGGCAGCAATGTTGTCAACAATTCTTGCGGTTGAAATTAGCTTAAAAAAAAAATTTATAATTTTTTCAATTATAAAAACGTTTTTAAGTATTTTTGAATTTTATTCCTGTAGCTTAACGCGCTATAAAAAGAGTATAATTTTGTACACTTATTACACAAAAAAATATATAATTTTCAGAAAATTTGATGATTTTTCTAAACAAATACATATGTATACATATTTACCGAAGTCAAGTAGCCAAAATTCGAGTTAATGCTGTCCTACATATAGAAAACTGTACTGTTTTCTAAACATTTTAGTACGATTTGAACTATGTTGTATGTATTCTGTATCCTAATTAAAAAGTTTATTCATAGAGCATAATATGTACAACAAAATTTAACATACCTATCATAATTCATAAGTAAATAAGTTAAGTACTTAGTTTTTTATTATATTGAAGCTGCCAAAATACAAAATATTAGTTAAGTTGACAGAAGTCGAGATTTGTTTTAAAAGCACAATTTTAAGATTTATAACATATCTACAAAGATATTAAAAAAAAATAACTAATCAATTAAAAAATTGATAAATTTTTCCTCCCTTTATTCCATTTTTAAATTTAGTAGCTACATAGGCAAATAAGCACTACATTTTAATAATAAAATCTGAAATTTTTACTACAAATGTATGCACATATACAAAAATGGTTCTCAATTCTTTACTTTACTTTATATTATACCTATTTGTCTAGGAGTAAACTACTCTTTTTACAGCTACACCACACCGCCTGTTGAAATAGAGTAGATGAAAGGAGTAGATAATTAAATATTTATTTTATCTAAATAAAGCATACGACGTAAATATTTATTTAATCTAAATTAAAGCATATTTTTTGACAGAAATTATACATCAACTTTTATTTAAGTTGAAGATTATTTTTTAGTTTTTTTTTGCGAACATATTATAGGTATTTTCAATTATTTCGAATGTATGTTTTTTTAAAAAAAAAATATTATTTTAAAATATTTTATTTTGAAAACTTAATCGTAGCAATATCAGAAAAAACAATTACAATAATTTTTCTTAAGAAATGTAATTTTTTTGTTTCTGCAAACATTTTATAGGTATTTCAATTATTTTGAATATATGTAATGTATTTTTTAAAAAAATATAGGTATTTTTATAAACAATATTATTTTAAAATATTTTATTTTTAGAACAATAACAACATAAGAAAAATCAATAACATTTTTATATGCTTTGTCAATGTTTCAATTTTAAAAATTCGAGGTAGGTACAGTAAGTTATTCTCATGTAATACCATGTACTTAAGTACTAATTTTAAACTTTTTGTTAGGAATTATACACCATAAGCGTTGATTTTGGTTAGGCCCTAAGAAACAAATCATTTAAATTACAAATTATTTTTTTAAGAAAGATTTTTATTTTTTTGCAAACATATTTTATAACAACTTTTGTTATACAGCTCTCAAACGTTATGGCAACTACAGAATATATTTGAAAAGTTGGTTATTTTATTGTTATAAAAAACTTAACAAAAAGCATCAAACATTTACGAAGTAGCAAAATAATTCTTTAAAGCAAAAAAAAAAAAAAAATACATACAGTAGAGCTCGCTTAAAACGACCATGAAGAGACAGAAAATACTCGTCGTAATAAAAGAATGACGTTTTAAAAGAATGCTGTGAATTTTGAAAAATTAGTATAAAACTTGAACATTGTAGAATGTGCTAATTATAGAATGGAAACTTTAAACTCATTTACTAGAATTTTATTTGATGTGTCAGCCTCAAGCCTATGTATACTGCTTTTTCTTCTAAATAAATTTTTATTGTATTTTTAATGCGTTATTAGGATTTTTTTTTATCAAAAATAAATATAAAATTACTAAATTTTTTTTTTAAAATTACCAAGCACCATTATTAGATATAATAAGTTTAAATACATTTTTAGGTAAAATTTCATTCTTTGGCAAAAAGTGTAACCTTTAGTATAATTAAAATCGAACAGAGTTCGTTATAAATGAAAACTACTGTATAAACCAAATGTATTGCTTTCATATCCAAAAGAACTAATTTTTTTCACTGGAATTTTAGAGAGAAGAAGAAAAAAAAAACAAAAAAAAAATTTTTAAAAAGTTTCAAACTCCTTGCTCTTTGAACATTTAAACTAAACAAAAAAAAGAAAGACATAAGTCGGCGCATATAATAGTTTGATTGAGCTACGAGTTACAATCGAAAAAGAATTACTTTTACCCAGAAAGTCGGTGCATAATATTAGAGTCATAAGCCTTAACTTTTAACAGCGTGACCGTTAAATTCAAATTTACGTTAAATTAAAGACGGATTTTCACCTGAAAAAACGCAATATTCTAAAAAAAAAAAATATTATTGTCCTATGAAAACAAAAAAAACCTTTCTTTTGGTTGTTGTTTCATTAAAATTGGTCAAATAGTTTGTCCTGAAAATGGATGTTTATATTTGTATGGGAAAAAGTAAGCCGATTAAATATTATGATTATACAAAATATGTTTTATGGTAATATTCTTAGCCTTTTAAAAATATAAAAGTGTTAAATAAAAACGGAAATAACCCTCGTGTAACAAATTTAAAGTTTCTATCTTCATGAATTTCGAAGATAAGCTTTTTAATTTTGGGATTTCTTAGGAGCCACCTGAACCACCACTTCAATTAAGTCTAAATTTCTGGGACACATAGGAAATAGGAAATATATTCTTTGGCTTCGAAATTATATTCGTTTGGCCTCAGATCGATCAAAAGCTTCAAGAACCCGAACTCGACCAGAACCAATTCACATGGTACTTTCGTTACAAGTAACCTAGAGTTTAAATTTCATCAAAATAGCGGCATTATTTTTTGAGTTATGGTGTTTTTAAGATATATGTTTGTTAGCCCTTGAACTTTTCAAAGGTTCCAGGACCCGAAACCATTTCCATTTCCATATGGGGCTGCCCATATGCAGTCCCCGTCATACTTTCAATACTAGTTAACCCTTGTAAAAGTTACATATCCATCCACCTCAATAAACTTTTGTACTTCCGTTCCCATAAACATTCCATAAATATTCAATTTCATTATGAAAAAAAAAAATATTCTTCATTAAAATAATTTTTAATTAAAAAAATTTTTTTTGATATACATTGTAATTTACGTGTTTTGTATAATCAGCAATTTCTCTGTCTCGATTAAATTAATCATGTTTAGTCGCGTTGAAATACTAATGATTTACCATAATATCATATTACAATTAAATAATCATAATTACAATTTATTCTATGTTACTTTTTATTCGTGGCAGTTCATTTTGTACCGTTAAAGATATAACTAGATACTGAAGATTTCATGTAATAATAAAGATATAATTAAATAATTGAATTTTAAATAATAATTTTAGTTAATCGAATAAAATAGAAATAATAATTTTTAATAAAAATAAATCATTTTAATCAAATTTAATAAATAAAACATTAAATCAACAACTTTTCTTAAATGTGTAATAAATAAATTAAAACTAAATAACAACGTGTTTTCTTTATTCTTGATAAACATATAAAACCTAAATATAAATTTGGCGCAGTCGGTAGGGTTTCTCAAACTATTCCAAAGTTAAGAACATTTAACTATTAAGTGACTAGGTTCTTTTTAAACATTAGAAGTATCAACATTAGCAGGACGAACAAAAATATATGAAGAAATTATTACCCCGGTTCCAAATGAATTTAATCAGCAAGCTGAAATGGTTTGGAAAATATTAAATTTAAAAGGAAAAAATTTTAAAGCAATTTTAGATCAAAACATATTAAAGCAATAGGCGCGAATATTAATCTTAAAATTAATTCAATAGAAATCATGGGTAGAATAACCAAATCGTGGAAAACGAATTAATCGAACTTAACTAAAACTTTTTGCAGCCTCTCTTTTAGACTGCAAAATCAACCTGTAAAATTTAAAGAAAACCGCTAACAGTTCGTCCGACCAATGGCGACTCGAACCTATTCATTATTTTAAACAATAAAACATTTTTTTTGATTAATTATATTAGCTTTTGTTTTCTTCTGATTCCCTATTGAGATACTAATGTTCTTATTCCCCATTTAAGTTCTAATATTAAAAAGAAACCGTTAAATAAAATTTTATTAATTTTTCAAAAAGTTTTAAAAATTATTCAATTTTATTATTACTCGGTATGTATATATCATGGTTATATATTAACTCTGAGTAGGAAAAAAAACTTTTATTTCAGTGAATCCATAATATATGTATTTTTTAATTTTTAAAGAAACTTGGTATCTATACAAATAGGTATTCAAATTTTATTTGATAGTAATTCTTATGATAATTTTTATAATGAATAATAAAACTATATATTACTAGTTCTTTGTTTATGGTCTTTTATAATTTTTCTGTATACATATACATACATATGCTCATAATAATGTAACAATAACATGGTTGAAAATCTAATTAGAAATAGTAAATTCAGCCACTTAAAGGCAGCGAGCTAGATATGGAAAAGGGTATATATTTGTGATCAGCGTGACCGAGTCGATATAGCCATGTCCGTCCGTAGGCACGATAATTCAAAAACTAATGGAGCTATATTAATGCAATTTTAAGTGCAGGTACGGCGGAGATTGCACATGGGCGAAATCGGTCCATGGGTTCGGATTCTGAACCTTTAAATTGTTCTAAGGGCCAAGGGACATATAAAACAAGTAAAAAAACAGTCAGTCGGTGCAACCGACTTGGAAATAGCCTACACCTATTTGGTTCAAATTTATTGGGAAGTCCATAAGTCATTTTAAAACCATAAAAGCTGTTATTAGTTTGATCGAAAGAAATAGCTAACTAAATTAACTTTATAATACTAATAACATTTTCTAATTACTTTATCTATTCAAAAATATTACAAATTCTTACTAATTTATCTATTTAAAAATATTGAAAAACAAAAAAACTTGAATTAAATGAAAATATATTTATTTCAATTCAATTACAAAAGTGAAAAAATTTAAATTATTAAATTTTGTGATAAAAAGCTAATCAAAGCATAATATATTTAATAATTAAAATTTTTCAAAATTGCAATTATTTTAAATTGTTAGATTATGTACCTATTAGAAAAGCTTATTAGAAAATTAGAAAAGCTTATAAACGCAAAATATGCTGATGAAAACTTATAATTCATTTAAATATAATAATAAGTTTAACATAAATGCAGCAAGAACCTTTGAATATAGCTTAAGTATTGTACACAGTCTTAATTATATATCACCTATGATAATAATTCAATAAAATATATGATATAATAAAAATTAAAAAAAAGGAATTCAATCGTTTATTAAAAATTGTTTTTAATTTATAAAATCTAGTATCGCCCTTTGCTCCAAATTCGAGCTTTTTGTGCTTTTAAATTTACATAAAAAATTCGTTTTGTGTAATTTATATTAGACTAATATTACACGAAACTAATTTTTTTTTCCTATACATAATAAAATGTATGGCAACAATGTTGTCAACCATTCTTGCGGTTGAAATTTGCTTAAAAAAAAAATTTATAATTTTTTCAATTATAAAAACGTTTTTAAGTATTTTTGAATTTTATAACTGTAGCTTAACGCGAGTTATTTATTTATTTAATGTTGACAATAAAAAAAAATATTTCCTCATAAATAAAACCCATTGATTTTATATATAAACTTTTTATATAAACCTTTTATTGATGTTAACTTAAGTATAGAAACGTTCTAATAGACGTTACAAAACAAACTCTACTTAATTACTAAAATTAAGATAATATATAATAAAATAAATTGCTGATTAATTAGATTTTACAACACGTGTGAAATAATTCTGAAATATGATATTTCTAAATTATATTTAATAAAGAATAATATTGTGGGAATTTGTTTCCCTGGGAAAATCTTTACTTAATGTTTCTCGCAATTAAAATTACAATTATTATTACAATTGATATTATGGCAATAGTACAGTAAATTGACAATACATTTTTATTAATTTTCAATTTTTCTTTGTTTCTAATATAATTAGAATATCATTAAAAGTGTAAGAATTATGTGCTGCTTTATAATCTAGGTTTGGCAATTCAAATTTATTTTTTATTTTTTATTATGTTTTATTAAACGTTTTTCTTGGGATTTGATTAGATTGTTGTATATAGTATCAGATGGAATAAAATTATTTTCTGCGTTTTGTGGGGTGGTTTTAATTGTACTGTGATATAGGTTATTATAATTTTTTATGGCGTTTAACATTTGAATTCTAATAGGAAGTTGTTCTTCTAAATTTAAAATACGTAATCTTTCTGTTATAGTGTTATTTAATCTTTCGACGTCAGAGTTGCCGGTGTGGCTGTTAGGGTTAACCAAATGAAGTTCGATATTTTCTTGTGATAAAAATTCTTTTATGTACATATTATTGTACATATCGGCAATTACTTTTTTGGGTTTTTTGTGGTGAAAGTACATTCTAAGTTTTTCAATTAATTGTATATGGTTTTTATGTTCTAATGGGTATGCAGTTGCGTATTTGGTAAATTTATCAATGAAAATTAAACAAGTAAAGCAACAGTCAGTCGGTGCAACCGACTTAGAAATACCCTACACCTATTTGGTTCAAATTTAAGGACATATCCATAAGTCATTTTAACACCATAAAAGCTGTTATTAATTTGATCGTAAGACATAGCTAACCAAATTAACTTTATAATACTAAAAACATTTTCTAATTACACTATCTATTAAAAAATATTACAAATTCTTGCTAATTTATCTATTTAAAAATATTAAAAAACCAACTAACTTGAAATAAATGAAAATATATTTATTCCAATTCAATTACAAAATGAAAAAATTCTAATTATTAAATTTTGTGATAAAAAGATAATCAAAGCATAATATATTTAATAATCCAAATTTTTAAAAATTGCAATTATTTTAAATGGTTAGTTTATATACCTAATAGAAAAGCTTATAAACGCAAAATATGCATTAAATGTATTTCTAAAATACAATTACAAATTTACACCTTTTCATATAATTCATTTAAATATAAAAATAAATTTTACATAAATGCAGCAAGTACCTTTGAAAATAACTGAACCACTACAATTAAGTCTAAATTTCGGAGACACATAGGAAATAGGAAATATATTCTTTGGCTTCGAAATTAAACTCGACCAGAACCAATTCCCATGGTACTTTCATTACTAGTAACCTAGTGTTAAATTTCATCAAAATACCGGCATTATTTTTTGAGTTATGGTGTTTTTAAGATATATGTTTGCTAGTCCTTGAACTTTTCAAGGGTTCCAGAACCCGAAACCATGGTACGATTTCGCCCATATGCAGTCCCGTCATACTTTCAATACTAGTTAACCCTTGTACACAATTGGAACGTTCTAGCTTAATTTTAAGTTAATAGTTTTAATAATTTCGATGATAAGCTTTTACACTGAACCACCACTCCAATTGATCCCAAATTAGGGGGGCACGCAAGAAATAGTAAAGAACACCCTGGGCCAAATTTGAAGCTTCTACATACACTATCTTTATTAATTTCGAAAATATGGTTTAAGGTCCTCGGAACTGAGTGGCTGGTCCCCGACCCACTACTCCAATGGGGCCCAAATTTCAAAGACACTTACGAAATAGGACGGGACACCCTGATACCAAATTTGGAGGTTCTATCTTTATTGGTTTCGGAATTATGGTCGTTTGGCCTAATTCGATCAAAAAGTTCTAGGTTCCGAACCCATTGTCCAATCCTCACCGTACGTAATCGCCGCCGTAGTTTCATTACCAATACCCTACAGCACAAATTTCATGAAGATTGCCTCATTAGTTGTTGAGTTATCGTGATTTTTTATATATGTTCGTTAGCCCGGACACCGACTAAAAGTTCCGGAATCCGAACCGTTGGGCTGATTTCGACCTTATATAGTCCGCGCTGTACTTATAGTACTAGTTAACCCTCGTACACAATTTGAACGATCTATCTTAATTTTAAGTAACTATTTTTAGTAATTTCGCTTATAAGCCTTTAAAACTTGGGAGGTCTGAGAGGGGTACAGAACCACCACTCCAATTGATCCCAAGTTAGGGGAACACGCAAGAGATAGTAAAGAACACCCTTGTGGCAAATTGGAAGCTTCTAGATTTTTTCAAGTTGTTATCTTTATTAATTTTAAAAATATGCTTTAAGGTCTTCTGAAATGTGTGGCTGATCCCTGACCCACTACTCCAATGGGGCCCAAATTCACAAGACACTTAGGAAATAGGAAGAGACATCCTGATACCAAATTTGGAGGTTCTATCTTCATTGGTTTCGAAAATATGCTCGTTTGGCATTAATTCGATCAAAAAGTTCTAGGTTCCGAACCCATGTTCCAATCCCGACCTTACGCAATTCCCGAAGTAGTTTCATTACTAGTAACCTACAGCACAAATTTGATGAAGATAGCGTCATTGGTTGTTGAGTTATCGTGATTTTTTATATTTGTTCGTTAGCCCTGAAACCGATTAAAAGGTCCAGAATCCGAACCCATGGGCTGATTTCGCTCATATGCAATCACCGCCGTACTTTCAGTCATAGTCACCTACAGTTAAAATTTCATCAAGATAGCTCCATTATTTTTTGAGTTATCGTGCCTACGGACGGACGGGCGGACGGACGGACATGGCTATATCGACTCAGGCGGTCACGCTGATCACAAATATATATACTTTTCCATATCTAGCTCGCTTCCTTTAGGTGGTTACAAACACCATACCAAAGTTAATATACCTCTTTACTTATTCTATAGGTGTAGGGTATAAAAATTTTGTTTTTTATTGGTATAGGTGTCGATATGAAGGATTTTGTTTTTATTTATTGGGATTTCCGTTTTTTTGAATTTAGGTTTAATAGGGTTTCTGTCGTATTTGCCTTTACTGCAAATTGCACAATTGTTAGTAATTCTATTAATTGTTATTTTTAATTGTTTATGATAAACTTTATATTTTAAATATTCGTATAATGAAATAATTCCCGGATGTTTTTGTTCTTTATGATGCAAAGTTCTTTTTCTGTTTTCACGTCTTTTGCAAAGTACGTTCTTGTTCAGTTAAGTCTGGAATTAAATATATTCTTCCTTTACCGTCTAAAAGGCTTTCAAATTCCGGTGCAATGTTATTGGATATTACTATTTGGGTTTTAAATCTATTTATTATAGTGTCTAAGTTTGGAATGTGATCAAGTTGTTCTTCTTCTTGTGAATGTATTGTTGGTTGAAGAGATATGTTGTCATTGTTTTCATCATTGTTGTTAATTTCGAAGGCTTCTCTCCCTTCGTTAATATTGAACGTCTCGGTCAGTTCATTTATTTCTTTTTTGCCTGTATTTAGTCTACTAAGGAAGTCAGCAATTTTGTTGTCTTTACCTTTTAAATATTCTATTTTTATATTATATTCACCTAAGGATAGTATCCACCTTTGTAATCTCGGATTTAAATCTTTTCCCAAGTACTTGGTATGAAGCCATTTTAGGGCTTGGTAGTCGGTTTGAAGTTCAAATTCTTTGCCATAGATATATGGTCGAAAATATTTTACTCCCCAAACCAAAGCCAAAAGTTATTTTTCAGTTGTATTGTATCTGATTTCGTGATTACTTAATGTTCTACTAGCATATGCAATAGGATGATTGTCCTGTAATAGCACAGCCAATGGCGAATAGACTAGCATCAGTATTTATTTTAAATGGTTTGTTAAAATCGGGGTATTTTAAAATTGGATGAGATGTTAAAATTAATTTTAATTGTTCAAAAGCATTAATATAAGTTGGATCTAAGGTATTAATTTTAGTATCTTTTTTCAAGTATTTAGTTAAAGGTTGAGCTATTTTTGCATAATTTTGTATGAATTTTCTATAAAATCCAGTTATGCCCAAAAACGATTTTATCTGTTTTTGCGTTGTTGGTAGTTTTAATTCGATTATATCTTTGATTTTTTTTGGATTAGGCTTTACGCCATTTTGGGTTAGAACATGCCCAAGGTATTCTGTTTCTTTGCACAGAAAATTGCATTTGTCGATTTGAACTTTAAGGTTTGCCTTTTTTAGAGCATTAAAAGTTTTATTTAAGTTATCGAAGTGCTCTTGTAGAGAGGTGCTAAATATACACTATACAGATTCTGTTAATGTATTCTCTTAATACAGAATTCATCAGCCGTTGGAAAGTGGCTGGTGCATTATTTAATCCAAAGGGCATTCGAATGTATTCGTAATGTCCAAATGGAGTTGAGAAAGCAGTTTTTTTCTGGTCTTCAGGTTTCGTCTCGATTTGTTGAAAACCTTTTGCCAGGCTCCAGAATATTATCGATGTTAGGTATAGGAAACTTGTCATCAATAGTGATGTCATTCAATTTCCTATAATCAATTACTATACGCCATTTTTTAATGTTGGAATTGTCCATTTTCTTTGGAACAACCCAAACTGGTGAATTATATGGCGAGTTGGATTCCTTAATTATTTTTTGTTTTAACATATCTTTAATTTGCTTTTCTACCTCTTCCTCGTGGATTTTAGGATAGCGGTAGCTTTTACAATAAATCGGTGCATTATTTTTTAATTTTATTTCGTATTTTATCTAATGGGTTGAGGTTAAATTTTCTCCTTCATTATAAAAGAGCTTGATGTTTTTTGTTGAAAATTCTTTTAATTGATTTTTCTCTTCATTATTAAGGTGATTTTGGTTAATTTTATTAAAAATTTCTTCTTTAGAGTTTTTTATAGGTTCTAAGTGGTTCGCTTCGGCGAATTCACGAGGGTAACTAAGATTTTCGAACGGAATCTTATATTTCGAAAATATTTCAAGATATTGGTTTTCAATATCGATTTTTGATTCGAAAGGTATTAGAAAGTTTATGCAAATTATAGCGTCGTATTTCTTACTCTTTAGAGGAAATATTTTCCATTCTAATGTACCATTTCTTTTAAATTCTTTGGGGATAGGTGTGATCAACTTTTGTGTCACTCTTTTTGGACCTCCTAAAGAATTGTATATAATTGGTTTATATTAATTTTGAGTTGTATAATTTAAGATGTTAGGTTTAATAAGACTGGTATCTGAACCTGAGTCTATTAAACAATTTATTTCTATATTGTCGAAAGTAAGTTTGATTATTGGGAGTCTTTTTTCCGAGGCAAGTTTGTAAAATTTACTTCCTCACTAACCCTGTCGACTTCCATTTGTTCGTTATTATGGTTATTGTTTCTGTACTTTCCTGAATAATTTCTATTGTATTGGTTTATTCTATTTTGGTTTGTCTTTTTGTAATTATTACTATTATATCTATACTGTCCTGAATTATTTCTATATCTATTATTGAAATTTTGATAATTTGGATTATGATAATTATTATTAGAATTAGAATGAGAGTATTAGATTCATTTTTATATTTATTAACCGGTTTTGTATATTTATTTTTGAATTTTGAATTAAATTTTGAAAGACGAAATTCTTGTTTGATAATTTCATCTGAATAATAAATTTCGGATTGACAAAATTGATTGTCTAACTCGAATAGGGTTTTTGCATTCTCAATTTGTATTTGAAAAATTGGAATTATCTTTGATTTTAGAATTTGTACGATTTCTCTATCAATAGTTTCGTACGTAAAAGCCTCTTCATTGTCATAATCACATATTTCTGTACACTGACACTGGGATCTCATTAAAATTTCTAATTATTTGATCTGCAGTTAGGCAGAATTTAGTTTGATTAATTGTATTTATTCTAGTACTTTGCTCATTGAGTTGGGCTGTCAAGGCCTGAACTTGAGCAATTAATTGTTGTTCAATTTCACTCATATTTAAGTTTCTGTTTTTATCGAAAACGTCATATCATAAGGTAACATGGGTCCTAAGTCATATCATAAGGTAACATGGGTTTCCCCAAATGGTCAAACTGAAAACCAAATAAACCATTTCATTTTCCAGCAGAAGTGGAGGAAATCTCTTTGTGACGTTAGAAATAAGAGTAGCGGTGACGTTGGAAGCGATCATCATTTAGTTGTTGTGCTGTTGCAGTTAAGAACAGCAGCTGCCCAAAGACGAAATCAAGTGCCTGTCAGAAGAGCTCTCTTCGATGTTGAATCGTTAAAAAATCCCGCAACACGTGGAAATTTTGTATATAAATTACGAGAAAGGGCATCAACATTGAATGAAGGAAATGAACAAGAGGACGTGGCAGTTTCTATTAATGAAAAGTTGGATAAAATAAAAGAATCATTTATAGAAACTGGAAGAGAAACAATACCCCGATTATTGCAGCAAAAAGCCCCATGGATCTCACGAATTTCGTTGGACAACATAGCCAGACGTAAAGAGCTGAAAAACAAAATAAACTGTGAACAGGATTCGCGGCTATTGGGTGAGCTTCGCAGCGAGTATAACAGAGCACATGAGATTGCGCAGAGAAGTGTAAGACGAGACAGAAGGAAACAGATAGAAAACTCCACACATCAGAAAATTCTACTAGAAGAAAGCCAAATTGAAGAAGTAGAGCAGTTCAATTATTTAGGAAGCATGGTGACATCAAATAGAGGAACAGAAGTTGATGTTGACAGCAGAATAAACAAAGCTAGAGCTGCTTTTGGAACTCTATCAAACATATGGCAAATATAGCCCTGCGTACGAAGCAAAAAATATTTGAAACAAACGTCAAATCAGTACTTCTATACGGCTGTGAAACATGGAAGGTAACCGCCATTATCACCAACAATTTGCAGACGTCAAATTTGGCTTCTATTATTTGAGCTGAATTTGGTTCCCCTTTAGATTTATTATTTAGAATAGTTCTATTTTTAATTTTTAGGAGACTTTGTTTTATGAGTGGATATTCTTGGCGTTCAATGTTTCCGTTCAGGAAATCAATTGGTTTTTTTTAAAGTAGACGAATGTATTGTTTTATTATAAATTTCCATAGTTTTGATTATGGAATTTTCATCTAATAGTATAGATTGTTCTTTCTCGGATACAGCGAAAATTCTCAAGTGTTCGTATCTCAAGTGATATAATCTGTATTGTCTTCATTTGCTGAGTGTATGGTAGCATCAGTAGACTTAATTTTGTCAATTTCCATCTCATCTAAATTAACTTCTACCCGTGATAAAGCATCAGCTATTTTATTCTCTTTGCCGGCTTAATATTCTATATCAAAATTGAACTCTTCCAGTTGTATTTTCCACCTTTGCAATTTGGAATTAGGCTCTTTTAAATTATGAAGCCATTGCAACGGTTTGAGGTCAGTTTTAATGGTAAATTTGCGACCAAAAGATATGGGCGAAAGTACTTCACAGCCCATAACCATAGCGAGCAATTCTTTTTCAATGTTAGAGTATTTACACTCATGTTCATTGAGTGTGCGCGATGCGAAACAAACAGGATGGGTCTCTTGTGTGAGAAAGCTCTAAGCGCATAATTGCTTGCGTCAGTAATTAAAACAAACTAAAGACTGTAAAAGGTTTTGCAACTTTTGCGAAGTTTTTAATAAATTTACGGTAGTAGCCGACAAGACCAAAAAATGACTATGATAGTAATAGCATCGACTTTATTAGGATAAGGCTTAACACCGTTAGTAGTTATTATATGTCCCAAAAATTCCGTTTCTCGTTTAACTCACTTTTGTCCAATTGAATTTTTAAATTGGCTTCCTCTAAACTTTTCAAAACTATTTTTATGCTAACGAAATGTTCGTCCTTACTTGTGCTAAAGATTATAATATCGTCCAAATACGTAACAAAATGACGTAATAAAATTTACCAATGAAATCTCGTAAAACAGAATCAATTAACCTTTGAAACGTTGCAGGAGCGTTTTTAAAACCAAAAGGAATCCTGACGAATTCAAAGTGATCATTGATGCTACTAAAGACTGGCTTTTTAATGTCATCTACATGGATTTCAATTTGATGGAAACCCTTGGCAAAGTCAAGAGTAGTGAAATACATAACTCGACCGAGTTTGTCAAGTATGTCCTCCATATTTGGTATGGGGTATTTGTCGTCTACTGTGACGTTGTTTAACTTTCGATAGTCTATTACGATACACCATTTTTGTTCGCCTGACGCATCTTGTTTTTTTGAGACAACCCAAATAAGTGCCGAGTAAGGCGAATTACTGGATCTAATAATACCCTGTTTTAATATGTCATTCATTTGTTTATTCACCTCTTCGCGGTGTAATTCTGGATATCGATACATCTTCTTATAAATAGGAAGTTCATTGACGGTATTAATTTTGTGCTTAATTTGTTTTAAAAATATTTCGTTTTGAAATAATTCCAATTTGTTTAATGGGACTGGAACATGATATTCCGTCTCTTTTTTTTCATTAAAGAAGATAGGAATTTTATTTCCAGAATGTAATTTTAATAATTTAGTTTTATAGTTTAACTCAGCTTGAAGAGGAATTAAAATATTATTGCCTATTAGTCCGTCGAACTTATCGTGAAAGGTTATTTCTTAAAATTCTATTTTGTTGTCTAAATCAAATTCAGTAAAAGGATTTATTGTTACTAATTTATCACAAGGAATTATATTACTTAAAGTTTTAATATTTACAGGTTTTATTATACTACGGAATATTGGATTACATATCCCAGGATTTATAATACTTATGGTAGCACCTGAGTCTATAATAAACTTTAATGGTCTTCCTTTTGATTGAAGTTTTATATAAGGAAATTGTTGTTGGCTTCCGAGGCTTCTCAGGGAAAATTTTGTATTTGATTTTTTATTTCTAATGGTTGACCCTTGTGTTAACAGTTTGGCCCAATTCCATTGGTTCTGGTCTATTATTTCTAAAATTTGAATGATGTGATCTGTTAAATCGGTTAAAATTATTTGATCGGTTAGTTGAAGAATTGACGTTTTGTGAATAGTTATAATTGTTATTATTATTTTGGTTGTTATAAAAATTTTTGTTTAATTAATTATTATTGGAATTATTTTAATAATTTAGATGATTATTATATGAATGATTATAATTTTTTCTAAAGTTCGAATTTCCGTTCTTATTATGTGAGTTTTGCGAAAGAAAATTTTTTCGCTGAAAATAATTTTTATTTAAAGGAAGAATTTTTTGAATCTGATTGTACAGATCTACACTGTTAGTCGTAAATGAAACACTTCGCAATTCATCAAATATTTGCAAAGACGTTCGCTTATCACTCAAAGTTTTTAAAAAAACAGATTTCATACCATAACAATTGTTTGTTAGGTGGTTATTAATTTCGATAACCTGCCTAACTTTATCGCAAAACTTACTTTTAATTCTATTTAATAAAATTACTTGACTATGCACATTATGACTTATAATTAATGGTAAAATACATTCAACTAATTCGATAAAGGTAAATAACGACTCACCGTTTCCATTAAATTCAGGTAGGTTTTCAATGTATTTCAGCGGGTTGATATTTAAATCCAAAGGTTGAACAACAGGTTGTTGTTCTACCATTCTGATTTCTTATGTTAATTTATAGCTTTATTTTTTATTTCAAAACTTTTTGATTTCCAACTTATTTTTGAAAATTTTTTTTTTTTGTTTTATTAACAATTAATTTTAAAACTTATGATTTCTGTTTTTTTTATATTTTTCTATTTATTATTCAGCTTTTATACCCGTGCATACATATATGACATCGGGTATATTAAAATTGCTCCTCCGTTTGTAACGCATCTATCTAGAGGAGCTAAATATAGTGTCAAAGGTGCGTATCGGCTCAGAATCGAAAATAAGTCGATCTAGCTATGTGTGTCTTTGCGTCCGTCCGTCCGTGTGTAAGCAGGATAACTCAAAAACTAAAAAGGCTAGAGTTTTGAAATTCACACAAAGTCATTTTTGGACAATTTCTAGGTTCCCTATTGTTTTTGGCTAAAATCGGACCAAGGCTTCGGGGAGCTGCGGTACAACTTTTTTGCACCAATATGAATTTCTTCAAAACTAATTATACTACGAGGATGAAAATTACACACGGTTAGTTATATAATGAATCGAGCACTTATATGAAGTTTCAAAATGTTACGGCCACATTTTCGGGCAGCTGCCATAAGTTTTCGATTCAATAACTTTGAATCCAATGAAGCTACGAGGTTAAAATTCAAATTGGGCAGGTAGAGTAATAGGGCAAGTTACTTGACAAAGTTGGACATCACTCGGACCAACTTTTAGGGTGGGGGATTTGTTTTTTTTTGTTATTTTTTTTTTAAGCAAAAATTATGGGATAATGAATTCAAAATTTTTTTGTCATATTTTTTTTTAAGCAAAAATTATGGGATAATGAATTCAAATTGTTTTTTTTTTTTTTTTGTATGGTTTTTTTTTTGTTTGTTTTTTTTTTAAGCAAAAATTACGGGATGATGATTTAATTTTTTTTAACTATATTACTTTTTTAAATTTTTTTTGTAATATATATTATATAATAACTTTAGGGAAATAAATAACGATTTATTTTATTGTATACATCATAGTGGGTATGCACGGGTATCTAACAGTGGACAAGGGCAACTATAATCCTCCTCGTTTATTTTATTTTTTATTTTTGTTTTCTTGTTCTTTTTTTTTTGTTTTACTTTATTTGTAATATTTGGAAATTCCGCACTTAATTAACTACATTTATGTTTGCATTTATTAATTAAAAAAAATGAAAAGTGAAGAATTTTTTAAAATTTTCGTTAATGAGTTTTTGATATTTTGTTTTAATTTTTTTTATAAAGTATTTTTTGTTTTATTATATTTGTAATATAAGTAATTTTTATAATTTTATTTCACAAAAAAAAAGGTTTTAAGTTTTTGTTTTATTTTTATTTTAATATTTGATTTATTGATTTATTATTTTATTTTTAGTTAATTACTGTTACAGAATATAAGAATCAGTTACTTACAAGCTTTTCAAAATATAATTTTCACAAACAAATTTTACACTTCTATTCAATTTTAATTTTATTTTAAATAATCACTAGTCCAAATGAAATATTTTTTTATACCCGTGCATACATATATGACACCGGGTATATTAAAATTGCTTCTCCGTTTGTAATTCGATTTATCTATGTGTGTCTGTCCGTCCGTGTGTCAGCACGATAACTCAAAAACTGAAAGAACGAGATTTTTGAAATTCACACAAAGTCATTGGTTAAAATCGGAACAAGGCTTCGGGGGGCTGCCATACAACTTCTTTGCACCAATATGAATTTCTTCAAAACTTATTATACTACGAGGACAAAAATTACACACGGTTAGTTTATATATAATAAATCGAGCACTTATATTAAGTGTCATAATGTTACGGCCTAACATTAAGTGTCATAATGTTTTTCGGGCAGCTGCCACACAAAGTTTTCACTTCAATAGCTATGAATTTAATGAATCTACGAGGCTAAAATTAAAATTGGGCAGATAAAGTAATAGGCCAAATTACTTGGCAAAGTTGAACATCACTCGAACCAACTTTTAGGGTGGGCGAATTGTTTTTAATTTTTTTTTTTTATATGATTTTTTTTTCGTTTTTGTCTTGTTTTTATACCCTACACCTATACAATAGGTAAAGGGGTATATTAACTTTGGTATGGTGTTTGTAACCACCTAAAGGAAGCGAGCTAGATATGGAAAAGTGTATATATTTGTAATCAGGGTCACCTCCTGAGTCGATATAGCCATGTCCGTCCGTCCGTAGGCAGGATAACTCAAAAAATAATGGAGATATCTTGATGAAATTTTAACTGTAGGTTACTAGGACTGAAAGTACGGCGGGGATTGCATCTGGGCAAAATCGGCCCATGGGTTCGGATTCTGGACCTTTTAATCGATCGATGGGCTAACGAACATATATAAAAAATCACGATAACTCAACAACTAATGATGCTATCTTCATGAAATTTGTAGTGTAGGTTATTGATAATGAAACTACGGCGGCGATTGCGTACGGTGAGGATTGGCCAATGGCTTCGGAAGTTAGAACTTTTTGATCGAATTTAAGCCAAACTAGCATAATTCCGAAACCAATAAAGATAGAACCTCCAAATTTGGTATCAGGGTGTCACTTTAGATTTCTTTAATCTCCTTGAAATTTGAGCAGAATTGGAGTAGTGGGTGGGGACCATCCACTCAGTTCCGAGGGCCTTAAAGCATATTTTCGTAATTAATAAAGATAGTAACTTGAAACAAATGTAGAAGCATCAAATTTGCAACATGGGTGTTTTTTACTATTTCCTGCGTGTCCCTCTAATTTTGGATCAATTGGAGTGGTGGTTCAGTACCTCTCTTAGACCCCCCAATGTGTAAAAGCTTATCATCGAAATTAATAAAACTAGTAACTTAAAATTAAGATAGAACGTTCCAATTGTGTACAAGGGTTAACTAGTGTTGAAAGTATGACGGGGACTGCATGTGGGCGGAATCGTACCATGGTTTTGGGTTCTGAAGCCCTTGAAAAGTTCAAGGGCTAACAAACATATTTCTTAAAAACACCATAACTCAAAAAATAATGCCGCTATTTTGATGAAATTTAAACTCTAGGTTACTAGTAATGAAAGTACCATGGGAATTGGTTCTGGTCGAGTTCGGACAATGAGTTCGGATTCTACAAGCTTTTGATAGATCTGAGGCCAAACGATGTTAATTTCGAAACCTAAGAATATATTTCCTATTTGCTATGTGTCCCCGAAATTTAGACTTAATTGTAGCGGTGGTTCAGGTGGCTCCTAAGATATCCCAAAATTAAAAGGCTTATCTTCGAGATTCATGAAGATAAAAACTTTAAATTTGATACACGAGGATTCTTTCCTATTTCCGTTTTTATTTAACACTTTTATTTTTTAAAAGGCTAAGAATTTTACCAAAAAACATATTAAATTCCTTTTTTTTTAATTTTTATTGTATCATATATTTAATTGAATTATTACCATAGGTTATATATAATTAAGACATTGTGTACAATACTTAAGCTATATTCAAAGGTACTTGCTGCATTTGTGTAAAATTTATTGTTGTATTTAAATGAATTATATGAAAAGTTCTAAATTTGTAATTATATTTTAGAAATACATTTATTGCATATTTTGCGTTTATAAGCTTTTCGATAGGTACATAAACTAGCAATTTGAAATAATTGCAATTTGGAAAAATTTTAATTATTTAAATATATTAAATTTTTATCACAAAAAGTGATAAAAGTTTTCAAGTTTTTTTGTTTTTTAATATTTTTAAATCGATAAATTAGTAAGAATTTGTAATATTTTTTATAGATAGTCTAATTAGAAAATGTTTTTAGTATTATAAAGTTAATTTGGTTAGCTATGTTTTACGACCAAACTAATAACAGCTTTTATTGTTTTAAAAAGACTTATGAACTTCCCATTAAATTTGAACCAAGTAGGTGTAGGTTATTTCTAAGTCGGTTGCATCGACTGACTGTTTCTTTACTTGTTTTTTAATGATTTTTTTTTTTGTTTTATGATTGTTTTTGTTCTTTTTATTTTTCAGATTTTTATTGTTGTTTTTTTTTTTAAGCAAACATTATGGGAAAATGAATTCAAATTTTTTTTGTGGTTTTTTGTTTTTGGTTTTTATTTTTTAAGAGAAAATTATGGGATGATGAGTTAGATTTTTTAATTCTTTTTAACTATTTTATTTTTTTAAATTTTTTGTGTAATATATATAATATATATAATAGTGTATACATCATAGTGGGTATGCGCGGGTATCTGAAAGTTGACAAGGGCATCTATAATCTTTCTCGTTTTTCAATAAAATTAAATTTTTTTTTTGTTTAACTCAAGTTCTTTATCACAAATCCCTTACATCCAGAGATCCTACCGACTGCGCCACTTTTGTTCGAACGAGAGTCATAAAAAAATATAATAAATTAAATAAAAGTAAAGTAAAATTTTATTTGATATCTTCTTTATTTGACTGTAACTTTTTGAGTGAATTGTAATTCTAAATTTTATAATTATCTTTAAAAATTTATTTTATTCTAAAACCGTAAGAAACGTTACAATGCATAATTTTCACGGAATCAGTTTACAAAGATTATTTTCTTTATAGGAACCGTTATTCGTAAATTTTGTAATTTATTAAGGCTAATTTTCATTACGGCAATTTACTGGGCAAAAGTCAGAGCATAGGCAGAAGATACAAAAATACTATTCGTGTGACAAAGAAGAAACGATAAATTACTGGGAGAAACATCCATAATCCTTAGACAAGTATTGAGAAAGTGCCATAATCCTTGGCAAAAAGATGTTCTCTAAGGTCTTTTTCCTATAAAGTTGCTACTACATACAAAAAAAAAGTGTATTCTACACAAAAATTTTTTGCATACTATTACATATTTTTATGGATACTTGACATTTGAATTTTGTAAACAAACAAGAGAATGTAAACAAAGAAAAAAAACATTTTATATTATGGTTTGATGAACGAATTTTTATTTAAAATTATTTGAAATTGATTAAAATTTTATCATTTATTTTAAATGAATAAAATTTTAACTTTGAATTGAAGAATTTGCAAAATATAAATTTAAAAATTAAAAAATAAGGTTTGTAATATTTTTTTGTCAAAAGATATAAAAAATTTTTAATATAAATTTAATCATTTTACTCTTTCTCTCCTATTGAGAGTATACTATATACCTCTCTTTCTAAATTCAAGAATACTGGGCAAAATTTTCTCATGAAAACCTGCCTTTATAAAAAAATACTTAGGAATTTTAATAATCTATATATATAAAAGGGAATGTTTGTTTGTTTGTTTGTTTGTTTGTATGTAGCGAATAGACTCCTAAACTGTCCAGCCGATTTTCATGAAAATTTGTATATAGGGGTTTTTGGGTACGGAAAGAAATCGTGGCCCAAAAATTTTGCTCTAACGGACCGCCAAGTTGGGGCTGTGGTGCAAGTATTTAAACTTCTTTGTTCTAAAATGAAAACGGTTTGACCGATTGACTTCAAATTTTGTATACGTGATGCTCTTTGAGAATTGAGTAGACACTATTAACAGTTTTGTAATTTATTAACCCATGTCGGGCCGACGGGTGGTCAAAAAAAATTTTGGGTCCAAACTTTGTCCGATTTTACGAAATTCTGCTTTGGTTTAAAAGAAAGCCCCAAAAAAATTTTTGTTGAGTTCCATTAACCCATTGCGGCCCAACAGCTTTTTATAGGTTTTTTCAATACTTTACTCTAACTTCGAAACGGTTTGACCGATTGACTTCAAATTTTGTATACGTGATGCTCTTTGAGAATTGAGTAGACACTATTGACAGTTTTGGAATTTGTTAACCCATGTCGGGCCGACGGGTGGTCAAAAAAAATTTTGGGTCCAAATTTTGTCCGATTTTACGAAATTCTGCTTTACTTTTAAAGAAGTCCCCAAAAAAAATTTTATTGAGTTCCATTAACCCATTGCAGCCCAAAAGCTTTTTATAGGTTTTTTCAATACTTTACTCTAACTTCGAAACGGTTTGACCGATTGACTTCAAATTTTGTATACGTGATGCTCTTTGAGAATTGAGTAGACACTATTGACAGTTTTGGAATTTGTTAATCCATGTCGGGCCGACGGGTGGTCAAAAAAAATTTTGGGTCCAAATTTTGTCCGATTTTACGAAATTCTGCTTTACCTTTAAAGAAATCCCCAAAAAAAATTTTATTGAGTTCCATTAACCCATTGCGGCCCAAAAGCTTTTTATAGGTTTTTTCAATACTTTACTCTAAATTCGAAACGGTTCGACCAATTGACTTCAAATTTTGTACACGTGATGCTCCTTGAGAATTGAGTTGACACTATTAACAGTTTTGGAATTTATTAACCCATGTTGGGCCGACGGGGTGTCAAAAAAAATGTTGGGTCCGAATTTTGTCCGATTTTATGAAATTCTGCTTTGGCTAAAAAGAAAACCCACAAAAAAATTTTATTGACTTGCATTAACCCATTGGGGCCAACATCTTTTTATAGGTTTTTTCAATACTTAACTCTAAATTAAAAACAGTTTGACTGATTTTCTTTAAATTTTGTATACGTGCTCCCCTGTGAGAATTGAGTTGACACTATTAACAGATATGGAATTTGTTAACCCATGTCGGCCCGACGGTTGGTCAAAATAATTTTGGAAGCTAATATTGTCAAAATTTGCGAAGTACTGCTTTGGCTAAAAAGAAAGCCCCAAAAAAATTCTGTTGAGTGATTTGGAAGCAAATTACGTCCAATTTTGCGCAATACTGCTTTGCCCAAAGTGAAAGTGTAGTTCCGTTAACCCAGTGGGGCACAGTGGCTTTTAATAGATTTTTGCGTTACTTAACTCTAAATTAGAAACGATTTGACCGGTTTAATGCTACCGGATTTGACTCAAATTTTATATGTGTGAAGCAACTTGAAAATGGAGTTGAGTCTGTTAACAGTCGGTCTTGCGATTTTTCAAAAAAATTTTTTGGAAGTAAATTACGTCAAAATTTGGAAAGTAGTTCGTACTGCTTTGAATTACAGAAAGTTTCAAAAATTACTAGAATAATCCTAGAAAAATCGTTTTAAAAAGATTGCTTTCATACATTTTAAAATTTACATGTGTAAACCGTGTGAAGTTTTGTGTTAACTTTTTGCAGTAACATCAAATTCAATTAAACCTCCATTGAGAGGCGCAGCAACGCGCACCGGGTATTAGCTAGTAATTAATAAGAGGGAAAAAAAACATTTAAGCAAAAGTTGTTGTTTGTTCGGGTGGAGATGTATATATTTATCTCACTTCCTGTTCGTTATGTTTTATTGCCGTTTCAAAGTCTTCTTTGCACTCCTTGAAATGTTCATTATTTTACCGCTTTTTCCATATTCTGCAATACCAGGTCTACATTTTGATTGTACTGGAGACTGTCATCACAGATATTTTGGTTTGTGCACAGCATCCTAATTGTGGATTGATCCAAACCAGAACATTTAAAAGCTTCATGGAAAACTTTTTTACATACTCCCACATTCAATTCCAGTTTCACCCTTAATATTCATCTCGCATTTGTGACACGACGTCATTTCACGTAATTAAAATTATTTTTTTACTTTTTTATTATTTGTCCCCGATTATTTTTTTTTATTAATAATTGCTGAGCAATTTATTTTCCGTTACCGTTTAAATTAATTAAAATTTGTACCGATAAAGAAAATAAAACACGTTCGTATAGTTTTGAATTTAATCAATAACTCGAATTAATATATAATATATAATTATAGTCTTAACTTAGTCTTATATAATTCAGTCTTAACTTATTTGTTGACCTATACACTGCACGAAATAAGTGACTAGTTCACTTTTATTATAAAAAAAAATACAAGTTTTAAATTTTAAACTGTTTATTTGAATTGTTAATTATTAATTAATTTGTTAATCGAAATTTTACAGGTATTTATATCAAAAAAGATGCAATGTTAGCGAAACATATTTTATGGGAAAATTATAATTAAAGGTTTCCCAATAGTTATTAATTTCCATATAATTGATTTATTTTAATTTAATTTTGCTGAGATTGCGTCTGTACATAAAGGTGAATAACATATTAAGAAAGTTAGTAATTGGACTTATAAATATATCAGTTATTGCATATGGTTATGTAATATCCGGTATAGGATACATAACTCCTCCCGTCTAAGATAGATGTTACGGCCAGATGAATCGAGTTGTCGGTTCGATGGATGAAACAGCTAAGACGTTGGGTTGGTTTTCGTTTAAAATGCTTGGTTGTTTAAAGTTAACTGGTATTATAGAATTGGTATGATATTTTTTCTTCTGATACTGGATGTAGAATATTATTTGAGATGTGATTGTGACTATGAATAATATAGTAACAATAGTTAGTGAAAGTGAAGTGTAAATAGTATTTCTTTCGGTTATTGTTGGTTGATTTGCTTTAAATTCAGTAAATTGATAATTATTTAAGTTTTTTAAAAGTATTTTGCTATTTGAATATGTTGAATTGATTTTGTTAAAGATGGTTGGGTGGATGTTTATTTCGTCCCAATGGCTATTGATTACTGATGTATATGTTATGCTATTGATTTTTATTTCACAGTTGTTGAAATGTATGAGTATAGAGCCTTTAAGTTTTTTATGACTTATACCACAAGTTGTAAAAATAGTTGTTTCTGGAATATTGATTAATACAATGTAATTAGGTTCAGGTTGAAAGATTTCTAAATCGGTTTCTCTGTTGTGTAATTCGCATGATGTAGGTTTATTTCGTATTAGGTTGCCAATACATGTTGAATTTTGTGTTTTTTCCTTATGTGGATTTTCCTTACAATTAAATAAATTTTCTATTTTTGGACATTTTTTATCTAAGTACCGAATTGTGTTATCAGTTATTATTAAGAAAGGTTTAGAAGAAATAGTTTTAGTAGATTGGATAGGAAGTGTTATGATGTGAAAGAAGGAAAATGTTTCATTAGAAATTACAGGAATCTGTATGTTAAAAATTATATTTGTATTATTATAATAAGCTTGTAGTTCCAACATTTCATAGAGATTTTCATCAGAGTTTAAACTTAAATTTTGTTTTTGGAAAATATTATGGATTTCTTGAATTTCATTTTGATTTAGAATTTGCTTAGATATTATATTCAATTTTGCAAGGATAACTGCTTCCGCGATATTATTTAAATGTTCTTGTAGTAAGTCGATATTGTAGTTAATTTGTTGAAATAATTGGAGATATTTGAACTTTGAATTTTCGGATTTTATGGAATTCTTAAGTTGGTCTTGGATTTCAGTAAAATGGTAAGCTATTGAAGTTTGTTGTTCGTTAATGGGATTTGTGATATTTTCAAAGCGTTTGATCATATTATTGTTTAAAAAATTTTGGTTAAAAATACTGTTATTTTTCGTTTTGATAATAGTTTCAATTTCTTCGTTTAGTTTTAAAGCGTCATTTGCATCCAAGTTTCCTGTGATACTTTTAATAAGAGTTCCTAGTCCGTTTATTATGCCTCTTCGTTTCCGAAATATGGGCATTAAGTTAGATAGTTTGTCTTTTCAATTTTGAAATTTCAGTTTAGAAATTGTTAGAGATTGATCTAAAACTGTTATTTTGTCAAGTGAATTTATAGAAGTTTCTAAGTTATTTATGTTTTCTTGATAATGTTCCAATTTTACAATATGGAGGAAGTTTATGTGAGTTTTTATTACTTTTGCGGAACCAAGGTTTAAAGGGAGAATGCCATTATTATTAGAGACGTCGTGAATTTCCATCCGCTGGTTAAGGGCTAGCGGTATCAGTCTGGAATTTAAGTTTACGTTTAATTTTAGATTTATGTAATTTTTGATTATTTTTTGTAATAACTGTAACTTTATTGTTTTTCCTAAGTCTACATCTTTTAAATCTAGGAGTGATTTTATTTCTACGATTTTCTTTTCTAAATATAATTTGATTTTCATTTATTTCAACAGGATCTTCCCTATTGTTGTTTAGTTTATCAATATTTTGATTCATAATTTTTTCTAATTGCAATTTAATTTTTGGATATAATTCTTGTTTAAATAAATTTAATTTCTCTAAGTATTCGTGTTCGTTATTAAAATTTACATTATCATTAAATTTGGAAGTTTTTCCATAAAATAGTTCGAAGGGGGTAAATTTTGTAGAAGAGTGTATAGAGTTATTGTAGGTTATTAAGCATTCATTAAGGATCTCTGAGTGATTTAATTCAATGTTATTTTCTTTACTTTTATTTAAAACAATTCGATAGATTTCGGTAATGGTGGAGTGAAGACGTTCAACAGGTGAGTTAGAAGAGGATTGTTAAAGGAAGTATAGTGAACATTGATATTGTACTGAAGACAAAAATCTTTGAAAATGTTGGCAGTGAATTCACCACCTTGATCACATATAATTTTTTGAGGAATACCGTGAAGGCTTATAAAATGTTTAAGAGATTTAACAATATTAAGACTATTCCTGGTTTCTAAAGGGTAAGCTGATGCGAATTTGGAAAATTTGTCAATCATTGTTAAGTTCAAAGAATTATTTATTGTATATATGTCGATATGTATTATGTCTAAGGGTTTTGTAGGGATTTCAGTTTTTTCGAATTTTAATTTAACCGGGTGTCTGTCATATTTAAATCTATTGCAAATTTCACAATTGTTTATTGTTTTTTGAATTTTATTTTTAAGAAACGGGAAATAATATTTTCTTTTTAAGTGGTTCAATGTTTCATTGATACCCCTGTGGTTGTTTTTAATATGGTAATCTCTTATTAATTTGTCTTGTTCGTCGTTTTCTTTTATATCTGTTAACATTTCAGTGCATCTAATTAGTCTAAAGATTTTACTATTCGAAAAATATTTTGAGTAAACGTTTTGTATTATTTTAAACGTTTCGTCGTCTGTATAAATTGCTGAAAGTTTATTTGGAGCTAAATGTTTTTTAAGGATTTCAGTTATATTTTCTTCATTAAATGCAGGACTACGAATCGTTCTGCGATATTTATTTCTAAAAATGGATTCCAGTGAGAATGGAGGTCTTGTATCAGTTTTTATTAAAATTACTTGAAGATTAAATTCATTTAGAGGTCTTTCCGATATATGTATTCCGTCATCAAGATTTTCAATAGCAGAATGAATAGTAGAGGATGAGTCAGAAATTGGATTGATATTAATATTACTATTGATAGTTTCATTATTAGGATTATTACTACGGATGGTGGAAACAATATTGGAATTAAAGGATCTTATTGAATTTGTATTGTTTGTTTCATTAATATTAATGTCAATATTTGGGATTTTAGTCGAAGTTTCACTAATTATAGTTCTACTTAACGCGTCAGCGTTTGCATTTTGGGTACCTTTTTTGTAAACAACTTGGTAGTCGAATTCTTCAAGTTTAAGGCGCCATCTGACCAATTTTGAATTAGGGTCTTTGAGACTCATAAGCCAAGTTAACGGCTTATGATCAGTAACGATTTGAAATTTACGACCGTAAAGGTATGGTCTAAAGTATTTGGTGGCCCACACTATGGCCAGCAGTTCTTTTTCGATTGTTGAATAATTAATCTCAGTTTCGTTGAGAGTGCGACTGGCGTAACAAATGGGTAAATCATTACCAATAGGACCTTGAGATAGTACGGCTCCTATTGCGATATTGCTTGCGTCAGTTGTTAGTACGAATGGTTTTGAAAAGTCGGGATATTGCAATATTGGATCGTTAATGAGGAGGTTTTTACATAACTCGAAAGTTTGAACATATTGATCGTTAAGATCTATGTTTTTGTTTTTCTTTAAACATGAAGTTAATGGTTTAGTTAATTTTGCAAAGTTTTTTATAAATTTGCGATAGTAGCCTAAAAGGCCAAGAAAAGATTTAATTTCTTTTTGGGTTTTTGGAATTGGAAATTTTTGGATGGCTTTAATTTTTTCTGGATTGGGCTTGACACCCTCTGTGGTCACAATGTGACCTAAAAACGCGACTTCCTTATGGAGGAATTCAGATTTGTCGAGCTGAATTTTGAGGTTCGCTTGACGAAGTTTTTCGAATACTTTTCTCAGGCTTTCTTCATGTTCTTGAAGTGAAGTTGAGTAGACGATTATATCGTCTAGGTAAACTAAACATATTTTTCCTTGTAAATCTCCAAGGATATTATCCATAACGCGTTGGAAAGTCGATGGGGCATTTTTCAGCCCAAATGGCATCCTCAAGTACTCGAAATGGCCACCTTCAACAGTGAATGCAGTTTTTTGAACATCTTTTGGGTCCATCTCTATTTGATGAAAACCCGAAGCTAAATCAAGTGTACTAAAATACATACTTTTTCCTAATTTATCGAGAATTTCCGTAATATTCGGTAGTGGGTAACGATCACTAATAGTTTTCTCATTAACTTTGCGATAATCGATGACTAATCGCCATTTTTGTTTACCGCTCGCGTCTAATTTTTTAGGAACGATCCAGACTCCAAGAGCTCCATGGAGAGTGGCTGGGTCGAATTATACTTTGAGACAACATATCATTAATTTGTCTTTTTACTTCATCCTTATGTACATAAGGATATCTATAAGATTTTGTATATATAGGAACATCGTCAACTGTATTAATACGATGTTTAACTTTATTTGTAAATGTTAGGTTTTGGTTATCTTTATAAAAAACATCATCATAATTTTTACACAGATTAAGTAGAACTTTTTGTTCCTCTTTATTTAAGTGAGAAACTCTAAGAGATTTATAAAAGTTTTCAGGAAGAATATTTGAATTTGGACAAGAAAGATTAAAGTTATTAATTTCAATGAATTGATTAGAGGAGTAAGCAGTAACCTTTAAAGGTTGTTCAAGAAAGATAGTTTGTGGAGTAGGTAGAAAATTTGAAACTTCAATAAAACTATACCATACTTTTGCATTGTAAATACCTTCTTGTATATACAGACTAGGTTTTATTTGTAATTTATTAACCATAATATCGCCACTTTCTATATCAACTGGTAGTTTAAAAATTTGTTTAGAGTTTGGTTCGATTATAAATTTATTAGACATATAATTAGGTTTAAAATTTAGAGGTAAAATAGAATATTTTGTAATTAAATTTTTGTTCTCAGTATCAACTTTGGCTCCCAAGGCAGATAGTGCATCATAACCAAGGAGTCCATCAAAATATGCGTGAAATTTAAAGATTAAAAATTTTGTTTGTCCAGGGTGATTAAATTCAAGGAAGTTTGGTAGTGTAATTTGTTGGTTTAATTCAATGCTGTTAAAAGCGGTAGAAATAGATATAGGTTTAATTTTTTCAAAGAGTTTAGTTTGTAAGAAATCAGGACTTATAAAAGAATTGGATGAACCGGTGTCGATAAGAAATTTTAAAGGACGATCAAAAGGTGAACTGATATTAATATAAGGAAGAACTGTGCCGTGTTTATTTAAATCTATGAACCCGATGGCTGGTTCGAGGCAGTTGGCATAAAATTTGGATTTTCTGGGGTTTCTTCAACATTAGTGTTGTTTACCCAAGTTGGTATATTGTGTTCGAAATTATAAAATTGATCTAAGTTTTGAAAATTATCGTTTTTAATAAAATTATTTCTATTATTGTTATGTGAACATGAACATTCGGTTGATGTATTAAATAATTCTTTATTACTAAAATTTTGATTTTGATTAAAATTCCTAATTTGATTTGAAGAATTTAATCGATGTTGAATTGTATTACCAGTACTAATGTCCATGGGAGTAGATTTGATAAAGTTCTGAACGTTTGGTCTTTGAGGACCCCAATTTTGTCTTTGAAATTTATTTTGGAAATTGAATTGGTTATTTTGTTTATTAAAAGAATTTCTTGGATTTGAATTGAAAGAATTTTGCGGTTTGTTGAAATTTTGATATTTTGGTTGCTGGGGATTATGTGGAAAACGATTACTATTTTTATAGAACTATTATCGAATTTAGTATAGGAAATATTTTGTTCTTTGATACAGTAGGAAAAAGCTACTGACAAAGATGGTGGCTTCATGGCTCTAATTGTTGAGCCCAAAGGTTCTCTTAAACCTGATAGAAAGACATTTAAACACATTTCAGTGTATAAATCTCTTTTGGAGTTTATAATAGCAGAATTTCTTTCATGTATTTGAATATGATTTGTCATTGTTGCTAAGATTTCTATAACTTCACTGTAGAAAGTTTCTACAGTTTTACTATGTTGTTTTAGACCGTGAAGGTCTCGAATAAGAGAAGTTTCATTTCTCTTATCAGAGTAATGGAGAATTAAATTTTCTTTGATGTTTGCCCATACTAGTGGGGTGCCATACATATTTAACACCTCGTTAGCAGGTCCTACAATTTTATTTCTAATAGATCTAAGTAGCATTTGTCCGTATGGAGTTCCGTCTGTACATGCAATTATTGAAAGAGTTTCTTCACAATTGCCAATGAATTCGAACAATAGTTTTGGATTGCCTTCAAATTTTGGAAGGTCTTTTATAGCGTCTGGAACTCTTAACGAGTTGAAAATATCGATTGTATTTAACGTAACAACATTTTCTCTCGGACTTTGTGGGATGGGTTGGACAATTGGAACTTCTGGTATATTATTATTATTATTTATTGGGTTCATGTTTATAGGATAATCGGAATTTTCAAAGCTCAAATACGTATTATTTAATGGAGATAATGGAAAAAGTAAAATATTATTTAGGTTTTCGCGTTTATCAGCTTTATCCTCACAATCTTCTTCACTAATACTTTCCAAACAAGTAAATTTAAGTTTCCTAAGCTTATTATAATTTTTAGGATAAGGATTCGGGCGTTTAAAAGGCATAAATGATAATAAAAAACAGCACTTACATTAAAATGATGGGTATCCACATCATATCAGGAAGGCAACAATGGATAAAAATCCTCCGGAAATCTTCGTGAGATATTGATATTCCTTCAATACCTGCCCTTGTATATTCCAATATTCCGTTGAAACAGCAAGGTGCTAATAATAATCTGGACAGCACAATAATCAAGATGATTTCAATATTCCCTTGAAATTTTTGGTTTATTAATACTATCCCACTTCACTATTTTATTAGAATTTTTTTTTTATTATTTTTCTGTGCCTAAGGCAGCCTCACCTTAGGTAGAATTATGGCTTAATTCACAGACTAAAAAAAATTTTATTAATTAGTTATTTTATTATTACACGAAGATAGACCGTTTGCCTATGCTACCGACTGCGCCAAATAAGTGACTGGTTCACTTTTATTATAAAAAAAATACAAGTTTTAAATTTTAAACTGTTTATTTGAATTGTTAATTATTAATTAATTTGTTAATCGAAATTTTACAGGTATTTATATCAAAAAAGATGCAATGTCAGCGAAACATATTTTATGGGAAAATTATAATTAAAGGTTTCCCAATAGTTATTAATTTCCATAAAATTGATTTATTTTAATTTAATTTTGCTGACATTGCGTCTGTACATAAAGGTGAATAACATATTAAGAAAGTTAGTAATTGGACTTATAAATATATTAGTTATTGCATATGGTTATGTAATATCCGGTATAGGATACATAACTCACGCGCTTTAATTAATTTTATTTTAATAGTTTATTACTTATTTATTATTAATTTCGGCAGTGCAATTATATTTTTGTTAATATAATAAATAAAGAAACACAAAAAAAAAAAATTAAAATTAAGTTAAGAAATTCTTTCTTTTAAACTGTGTCATTACATTATTGAATTTTTTTATTAAAAGTGATACTTAAATTTTAAAAGCATTTAATTTAATTTGCCTTGTAGTTTTTTTTTTTTTTATATTGATAATATTTCTAAACTTTTTTTTTTGCAAACTGTATCATATTACATTATTGAAATTATTTTTTATATTGTATTAAGTGTTACTTAATTTTAAAGGCATTTAATTTAATTTTTTAAACATTTTAAAAACTTTTTAGAACATTTTTTTCGTTTATTTCTGCTGAATTCACAACTTTTTGGTTTTTTGCTAAGTTAAATTTAAAAATAAACTTTAATATGGAATTCAAATGTAATCTTGCTAATTGTACAATTTCTGATAACAAATCTAATTTTGTGGTTTGTAAAGCGTTCTGCAAACGTAAGTTACATTGTGTTTGTATTGGAGCCAGTAGGGATTGGTACCACCCTTCTTTAGAAAATTGGTTTATATGTGATGACTGTCAGCATCATGAATCGGTTTCAAGACATATGTTCGACAACCTTAGTAAGTCCATAGCTGATATGAACGATAGGAATACCGGTTTATTAAATAAAGCTATTTTGGTAATTGATTCAAATCGCTATTCATTCAATGATATGGTTAAATCATTTGATTTATTATGCAACACAATGGCGGAGAAATCTACCGATT
This sequence comes from Dolichopus griseipennis, assembly GCA_963082915.1. Classification (NCBI taxonomy): domain Eukaryota; kingdom Metazoa; phylum Arthropoda; class Insecta; order Diptera; family Dolichopodidae; genus Dolichopus; species Dolichopus griseipennis. The sequence goes on along the minus strand of OY720441.1, from coordinate 162,188,751 downwards.
CTAATCACACATTAAATAATGAGTTTAACGACTTAAAAACTGAGCTATTAACTGAAATTTCTGCTCAATTTACTAAAAATTTTGAGAATGTTTCCAAGTCGTTAGAAGCTGGTTCCAGCAGTGCTTCATCAATTTTTGCAGTTCCTAAAAATTTTGAACGTATGGAAGCAGCTGTTATTAAGCATATTAATACGGTTCACCCGGACTATGCCAGCACTAATGTTGAAATGTTACATAATTTCTGATGTTGCATTACTTCAGACAAATCTTAATTCTCTACAAGAATGGTGCTTCTCTAATAAACTAGAACTAAACATTGAAAAATGCAAGGTTATGAGTTTTACACGTAAGAGATCTACCATTTTATTCGGTTATAATATAAATAATGTAACCCTTGAAAGGGTTAAAAGCATTACCGAATTAAGGATTCTGTTGGATGATAAACTGAACTTCCATCTCCATTATGAGTATATGATTTCCAGGGCAAACAAAATGCTCGGCTTTATAAAAAGAAGAGCTAAAGAATTTAGCAGCATTGCTGTAACTAAAGCTCTTTATTGTTCTTTAGTACGTTCTATTCTTGAATATGGTAATATTGTGTGGGATCCTGCATTTCAAATACATTCTGATAGAATAGAATCCGTGCAAAAGCAATTTCTTCTTTTCGCTTTAAGAAATCAATATAATCCTAGAGATTATTCAATTCTGCCTAGCTATCTTGTAAGACTTAATTCATTGAATATGTTAACGTTATCCTCAAGCAGGCAAATTCTTTCTTCCTGCTTTACTTTTGACGTCTTAAGAAAAAACATTGACGTTCGGTATTTATTGGATAACTTTAAAATAAACAATGGTGCGAGAAATACGAGAAGCACTAAATACTTAGTTGAAAATACTCATAGAACTGAATATGGAAAAAATGAACCAATAAATAGATGTTGCATTACATTCAATAAACACAGTCATCTTTATTCTACACAAATTTCTCGATACACTTTTAAACATAAATTAAACTTAAAATTCATTCATGACCTAAGACAATAATTTTAACCTTCATTATATCATATTACACTTCAAGTTCATATTATTTTTTAATTTAGTTACTTTATACAGTTAGTTAATACAGTTAGTATTCATAAATTTAATTTCAACTGTGTTTTTGCTTTGTATGCATTTTCTACAAATAAACAAATAATTATACTTTTGATTCTTAATATATTTAAAATTTTTTTGGCTATGTAATCAAATTTCAAGTTAATTATAAGTTTTAGTTTTAAGAATTATTTTGTAAAAACCTTTTTTTTTGTTCAAATAAATAAAGAAATAATAATTTTTGTACCGAACTGCATAATTTTGGATCACAAGTTCAAAATTCCGAATATAGTAGAAAAATGCAAACTTTTGATAAGGCAATTCAAGTTGATACACTACTTGATTCTCCTAAAAATTGCGTTAAAAGCGTGCAAACAGATTTTGCAATTTTACATAAATTTGGGACCCAACGGACTAATGATGAATGGTGTGGAAGAATTACCAAGCTAATAGATTGTAATAAATCATCAATCGTCAAAGATAGTAACTATTCGTCTACTTTTGTAAAGGGCGTTCCTTGCTCGTTTGATGAACATAAGTTAACTCAATTTATAAAAGCAGAATTTAACATTGGTTCGGTAGTGTGTACTAATTTAACACCTAACCGTATAAAGAAGAACAAAATGAAATATTTATGCTTTCTTATCTCTGGTTCTGTTTATTCTTTGAGAATTTTACAACATCCAAGCAACGTCAATATATGGAATTAAATTGGTGCAGCTATTGAATTAAGTAAGCCTCAGGTCAAAGGTAACCTAAACAAAAATATGAAAACAGTTTTACAAGACACGAATACAGGTTATACAATAAGAAATTCTAAATTAAATTACAAATCCTCTTTAAACACTAAATCTAATTTAACAAATTTACTTGATTTATCTTTTCCTATACCTCCTACTAATTTTTCTAAATCAATTGATATTTCAAATACTAAAACACTAATTAATCCTAACAAATCTGATATTATTGCACAAACTGATACTAATACTATTCCTATTTCGAATATTAATATAAAAAATAATACTAAAAAGATCATTTCTAGTAATTCAAATGATCTTACCAAATCAGGTAATAACAAACAAATTAACGATTCTTATCTAAAAAATAAATTTTCAAAATTCAAAAAGTCTGTATCAAATAAATTTAATATATACCAAAATTTTTTTCAAGGTGAAACTATTATGCCCCAAAGTAAACCTTCTAGCTTAACTGTAACAAAATGTTCTTCTAATAAAATTAATAGATCAACTTCTTTATCTTTACATCCTAAATCACAAGCTAATCCCTTTAAATACAACTCCACCAATTTTAGATCCTCTTTTACCGCCTGTTGTGAAACTTACTCAAAAAGCTCTTCATGAAAGTAAAAATAACAGTAGGTACGTTTTAGCTAGATTAAGGGACAGTAAAATTTATGATAATGTTAGACTTTACCTTGCATATCTTCACGATAAATCAAATGATGTTTGTGTTGGTGGTAAAACAAACACATCGCTTAAGATAGCCATTCAACAGGAAGGACTACCTATTGATATTAAGGACTTACGTAATATTTTTGTAAAATATCATGAAACATATAATATTTCAGCTGAAAATGCTCTAACTGACTAAAAATTTTTTTCCTCACATATCTCATCTAATAGAATTAACTATCTTCAACGTGTGAGAGAAAATCATGATAAGTACTTTCGTCCCATTCCAAGCGAGAAAAAGTCTAGTTAATATTGGTCTTGCGGAACCCACTCATCCTGATAATAAATCTTTTAAATTAACTATTTATTATCAAAATGTAAGAGGTCTACGCACAAAAACTAAAAAAGTTTTCTTAAATTCTACTGCTTTAGATTTTGATCTATTCGTTTTAACAGCAACCTGGCTAACTTCTTCAATAAATAATCTTGAAATTTTCTCTTCTTCTTACACTGTTTATAGGAAAGATATATATGATTGTCGTTTATCTTATAATGTTCCTAAAGGCGGTGGTGTATTGATTGGTGTTAAAAATACTTTTTGTTCATCGCAATTGTTACTTTCTCAATGTGATCCTACCGATATTTTCGAATTACTTGCTGTTAAAATTGAACTACAACCAAAAAATGTTATTATTATAAATTTTTATATTCCTCCGGGATCTAGTATCGAAGTGTATACTAAATAAACTTAAGTCAGTAAACTTAATGTTAATGATGATGTAATTCTCTGTGGTGACTTTAATCTTCCTAACATTAAATGGGTTCCGCACGACCAGGAATCCTACTTCATTCCATACGAATTAGTTAGTAATACGGAGTGCTTTGTAATTGACACTTTTAATTCTTTTAATTTTCAACAAGTATCTTCAATCTGTAATAATCGTGGGAGACAGTTAGATCTTTTATTTACGACAAATTGGATGAATATTGCTATTATTAACTGTCCATTTGAACTAGTTGAAATTGATGAGCATCATCCTCCAATTTGTTCGTCTCTCTGTTTTCTCATAACTCCAATTATTGATTCTGAACTTTCTTATCGTTTTAACTTTCATAAAGCCAATTTTGATGCTATTAATAACTATTTAAGTAGTTATGATTTCTCATTTTTAATCTCTTTTAATTTAAATGATGCAGTTAATCATTTCTATAAAATTGTTCATTCTATTATTTCACAATATGTTCCGTTAGTTGTAGACAAAAGTTATAAATTCAGTCCGCCATGGTTTACTAAAAGTCTTAAAAAATTAAAAAATAGAAAAAATAAAGCCTGGCGTAAATTTATTTAAAGCAATAATAATTATGACTTTAATGTTTTCATAAATTTATTTAATGATATTAAAACAATGTCTGATAATTTATATTCTAATTATGTGCAAACATGTCTTTTAATATTAATAATCCGAAACTCTTTTGGAAATTTGCTAATTCCAAAAGAAAAAGTGATCAATATCCAATGTGTATGAATTATAAAAATTCTAGTAGTATAGATTCTAATGTTATTTCAGAATTTTTCCGTGATTTCTTCTCAAGTAGTTCTTTGCCCGCTTTCTCGTTAAATGAAGATAATTTTTGGCATTTATCAAACTTTCCTAATACTACACTGGGTAATATTCATATTGACTCTAATTTGGTATTTAAATATTTGACAAAACTTGATAGTAACACTAGTCCTGGGATTGACGGCATCCCTAACATATTTTTAAATAAACGCTCATCTTCATTATCTGGTCCTCTTTCTTCTTTATTTAATTCTTCTTTAGCTTCCGGTTTATTCCCTTCTATTTGGAAAACTGCCATAATTAATCCAGTTCATAAAAAAAATCTTAAAAACGATGTTACTAACTATCGTCCAATTGCTAAACTTTCTTCTATACCTAAGCTTTTTGAACTAATTGTATTTGATTCTATTTATGATCATTGTACTTGTTTTTTATCGCCTTTCCAACATGGCTTTGTGAAGCTTAAATCAACCGTTACTAATCTTGTCGAATCTACATCTACATTTATTAATAATATGGAAGATGGCTTCCAAACAGATGTAATATATACAGATTTTAGCAAAGCCTTTGATCTTCTTCCACATAATGCTATTATTTTTAAGCTAAATAAATTAGGATTTCCGACTTATTTTATAGATTGGATTAATTCCTATCTCTCTGATCGTAGATATAGTGTTTCTTTTAGATCCTCAATATCTTCTGAGTTTGCAGCTCCCACAGGGTTGCCTCAAGGTAGCCATCTTGGACCTTTACTTTTCATTATTTCTATTAATGATGTTTCTTCTTTAATAATTAATAGTCACATTAAAATTTATGCCGGTGACATGAAACTTTTCAAAAAAATTGTAAATTTGGAGGATGCATTAGCCCTACAAGCTGATCTTAATCGTTTTTACAATTGGTGTTCCAACAATAATCTCCAATTCAATGTTACCAAATGTGCTTCAATCTGTAGATGAAGGAAAAGCAGAAACGACTGCGAGCCAGAAAGAGACCCTTACCGAGGCGGTTAAGGAATTATATTTAATAGAAGAAACAGGTGCAACTCCAGAGTTTTACTTATCATACTTGAGTAAAGCCCGAGCAGACACAGTTTTAAGGATGATACACGAATATAACCCTAAAACGGAAGTCTCAGCCCCGATCGAAATGAAAATACTGGTGAAAGACGATCACCCTGTATGTCAGCGTGCTAGACGACTGTCGTATGCTGATCAACGTTGGGTAGAGAATCAAATAGATAGGTTAGAACAAAATATAATTCAACCTAGCACGTCAAAGTACGCTTCACCGATGGTACTTGTGGCCAAGAAGGATGGAACGAAGAGGCTTTGCTGTGACTATCGGAAACTAAACGAAAAGATAGTGCGAGATAACTATCCGGTGGTTTTGATAGACGATGTTTTGGACCGTCTACAACACGCCAATGTATTCACAACCCTGGATTTGACTAATGGATTTTTCCACGTACCAGTCCACCGAGATTCCAGGAAATACACGTCGTTCGTCACACACCACGAGTAGTTTGAATTCCGATATGTACCTTTCGGAATCTCCAACTCTCCAGCCGTGTGTTCCAGATATATCTTCGCTATCTTTAGAGACCTTATTCAACAAAACAAGGTTATAGTTTACATGGACGATATTATAATTCCAGCCAGAGATGAAGAAGAGGGCATTGAGAGCCTAAAACAGGTACTAGAAATCGCATGTACAAGTGGATTACGGGTTAAGTGGCAAAAATGCCAATTTTTGCGAAAGAAAATAAATTTCCTCGGATACGTCATTGAAAGCGGCAGTATCCGACCCTCATTGGAAAAGACGGAGGCGGTTGCTAATTTCAAAACATCCACCAATCAAAAGTCCCTTCAAAGATTTTTAGGGCTCACGTCGTACTTCAGGAGGTTTATACGAGATTACGTGGTGATCGCTAAACCACTAACCGACCTAGTACGGAAGGAAAGCAAATTCGAGATTAACGAAGAAACAATACTTGCAATTGAGCAATTAAAGTCCTTTCTAACCAAAGAACCAGTCCTAAAATTGTCTAATCCACGGGCTGAGACAAAGGTACACACAGATGCGTCGTCGCACGGATATGGCGCCATGCTATTGCAGAAAGACTCGGAAGACCAGATGTTTCATCCAATCCAATATATGAGCCGAAAAACGAAGCCTGCAGAGGAGAAATACCACTCCTACGAACTGGAAGTGTTAGCCATAATAGAGGCACTAAGAAATAGGAGAATATACCTGATGGATAGAAAATTTAAGATTATAACAGACTGCAACGCTTTCGCACAAACCGTAAAAAAGAAGGACGTTCCGCTAAGAGTTTCTAGATGGGCAATGTTCCTTCAGGAATTTAATTTCGAAATCGAACATAGGGCAGGCCATAAAATGCGACATGTAGCCGCGCTAAGCAGAATGTCGTGTCTGTTTTTGGAGGACTCAATAATTCATCGTTTGAGACAAGCACAAATGAATGACGATTGGGTAAGGGCTATCAGAAAAGTCTTAGAGAAGACGAGTTACGAAGACTTCTTCCTAAAGTACGATATACTACACAAGGACCCCGACAATGAGTTGATAGTAGTCCCGACCGCCATGGAAGCTGAAATAATAACGATGGCTCACAGAGATGGCCATTTTTCAACGAAGAAGACTCAAGAATATATTGAAAAATCATTCTTCATCCCAAAGCTACGCTTGAAAGTAGATAGGATCGTGAGAAGCTGCGTAGAGTGTATCATTTCGGAAGCGAAAGTGGGTAAAAAAGAAGGATTCCTTACCCCTATCGATAAGGAAGGCAAACCCTTGCAGACGTTCCATATAGACCATCTGGGGCTTATGACGACGACGAGCAAAACCTACAATTATATATTTGTCGTTGTAGACGCCTTCTCCAAATTTACGTGGCTATATCCAACTAAAAATACTGGATCTGAAGCCGTAATTGACAGATTAATAAAACAGGCAATGACGTTCGGAAATCCCGGTAGAATAATAACAGATAGAGGGGCATCGTTCACATCTAAGGATTTTAAAAAATATTGTGAGGCGCAAGGTATCCTGCACTTGTCAATAGCGACCGGTTTACCACGAGGCAATGGGCGGAACGGATGAATAGAATTATCATACCTATGCCAACTAAATTGAGTCACAGCAATCCGTCCATGTGGAACAAGTACGTTAACAGAGTACAACAGATAATTAACGATACCCCACCCAGAAGTACGAAAGTTACACCGTTCAAAATCCTGACGGGACTTGATATGCGTACCACCAAAGATTTAGAAATACAGAATTTATTGAAAAACGCAATAGTGGAAGAACTTGAGTCAGAACGAGATGAGATAAGAAGGGAAGCTCAAGAAAACATCCATCAAGTCCAACAAGAGAACCGTAAAAGCTTCGATGCAAAACGAAAATCAGATGTCAAATATAAGTTACACGATCTAGTAGCGATCAAAAGAACACAGTTTGGCTCAGGGTTAAAATTAAAACCGAAATATCTAGGGCCATATAGGATCACCCAAAAACTAAATCACGGGAGATACCAGGTCGAAAAGGTGGAGAACCATGAAGGCCCGCTAAAAACCACGACGGTAGCGGAGTTTATAAAAAACTGGGACCCATCATTCGGGGCGAATGACAGCGCAGAATGGCCGAATGTGGGAATAGCTACCAGAAGTGGCAAAACGTACAGTAGTTAAACTGTTCTCGCCTGTACCACTACTAGCAGATCTACTACAATTTAATAAGCTCTTTTTTGTTTTTTATAACTTTTAAAATATACGAGCGTTTTCCGTTTCCTTTTTTGAACAAAGTTTTTTTTTGTAGGAAGTAGCCATCAAGCTCAGTAGGGTATTTCACATTGTTATTAAAATAAATCAAAGTATCAAAATTAAATATATTCAGTAGCAGAATAAACTGTATAATTTACATTCTACTTTATATTATTTATTTAAAATAAATTAAAAACTGAAATAAAATAGAATAAACTATATAAGCTGAGTTTTTATTCTACATGTATGTATATATGAATCTATGTGTATATGAATATATGTGTGTATGTGTATATATGTATATATATGTATGAACATATAGCTATTTTTGTATTTATATTGTATACTTGTTTATATAAGCTTTATAACTGCCAAGACTTTTTATACCAATTTTAAGTTATTGTCTAAGTCTAGTATTTATAAATAATAATTGTAACTTATATTTCTTTTTATTAAATAAAAATAAATAAAATAAATAAAATAATATTGGACATATACCATCAGAATTTATTAATTAAGTTACAGTGCTAGTAGTATGTATATGCGGGTTCAGCGTCAGCAAAAGCTCAGGAGCTTTTTTAGTGCCGTTTCAGCGTCAGTAGTCAGCAAAAGTTCTCCTAAAGCTATGCAATAAAATTGTGATAAGTAAAAAGTTTTGTGCTTTTGAGTATTTTAAATTAAGATTAGCGGTTAGAATATCAGTTATGTTTAAATTTCAAATTAAAACAATAAAAAACTTAAACTAGTTTCAGTCTTTGAGTATTTTAAATTAAGCTTGGTTGTTGGGATATCAGTTATGTTTAAATTTCAAATTAAAACAGTAACAAGCTTAAGATATTGTGCTTACTGTTCTTAATTAAATATGAAAAGTTTTTAAAGTTTGGTTTAAATACAAAATTAATATTATCAAAGCTTAAGCTTGATTTAATATTTCCGAGAAAATTTAAAAAAGTTTTATAAATTAAAAAAAAATAAGCTTAAGCTATTGAGCTGAATATTTTTAATTAGATATGAAAAGTTTTTTAAATTTGGTTTATACTTAATATTATCCAAAACCAATAATATTATTGGTTTATACTTAATATCGTCCAATATGTTTGAAAATGAAGCTTCCAACTGCCATTTTAAAGTGGAAAAGCTTAAAAAATCGATGGAAATTTTCGGTTTGATTATTAACTGCAAAAGTTTTGAAAAAAATGAAACAAATAACCGTTTGAAATTATATTGTAAATTTTTTTTATTTTGTTTTTTTTTTTTTGTTTTTTAATTTGAACTTGATCACGTTTTAAGCTTGATTTAATATTTCTGTGAAAATAGAAAAACAGTTTTATAGGTTTTGAGTTGAATATTCTTGATTAGATATGAAAAGTTTTTATAGTTTTGGTTTAAATACAAAGTTAATATACAAAACTAATATCAATGTTAAAATTAAAATTGAAAGACACTTTTAATGTGTGTATAATATTTTTTATTTTATTTAAACATCTTTAAATTGTGATTTTCTATTAAGCTAACAAAAATTTGATTTTTTTTTTTTTTTTTGTTTTACAACTATTGCTCAATGGCATAATGCCCCCAAGCATATGTTTTTATATTATCTTCAGTTACATATCTTTTATTATCTAATGGACTTAAAGCTACTTTATTTAAATTTTGTGTATAAATTGTATGTAAATATGATCTAAATATTTTCATTTCTTTAAAACAAGTTTCACTTTATAATAAACAATTTTTATAATTATCTAATGTTAAAGAATTGACAACATATTTCTTTATTCCTTTAGCTTTTTTAATAGTTTTATTTTCATATTTTTGAAGGAAATACATTTTAGATTTTAATCCTATAAATTCAGAAACAATTTTTCCATTAAATTCATCTTTAAAAAGACCTAGAACTTTTTTATTCATTAGAGGAAAATTAAATAAATTGTCAGATGGATAATCTGACGTATCAAAACGTTTTGGTATTTTATTAAATATGTCAACGTAAAAATCATCTGTCTGTATAGTATAAATAAAACTGTCAGTGTCTGTATAATTTAAAAAAACCTTACTACCATATTTAGGTTTAATATAATCATAATGAAAATCATACGTAAGAATTTTAGATTGTTCGAGTACCGTAAATCCCAAATATATAGGTTTATCATAACATATATTTGTATGATTAAGCTGAATGGCTATCAAGTTTTCAGTAAATCTAGAGTGACTATGATAATTTGGTTTTGCTATTAACGCTCGAGCACCTAAATGTCTTCCTTGACTTTCCCAAGATGTAGCTATTTTGACATTTTTTCTTTTATCTACATTTTCCATTGTTTTACCAAAAACAGCATTATTCATTAATTTAAAATAATCTTTTTCAAAAGCATTTTTAGCCATTGACCTGTGTGCGTTATTTAAATCAATATATTTTTTTAACCAATTGCTTTGTGTGAATTTTAGTACTCTATAAATTTTTTGAGAATCAAGCCGTTTCGAAGACACTGTTTTAAGTTTCGATAATGGATAATATATTTGCGTTTGTTTGTTAAGTCAACTAACAGTTTAGGAATTTTACCTTTCGGTGGAACTTTGTTTTCAGCACAAAAAGGAAAATCATTGTGCAAATCATGTAAATGTTGAGGGTAATCTAAATCCACTTCTAAAACGTAACCAGTTTGCGAATCATCGGCAACTGAAAGCACATCAATATTTTCAGGAGTATCAACCCACTGAAAATCTTTATGAGGTAAATATTGGATCATTGCCCATCCATATAAATTGTTGGCATCTTCATATACTATATATTTGGAAGGTTCGTTTTTTTTATAAGATTCCCCCATAAATTTATTATTTGCCACTGAATGTCTAAGTGAGCACTGACTAATTCCACCACGTATCCCTTTTTTAAAAAAATTATACATATCAACATCAGTTAACAACTCTAATTTTATATCAGTGTATTTTAACATAGCCGCCCATGACAAACCTGGTGTAGTGTAAAAATTTGCAGGATCTAAAGAATAGATTTTGGAGCATATTTTTCGAAAATTTTCAAAAACATCAGTCAAAATAAGTATATCTGTTTTAAGGTAAAGTTTAAGATAGTCCCATAAATTTTGACATTTAAACGTATCCCATACATTAACTGCATGAATGTAGTCTTCATCGGAACATGGTGTGTTTGTCATTTGATTGGTAAAATTGTCTTGTGACGGTAAACATGTTTCGTCAAGTCGTTCAATGGAATTTAAATACTCATAGGGAAAAACTCCCTTTCGAGTCATAAGTTTAAATTTTTCATTATTATTGAATGCTTTTTTTATATGAATCAAATCGTTTTCATTTAAATTTTTACACAATGAATCAAGGCTAGAAGCCATAAATCTGAAGCTATCGAGAAAACGTAAATAAAATGAATGATTATTATCTATTGTAATTTTTTTAGATAATGAAATATAACGTTCTTTATTCAAAGGAATGACACCAATATGTCCATTCACTTCGTTTAGTTCTTTAAATAAAAGATGACAATCATAGCCGGACAAATTGTGAAAAAATATTGGAAAAAAATTTGATCGTCTATACAATAAGTTGCAATAAGAATGAGCAGGACCTCTATAATTGCCAGTAAAGTGGCAATGGTCTCTAATTCTATTATTAAAATCTAAATGCTTACCACATATGTGACACATTTCTTGAACCAATTGTTGTAGCTGTTAATCCAGTGTTAGCGGATTCATCGGTTTTGAACTCATAAAGAAGGTTGAATAATGAATATAATTCACTGCATGTTTCTGTCAATGATTGGATAAATTCCTTAGCACAATTAGCTCCAACAATTTCTTTGAAACAGCTTAGACCATCATCAAAAGAACATTTAATGTAGTAAGAGAAAGCTACTGGAACATGTTGATGAATGTTTGTTGTTGAAGACATCGTGGAATCAGAATTGCATGTTGCAATAGGTTGTAAAATACTCTCAGCATCGGCATAAATAACAAAAGCTGTTTTCAATTGTTGTTGATAATTCTTAAACTCCAGTGTATTTTTTTCAACAGACGGAAGCTTTGTAACTACTTTATTGCATTCGGGTTTGTGTAAGTCACGTTGTTGTAATGTATGAAAATGTTGCAAGCACATATTACAAATATAAATATGATGAATATTCCTAGTTACAGACCGACTTATCAATCTTGATAAATGTTTTATGTAAACAAAATGAAATTTTTCATCCCTTTCCAAAAGCAATAGATTGACATGAAACTTTTTTTCACATTTAGTCAAATAAAATGACCCTACAACCTCATATTTCTTATTAATGACTTCCAAGCCAAACAAATTTATGCTTATTTCATTATTAAGTTCTTCGAATAAATTTAGTTCAGACAATTTAGTTGGAAATTGCATATTGCCAAAATTAAGTTGTAAAACATCGCCAAACTCAAGCTTGACTATGGGTTGAGAAATGTCGCTAATTTTGTATGAAGATGTTCATTTTGCATTTTCAGCGAAAGTTTGTAAGGCTGATACTAAACTCCACTTAAAACAGAAGTTATCATTATTGTGGATATTAATGCAGGCTTTTTTATCTTCTATGTTTTTTGGTAACTTAATATAACTAGAAATGTGGATTGGTTCATATTTATTGATATTTATTTCCACGTGTAAAATTCTAATTAACGCCCAGCCACTATCTTTTTCTTGGAAGTCTTCTGCTTGTTGTTGAATAACGTCTTTAGCATTTTCAAAAAAATCATTAAGATCGTCTGCCTGTGTAATGCTTAACATTCGAGTTTGAAAAGATTTGATTGATATATTTTCAAACTCTTCTTCTGTTGGTTTTATATATTCACCGAAAAGTTCAAGATTCGCCTTAATGACATTATGTTTTTTTACAGATTGTCTCAACAATTCAATGATATCGGGTTGAGCCTTTTCTAAAAAGTGTGATGGCTTTAATATGCCTTCATCATCATTATCTCTAATAAATGTTTCTAGTCTATTTTGAAAACATTCATTAATACACCTAACATTAGTTTTAATGACTTCTGCTGCATTTTTCTTATGTTCATTTGTCCGAACATGGTAATTCCACAAATTATTTGAGATGGCTGTTTTGCACTTCTTGCAAAATTTTGTATTTTCATAACCTTCTCTGTGGTTTTTTATATTTTCTAATAAATTGTTTTTTCGATCAAATACTTTTTGACATAAATCACATTTATGTTTTAATTGTACATTTATTGAACATTTATGGCTTTTAAGATTGTCCGACCTTGTGAAAATTTTTTTGCACTCATTGCATTCCGATTTGATTTTTTTATTAGCTGAACTCATTTTTAGTTGTTTTTTTTTTTTTGTTTAAATTTAAGTAAAAATTATTTGGTAACTAAAATGGATTATAACATAAGATTATATATATATACTTTTAAAAACCACAGCTGCAGCAGCCTTCACATTATTTTAATTTATATGATATTTTTCAAAATACTGCAACAATGTTGTATCTTATTAGCATATTAACTTTTTAGAAAGGCGCGCCGCCGCCCACATTACTATTCTAAGCATAAAATCATAAAAATAAATCTATTAAAATATTTTCTTTTAGCACGTGCGCTCGTAAAAAGGGCGCACGCGCGCACGTACCAAGGGCGGCCGTCGTCAGGCCTCTCGCGCCAAGGGCCCCCTTGTTTCGGACCTTCACAGACCGTTTCGAACCTTCACAGACCGTTTTCGGACCTTCACAGAACGTTTTCGGACCTTCACAGACCGTTTCGGACCTTCACAGACCGTTTTCGCACTTTCACAGACCGTTTCGGACTTTCACAGACCGTTTGCGGACCTTCACAGACCGAAACTAGTTTTGAATACAGGCCCCTCGCGCCAAGGGGTCCCTTAGCACCGTCATAAGTATCTGAAAAAAAAAAAAAAAAATTTTCCTTCCCTTTCATAATAAATAAAAAAAAGAAAACAAATTAAATTCTTTAATATTAAACTTTATTTATTTCAAAAATTTTTCCTGCGATTCGATACCAATGGATGGAATTAATTGAAATAACGCCATATTTTTTTTATCTTTATCCCGTCCCAAAAATTTAAAATAAAACTGCGCTCTATTCAATTCCTCTAATTCCGGTTCGTTTGTAACTTTTTTTGAAAACCTGTCCGGCATGAAAAATATAATTTTTTCATTGGTTATCATATCTTCTACCTTACAAAGCACCACCGTTTGGCCTCTTTTCGTCTCTAGAAAGCGCCAGGAAAGCACCTCGTATATTTTATTTTGGTGTAAAATATCAATATTATGATATTTTTCACTCGAACCCACTCCCAATTCCATTAAAATTTTTAAAAAACCAGCCTAATTATTGAAAATAGAAAAATAAAAATATAAAACAAAAAAAAAAAAAAACAAATATCTTACCATATTGTTTGTTTTATTTTGTAATATGTAATATGTACTCTTAATAAAGTAAATAATTTTTAATAATAGTAAAGAAAAATTGTTGTTCTTATATATGAAAAACTTTATATATGACTTCCCCACTCATATAAAAAATAAAATAAAAACCACATAACTAACTCATTATGCAATTATGCAATTATTTTTTTTTTTAAAGTTAAAATTCTAATACGATACAACATTGTTGCAGTATTTGAAAAATATCATATAAATTAAAAAGTTGTGAAGGCTGCTGCAGCTGCGCGGTGCCAAAAAAATATTTTAATAGATTTATTTTTATGATTTTATGCTTAGAATAGTAATGTGGGCGGCTAAAAAAGTTAATATGCTAATAAGATGCAACATTGTTGCAGTATTTGAAAAATATAATATAAATTAAAAAGTTGTCCCGGGGGTTAAAAGTTGGATTTATGCAATTTTTTTTTTTTTCTTTAGTTTTTTAAAGTTAAAATTCTAATACGATACAACATTGTTGCAGTATTTTGAAAAATATCATATAAATTAAAATAATGTGAAGGCTGCTGCAGCTGTGGTTTTTAAAAGTATATATATATAATCTTATGTTATAATCCATTTTAGTTACCAAATAATTTTTACTTAAATTTAAACAAAAAAAAAAAAAACAACTAAAAATGAGTTCAGCTAATAAAAAAATCAAATCGGAATGCAATGAGTGCAAAAAAATTTTCACAAGGTCGGACAATCTTAAAAGCCATAAATGTTCAATAAATGTACAATTAAAACATAAATGTGATTTATGTCAAAAAGTATTTGATCGAAAAAACAATTTATTAGAAAATATAAAAAACCACAGAGAAGGTTATGAAAATACAAAATTTTGCAAGAAGTGCAAAACAGCCATCTCAAATAATTTGTGGAATTACCATGTTCGGACAAATGAACATAAGAAAAATGCAGCAGAAGTCATTAAAACTAATGTTAGGTGTATTAATGAATGTTTTCAAAATAGACTAGAAACATTTATTAGAGATAATGATGATGAAGGCATATTAAACCCATCACACTTTGTAGAAAAGGCTCAACCCGATATCATTGAATTGTTGAGACAATCTGTAAAAAAACATAATGTCATTAAGGCGAATCTTGAACTTTTCGGTGAATATATAAAACCAACAGAAGAAGAGTTTGAAAATATATCAATCAAATCTTTTCAAACTCGAATGTTAAGCATTACACAGGCAGACGATCTTAATGATTTTTTTGAAAATGCTAAAGACGTTATTCAACAACAAGCAGAAGACTTCCAAGAAAAAGATAGTGGCTGGGCGTTAATTAGAATTTTACACGTGGAAATAAATATCAATAAATATGAACCAATCCACATTTCTAGTTATATTAAGTTACCAAAAAACATAGAAGATAAAAAAGCCTGCATTAATATCCACAATAATGATAACTTCTGTTTTAAGTGGAGTTTAGTATCAGCCTTACAAACTTTCGCTGAAAATGCAAAATGAACATCTTCATACAAAATTAGCGACATTTCTCAACCCATAGTCAAGCTTGAGTTTGGCGATGTTTTACAACTTAATTTTGGCAATATGCAATTTCCAACTAAATTGTCTGAACTAAATTTATTCGAAGAACTTAATAATGAAATAAGCATAAATTTGTTTGGCTTGGAAGTCATTAATAAGAAATTTGAGGTTGTAGGGTCATTTTATTTGACTAAATGTGAAAAAAAGTTTCATGTCAATCTATTGCTTTTGGAAAGGGATGAAAAATTTCATTTTGTTTACATAAAACATTTATCAAGATTGATAAGTCGGTCTGTAACTAGGAATATTCATCATATTTATATTTGTAATATGTGCTTGCAACATTTTCATACATTACAACAACGTGACTTACACAAACCCGAATGCAATAAAGTAGTTACAAAGCTTCCGTCTGTTGAAAAAAATACACTGGAGTTTAAGAATTATCAACAACAATTGAAAACAGCTTTTGTTATTTATGCCGATGCTGAGAGTATTTTACAACCTATTGCAACATGCAATTCTGATTCCACGATGTCTTCAACAACAAACATTCATCAACATGTTCCAGTAGCTTTCTCTTACTACATTAAATGTTCTTTTGATGATGGTCTAAGCTGTTTCAAAGAAATTGTTGGAGCGAACTGTGCTAAGGAATTTATCCAATCATTGACAGAAACATGCAGTGAATTATATTCATTATTCAACCTTCTTTATGAGTTCAAAACCGATGAATCCGCTAACACTGGATGAGCAGCTACAACAATTGGTTCAAGAAATGTGTCACATATGTGGTAAGCATTTAGATTTTAATAATAGAATTAGAGACCATTGCCACTTTACTGGCAATTATAGAGGTCCTGCTCAATCTTATTGTAACTTATTGTATAGACGATCGAATTTTTTTCCAATATTTTTTCACAATTTTTCCGGCTATGATTGTCATCTTTTATTTAAAGAACTAAACGAAGTGAAAGGACATATTGGTGTCATTCCTTTGAATAAAGAACGTTATATTTCATTATCTAAAAAAATTACAATAGATAATAATCATTCATTTTATTTACGTTTTCTCGATAGCTTCAGATTTATGGCTTCTAGCCTTGATTCATTGTGTAAAAATTTAAATGAAAACGATTTGATTCATATAAAAAAAGAATTCAATAATAATGAAAAATTTAAACTTATGACTCGAAAGGGAGTTTTTCCCTATGAGTATTTAAATTCCATTGAACGACTTGACGAAACATGTTTACCGTCACAAGACAATTTTACCAATCAAATGACAAACACACCATGTTCCGATGAAGACTACATTCATGCAGTTAATGTATGGGATACGTTTAAATGTCAAAATTTATGGGACTATCTTAAACTTTACCTTAAAACAGATATACTTATTTTGACTGATGTTTTTGAAAATTTTCGAAAAATATGCTCCAAAATCTATTCTTTAGATCCTGCAAATTTTTACACTACACCAGGTTTGTCATGGGCGGCTATGTTAAAATACACTGATATAAAATTAGAGTTGTTAACTGATGTTGATATGTATAATTTTTTTAAAAAAGGGATACGTGGTGGAATTAGTCAGTGCTCACTTAGACATTCAGTGGCAAATAATAAATTTATGGGGGAATCTTATAAAAAAAACGAACCTTCCAAATATATAGTATATGAAGATGCCAACAATTTATATGGATGGGCAATGATCCAATATTTACCTCATAAAGATTTTCAGTGGGTTGATACTCCTGAAAATATTGATGTGCTTTCAGTTGCCGATGATTCGCAAACTGGTTACGTTTTAGAAGTGAATTTAGATTACCCTCAACATTTACATGATTTGCACAATGATTTTCCTTTTTGTGCTGAAAACAAAGTTCCACCGAAAGGTAAAATTCCTAAACTGTTAGTTGACTTAACAAACAAACGCAAATATATTATCCATTATCGAAACTTAAAACAGTGTCTTCGAAACGGCTTGATTCTCAAAAAAATTTATAGAGTACTAAAATTCACACAAAGCAATTGGTTAAAAAAATATATTGATTTAAATAACGCACACAGGTCAATGGCTAAAAATGCTTTTGAAAAAGATTATTTTAAATTAATGAATAATGCTGTTTTTGGTAAAACAATGGAAAATGTAGATAAAAGAAAAAATGTCAAAATAGCTACATCTTGGGAAAGTCAAGGAAGACATTTAGGTGAGTAGTAATAGTAGCGCTTGGGCATGGGAAAATAATTATGCAAATTAGGCCAGTGACTTGGCGTTTACTTTGTTGTTGAGAGCTTTTTCAAGGAATGTTGTAATGTAAAAACAGGTATGCAAATTAGATGTCGTGATTGGCGTTTGCATAATTAGTTTCCGGAAAGTGTTTGTAAATAATATAGAAGGTCAACTAGATAATGTGGAACAAGTAGATAGTGCAATGACCTAAACAGGTGTGTAGTATTTCTGCCGGTTGCATGATTAGTTTCCGGAAAAAGCTTTTGTACATAATACAAGTAAGTACAATGATCTTGTTGTGATTGTATATAGTAACATAGATTATTGTAAATAATAAGAATTTATTTTATTTTTTAATAAAAAGCTTTCACGGTCAATCAATTATTTTAACGTAATATTAACACAAGAATGCAGTTGTTATTTATGAGATAAATAAAATGCAAATATTGACCTTGATATTGTATCTTAGTTTTAAAGTAATTTAAAAAATGTATTTATTGATTAATTGTTATGTTTATTGCAGAAAAAATTTTTAAAGAAAAAATCCAGGTGTTTGATAAAAATTTATGTTAATGTTAATTGATTTATTATATTAACTACTTTGTATTTTGGAAATAAAAAAGTCAGTTATTATTAAATTTTCTGCTACTTTGTATAATGTAAATTAAATTTTCTGTTATTGTAGATACAAATTAGAACATTATAAAATCAAATAGATTTATTGTGTTGCAGAAAAAATTTTTAAAGAAAAAATCCAGGTGTTTGATATGAATTTATGTTAATGTTAATTGATTTATTATATTAACTACTTTGTATTTTGCGAATAAATAAACGTCAAAAAAAAAAAAAATTAAAAATAAAAAAGCAAATTAGTTTCATATAATATCGTTTTTATTTACCCAAGAATTGTGATCTTTATCAAAACCTAACCATTTAACAAAAACCTGATTTCCTTTTCTTTTCAATATTTTTTCAACAAGAAAAGTGTCAGGATTTTTGACTCGAGTAAGTTCAGGCTCGTAAAAAGAACCTGAAATTGGTGTTTTTGTATAATCAAGTAAATTGTAAGTAATTGGGTCTGTGCGTTTTACTTCTTTGATTGTAAATATTTCTGTTGACCAATTTGGTTGATAACCTTTTGCAAAGTTTCCTTTGTATTTACTTATACGTACATAATCTCCAATTTTGTATTTAGCTTTCTGATAAAATTTCGGCTGTATGTAAATATTCTTCAAAATATATTTCTCGTTTGCTTTGGTAACTTTTTTAGGTTGAAGCTTAATTGTACGATGATATGTTGAGTTGTATTTCTCAATAAGTGAGGGTAAAATAGATATCCATTTATAATTACCCTGAAAACTAAACTGCTTCCACATTGCATTTTTTAAAGTACGGTTGAAACGTTCTACTATGGATGCTTTCATTTCAGAATATGTATGATAATGATTAATTTTTTTTATTTCCATAAGTTTTCTAAATTCTTTGTTAAAAAACTCTTTACCTTGATCAGATTGAATATTTTTTGGGAGTGTTCCAGCACGTTTAAAAATCTTTTGCATGCCCAGTAAAACGTTATTAGCATTTTTAGTTTTAATTGGTTCAGCATAAGCATATTTCGAAAAGATATCTATTACAGTTAATAAATATTTATTTCCTTTGTTATACTTTGCATATGGAATCATTTCTACTAAATCGATTTGCCATGTATCGTTTAAACCGTTTTGAATAAATTTTCTTCGACAGAAGTTTCGTCTGGCTGGTCTATGTATTTCCGATACTATTTGTGCCCTTGACATTATGTTTGTACCATTTAATCAGATTTTTCAATTCTATTTTATAATTTTCTATAAAGCAACAGTAACATGTATCCGGTCCAGATGACGAGTTATAGTAAGCCCAAGGACAAAGAGCCAAATGAGTTCCGTATATTGACGTAAATTTTTCTGTTGTTGAAAATTCTTGAATGTATTTATACATGTGAAAAATACGTTGCTTATGCTCATTTAATAAGACAGAGGAATATAATTTTAAAAACTCTTCCACCTCCTTCACCTCCATCTTTCAAAATGAGAATAAGTTTAATACACGTTTTTATATATTTGAAAAACAAATCCAATTATCTTTCAATTACTTTTAAAACGCGAACCAATGATGATATATTTTAATCATCCATTTACTATGATGGTGGCGGGACCATCTGGTTGTGGAAAAACAACATTTATATGCAACTTAATTATAAATATTAACAGATTGATACATCCAAGAATTGAAACAATAAAATGGTGTAACCCAGAAATTTCAGCTATTCCGAAAAATATAGACTTTTCTGATATAGACTTTTTTACCAGTATTCCGGAAAAGTTTAGTGAGAATGAAAATAAACCTACATTAATAGTTTTAGATGATTTAATGTTAGATTCTGCAAATAAACAGGTATGCGAATTATTTACTAAAGGTTCACACCATCGTAATTTATCTATTGTATTGTTAACGCAAAACGTTTTTCATCAGGGGAAATATTTAAGAGATATTTCATTAAATTGTAAATATTTAGTGCTTTTTAAAAACCCTCGAGACAAATTACAGATTTTTCCTCTTGCTAGACAGTCCACATGGACATCAACCTCAAGTCCACATGGTTATATTGTGTTGGATTTAACACAAGACGTTAACGATTTGTTTCGTATTAGAACTAATATCTTTTCAAAAGAATATTGCATATGCTTCTGTAATACGAGTGATTTGAACAACTGTCAAAAGTATGAAACGATTGAAGAAAAACCAACATATATTACATGTACTAGGAAAGTGTAAGTTGAAGAAATTTCGTGAAAATATTCTTAAATTTTGTGATGATGATATTATAAAAACTATTGCTGAAATTGCAATCAATATATTAAATGGTAATAATAAAATTTCACCAGCACAAAAAGCTAAATTAAAAAAACATAAAAAAGAATTAAGATTCCTAGCCTGTGCAAAGAAAAGTATAAAAGCCAAACGAAAAATATTAGTTCAACATGGTGGATTTTTACCAACTTTAATCGGTACTATATTATCTGGTGTAATAGGAAAATTGCCTATGTTATGTCACCAGAAATATTTTCAAAATTTAGTAAATTATTTCAAGATGATAAAAACTTGGATTTATTAGATCAAAAAATGAAAAAAGTTTTATATGACAAAAAATTAAAACCATTGCAAAAATGGCACTTATATCGGCAAAATCTCCTCAAATATGGAATTAACAAAAGACACGCAAAAAAATTACCAGAAAAGGCTAATAATCTTACATTTGATATAGGCACTCAAACAAAATTTTTTTCTAAACGAAATGCATATACAGAAACTGAATTACCTAAATACAAATCAACATCAGCACAGACCGGTTTTTTACCATTAGTTACTGATGATGTGTTTGAATATGATCCTAAAAAAGAAAATTCAAGTATGGATATCGATTTAACACATTATGATTTGGATGATGAAAATTCATTTAAAAAATTAGCTCAAACTGAAATGTTGAAAGATGAAAAATTAGCCGAAAGACCATCTCTAAGTTCTGATTATCGAATGTTTGAAACACCAAGCGGTGATGTAATTACCGTTGCTGTACCATCTCCTGAAAAAAGAAGACACTAAGATCAGCCGGTAGTTCAATTTCCTCAACTATACTTTCACAGTTTCCTGAAACAAAAAAACGAAAACTAAAACCTTTACTAAGAAGTCCAAAACTAAGAACTTCATCAACACCGGAATGGACAACATATAAATAGTTCAACATTTTATGTTTTAGTAGAAGTTAACAAAGATGGATAGTCAAGATGACTTCTATGTAACATTGTTTAGTAATGATAATTTAACACTGTTTCCAGACAGCACTTTAGCTTCATTTGAAAATAAATTACCTATTCCCTTTGATTTAAGAAATGGAAATTGGAAAGTTGGTCTTTCAGAAATATATCTGAACGATTTCCTACAAACAGAAGAATTAAACAAAAAGAAATGTGTTTTTATTAATATTGGACAGTATAATGTTTATGTAACAAATATTGAAAAACCTCTCGAAAAAATTAAAGTAACCAAATCTATAGACTACACATATTATTCATATAACGATTCGGAATTACATTTGGATGATTGGAAGTTTAATTTTTTGCCAACGCTTATTAAAAATATAACTCCTAATCCCGGGTTTACGCGAAATCAAGTTTTCAAAAAATTTTTTAATGAAGTTTTGACATATGTATATCTCTACTCCTAAAAATTATGATGATGTAATATTTAAAAAAGTGTCAGAATCTAACCGAGGGGATTTAATTCGAATATCGTAAACTTTTGATGAAGACAGTTTCTATATAAAAGTTAATCAAAGTTATAATGTAAAAACATTACTAACTGAATTATTTCAACAGAAAAAAAATATAAAAAATTTCAAAACAAAATTACCTGAACTATTCAAATTAGCTGTTGCTAATAATAAAGATGAATTGAATGGAATGGTGATGATTTATTCAGATATCATTCAATCATCTGTTTTTGGAAGTAGCAAAGTGCGGGCGTTGAGAGCTATCAACATAGAAAATTGTAGAATACCTACAAATATTGAATTTGAAAATGTTCATTACATACCCGTAGAAAAAAATTGTTTTGAAACAATAGCAATTAAAATTTGTAACCAATACGGTGATGAAATAAATTTTGTTTCCAGTTACTATCCAACAAAAATTGTATTACACTTTAAAAAGCATTGATTCCCCAAAAACAATATAAATACTACTATTAAGCAAAGTAAAACATCCGACATATTCAATTAAAAATGGAATGTATGAAATCTGAACTTGATCTTTTTGCGTCATTACCCGTACAAACAAGTATTTTGCGTTCAGAAGAGGTAGCATACAATCATTTAGCTTCTTTAGAGGCATCACCGTCAACTATTGAATTTATTTCACTTGGAAATGGAGATACATATCGAGATTTATCCTCCACCTATATAAAATTTAAAGTTCAAATATTAAAAAAAGATGGATCAGGTTGGAGTGCAAATGATAAAGTAGGAACCGGAACTGAAGCAAAGTCAGCTCCGCAACCTAGTGTTGTAAATAATTTATTACACTCTTTAATTAAACAATGTAATGTAACTCTAAACGGAAAAAACATCACTCCTTCAGACTCCTTATACCATTATAAAGCATACTTAACTACTTTACTAAATTATGGTACAGATTCCAGTCAAACACATCTGGAAGCATCTGGTTGGGAATTGGATAAACCAAATGTAAATGATTTTAATAATTCTGGTTCTAAATCAAGACAAAAATCATACAACAATTCTACTGTAGTAGAATTAATGGGAAAATTACATGTAGATTTCTTCAATACTCCTAAATTACTTTTAAATAATGTTGACATTCGAATTGCTTTAGCCCTAGAAAAACAGGATTTTTTTATTTTCTTTAACGATGCCGATGAAAGCTATTTAAAAATTCTCGAAGCTACGTTATACATGAAACATTTAACAATTAATCCTAGCATATTGATAGCACATAATAATACTGTATTGGAAAAGGCTAACGCGAAATTTTTTTATACCAGAAGTGAAATCAAAACATTTACAATTCCAGCTAACACATCTAACATATCATTGGATAATATATTTATAGGGCAAATACCAAAAGCTCTAGTATTTTGTATGGTTAATAATGAAAATTTCAATGGTAAGAGATCAAAAAATCCATACCATTTCGACCATCAAAATCTCACACAATTTCAATTATATGTGAATGGAGTGCCTACACCAAACTCTTCAATTGAAAAAAGTTTTACACCGAATAATTCTTGTAATTCTCGAGCATATTTAACATTATTTAGCGGAACAGGTATACATCATTCTGATAGCGGACATCAAATTTCAAAAGAATTATTTTCAAAAGGTTATACAATACTGGCTTTTGATTTATCACCAGACGGCTCGGGAACAGACACATGTCAGAGTTTATTAAACCAGGGAGTAGTAAATATTGAAGCAAAATTCAGCTCTCCATTAACTTCAACATTAACTTGTATTGTATTTGCAGAATTCGATGCTAATATCGAAATTGATAAAAATCGTAACGTCTACGTGAACATATAAAAGGAAGTTTAGTAAATCATCTCTATTCATTTCAAAATGACATGTGCTCTAGTAGATTTATCGTTCTGTACGGACGATAACAATACAATATTTGTAAAAAATATTGCTGTGGCTGGTATAAAAGAAAAATGTAAAACTATTGTAAAAGAATTAAAGTATAAATTTCCTGTCAGAGATTTGAAAAAAACGGATATTGAGAATTACTCTTTTGGACATATCGATAACGAAAAAATAACTAATAACTTAATAAATTTGCTTGAAAAATTCGATATAGTCTTAACAAATGGAAAACTTAAAGCAGAATTTTTGATAGCATTTATACGAGGAAATACTCGACTAATTGATATCTCACGATTGCAAGATAATGAATACACTTCAGATTTCAAAGGTTCTGAAATGTAATAAGTTAACACATAAAATATTTAGAGGCGTTTATGCTCTTGATAAATTACCAAAACAAGTTTTAAAACCTAGTATTTTGGTAGTAAATACCGATAATTCTAATGAAAAGGGAACACATTGGTTAGCAATATTTGTTCCAGTTCAAGGGTGTGCAGAATATTTTGATTCATTTGGAAATCCCCCGTTTCACAATGAGATTATAAAATTTCTACAAAATCAATCAACATGTTTTGTTTTCAACAATAAGCGTTTACAAAGTAATTTAACATCTGTTTGTGGACATTATTGTTGTGTATATCTATGGATGCGAAGTTCCCGTAAAAGCATAAAATATTTTCTTAATTTATTCGACACATCATCCCCACTTAAAAACGATAAAAAAATACAAAGAATATTTCGAAAAATTTTTAAAAAATGTGGAAGAAAAACTATAAATACAAAATTCTAAAATAGAATTCATCAGTTAAACCAAAACAAAACAATGGAGCAATCTACAAATTCAGAAGTATTTAAAACAGAAAAAGGTGAGCCACCGCAGAACCTTTTATTAAGCTATATTTATTTTTTGGATAAAAAACAAACAATAAAAATTCAAATTGGATTTAATATTGAGAATTTTGCTGCATCAATAATTTTCCAACGACAAAATAAAGTCATAAGCGAAATGAATTATTTGGAGTGGTATACATTTTATCGCGACTTTAAAAACAGTCAAGCAAAATTAAATGCAAAAGGATTTTCGTTAACATTTAATCATGATGAGCGCACTAAAAAACTTGTATTGCAGTTAGATGAGTACACTCGTTTTTGTCTTATGCTAGACTTTATACAAGCAGTGATGTCATATAACAACGGAGCTGAACTTAATATAAGAGAATATGTATTCAAATATTTTGAGAGATGTATTGAAAAGAATAAACTAAGATTGGAACAAGAAGATTTCTACATTCCAATGAATTTACACATAGCTCAGTGTAATTATTCCAGACTATTTTATGAAATACCTATGTTTTTGTCAGAAAATTTAGCTTAGTCAACAATAAATAAAACAAATATTTTTTAAAACCAATTATTTTCTTTTATTAAATACATATATAAATTCATACAATTTTTTACAGCACATCTTTTTAAATTTTCAGTAATGTTATGGCGAGGGCAAATGGTTGTGAAATTCATAATTTAGTTTCTGAAGAGATGGAAGTCATTATCTAAGTTGATAACTTGTACTGAACTCGAAACAAATTTATCTAAAAATTCCTTTTTCTTGTACCCCTTTACGTAAACGACGTTGAATGAATTTAAATATTCCTTTAAGGTATTTTTAATTGCTGAATATTCTATAAAGCCATCATCCCAGTCAAGGCCATTTATTTGTGTTTTATTGAATTCATTTTGCTGTTTAACATCAGTATTTAACTCTTCGAACGAATAAGGTGCTTTAAATATAAACAGCATTGGTATCAGTGACCCATCAGCTATCAAAGCAAATTCCTTCAAGAAATATTGCTTATTATTTCCAACAATAAATTGTAAATCTGCTACTGCCTTCCTGCTGCTCATTTTGTGCCTTACTATTTTAAAATACCTTGAAATCCTCTAATTTATAACTAATACGATTTAAAAAGAGTGGAAACAAGTGATGAAAAAAACCAAGGGTTTTTAAAAAAGCACATTTTCAAAATTATATTGTATTATATACTGAGTTTAACTTTGGAAATATTTACTTGGAAATAGTTACTACTGACTTATAAAATTTACTGCTAACAGTAAATTTTTTATTTTAAAGTTGTTATAGCCCTTCAATGGGGAAGGTTGCCAAATTTCTCAAGTCTCTAACTTCAACTTCCCCCCCCCCTCTCATCCTCTAGTTTTTTAGGTTCTAGGAATTAAATTGTGAATTACACAAAAATTTGGAATTTTACTTAGAATTTTATTATCTAAGCAAAAATGGGTAAAACTATGATACACTTTCTTCAATTTAAGGAACCCCTTTTAAATTTAAGAAAAACCTTTAACATATGTTAAAACATAATGTTGGACCTTTAAATTTTGTATATTAATAAAAACAAAATTGGACAGGTATTCAAGTTACAGGTGCTTAAAAATAGCATAATTTCAATTTTCGGGCCCTTATAGCTCCTAAACAGGGGCCTTGACAAAAAAATTTTGTTAACTGACTCCTACTATTTTTTTAGGATCTAACTCCTCCCAAAATTTCAAGACCCTAGCTTGAACCGTTCAGAAGATATGTGTGACCAAAAATTTTGCGAAAATTGAGTTTTGCGTAATGTTAAATTTTAGTACCGTATGGCAACCCTTTACATTTGCCTTGTAAAAATTTATAAAGTTTATGAAACCAGCTATCATTTGCCGTTTTCAGATTGAAAATATATGTAACAGAACTCTTGTTATAACAATTTAAATATAGGGCTTTTTCCAACTTTGGGGGGCTGTAGCCCCGTAACAGGGGGGCTACAGAAAAAAATTCTTCTACGAAATTATTTTTTTTGCAAAAACTACCCATGGTTAAAATTTCTTTTTTCTATTTCAAACGGTGTAAAAGTTTTTGTAAACATACGGACGGACGGACGGACGGACGGACAGACGGACGGACAGAGTGAAGCTATATAGGCACATTTTTACAAAATTTTTTGAAAATGTGCTAAAAAGAGGGGAAGGGAGCCTTTAGCAGTAGTATAAACTGATACCGGACCTTCAAAGACCGATAAAGGGGGCGCCTGATACAGGCCCCGCTTTAAAGGGGACCGGACCTCAGGGGACCGGTATTGGACTTTTGGGGACCGGATATCGACTCTCCAGAAACATCCTGAATTAACCTGAAATATAAAAATGAATTAACCTGAATTAATAAATGAATTAACCTGAAAAAAAAAAAAAAAAATGTGGAAAGAGTTGCAAAAATCTTGCTGACTAATATTTTAACTCCTCTACATAGTGATTTTTATATTGGTAGCTACAAAGTATTTTAAATCTTAGACATAGTTTAGAAAATATACAGTGATTAATTATTAATGAGAATGCAAAAATATAATTTGCATATTTTAGAAAGTGTTATGTATGATGCAAAATATTATGTATGTTGCATAAAAAGTATAAATTGATTTAAGTTTTCAAATTATTTTTAATTAAAAATGGAAGTACAGGAGCCGTTTGAAGAAATAATTGGAAAATGCGATATTTTCCAATTAGAAGGAACATTAACTTTCAATTACGAATTTGAATTTAAGGACCTTTCTAGAGGAGCAGCAGGTAGCGGTGATAATGGCTCAAAATTGTTATGTACAGAAAAGATGCCAAGTGAGCACGACTTGGATGTGCTTACAAGACTTATTTGCAAGGAGAAGATGCCTGCTGAAGCCGACCTAAAATTAAAATAATAATAAAAAAGGTAACCTGAAAAAATATAAATAAAAAAGGTGTCCTGGAAGAAATTAAAAATTTTATAAATTTAATTAAATAAAATCTGGAAAGTTGAAAAATTTAAATAAAAAAAAGAAAATATTTCATTTTGTAGATTTTTTATTTAACTTTTTTTTTATTTATAAAATTTTTCTTGCGAGTCTATACTCGTTTTTGGAATTAACTCAAACAGAGCCATATTCCACCTATTAGGATCCCGTCCCAAAAATTTGAAATAGAAGCCCTTGCTGTTCAGTTCATTTAACTCTTTCTCCGACACTACTTTTTTGGAGAACCGCTCCGGCATAAAAAAAGTAATGCTGTTAGTTGAATCTTCAATTGGGCATGTTACCTTACATAGAACCACCCGCTGACCTTTTTTGGTCTTTAGAAATTTCCATTCTTCTACCTCGTACATCACGTTTTTCACCAGAGCATCTATCGTTTTGTAGCTCTCTTGTTTCCCTTTTCCAATTGCTATGAGATTGTCTACAAAATCCTAAATGAAAATAAAATACAAAAAAAAAATATAGCATAATTTTGAAAATTTTGAAAAAATAGATTATTAAATTTTTTTAAAATTTAAAAATTACTTACCATTATTTTTTTTTTTTTTTTTGGTACTGCTACTAGTACTGTTTAAACTAAGTTTTGTGTAGAACTCAATTGATAGAAATAAAAGTTTTGTCTTTTCTTTTATACTTTTTTACTACCATAGTTTAAATTACTTTAATAAATACCGTCAATTATTTAACAAGGAACTAAATTTATGAGGAAATTTAAACGCTCCAAAATTGTTTTGTTAGAACATGACTTTTTGGCACGACGACGACGGAATTTATTTCTATTCAAATTCCTTTGTTAGAATAATAAATCTTGTTTTAAACAACTCAAAAGCTCTTTTCAATAATAAATTCCATTAACTATTTAACAAGGAACTAAACATATAAGGAAATTTAAAACACTCCTAAATTCCTTTGTTAGAAGAATAAATCTCTTTTTTCTACCAGGAAATTTTAAAATAAATTTTCTAACATAAAATCATTTCCTAGAACACTCCTTAAATTAACTAATTCTTTTAAATTAATTCCTTTGTCTAATAAGCATTTAGTGATATAAAAATACATGCTCAAAATGTTTTAATTTAGAAGCAAAACAACATGAACCCACCAACGTTAAAATCAGTGGCATTAGCAAAATGGATAAACTCTGGACAATTTCAATACAATCATTATAAATATTTATGTGCTCGAATGGACATAGAAAATATAATTTTCTATTGTCCATACCTAAAGAGTGATGTCACCATAGAAGAATTGAGAGAAAAGTGCAGATGGCTGGGAAAAGGCAAAGACGCTGATGGAAGGTTCAAGTTTACGGTTACATACATTTACTATAAAATTCGGGCAAAATAAAAACTTGTGTTCCTTTATAAAATTAAAAATAATAAAAAAATAATTAAACTTCTTTTTAAAAAACTTTATTTTTTTCTTTTAAATCCAAATGGTACAGAACTATAATTTTCATAAAACCTTCGTTTTTCTGCTTTTAGCCTGTATATCTTTGTTTCTGGAACTGTAATTACCCTATGATCATTTGTTCTTCGAAAATTTTTGTACAGAATATTCACACCGGCTTTATCGTTCAATAAAACCATTTCCTTAATTTTTTCAAAATTGACTAGTTTTGTGTCATAATATAAAACTCGTTCTTGTAAATTTTCCAAATATTCATACAATTTTAAACGAGCCTGTGCAGTTGTATAACTTGCAATACATACGTTCACTGTACGCAATGAATCTAAATCTTCATTTTTATATTTCCAGTTAACTAAAACCGTGTCAGAATTGATAATCATTATGTGCAATACATCTTTGCTTGGATTTGTCAATATAGAATAAAAAGTAGCTGGACTTTTTATTACTTGCGTTTTTGTCTGATTTTCTCGTTGACCAAATTTTCCCCAGAAAGAGTTCAATATAAGCTTACTGTATGATCTTTTTCCAGGGTTTTTGTAAATATTTTCTGGATCAAGTTTAATATTTTCTTGTTGGAAAAATTGTTCTAAATAATTTTGTTTTAATTCTTCTGTGTTGCAATCTTTAGGCCATCCAAAAGCTTCCTGTTTAGTTTTAAGAAATTTGTCCATCATCTCTGTAAATAATCCAGGTTCACAGTTGTCTTTGTTATATTGTCGTACCTTGTAACGCCAAATTTCATGAAATTCAAATATTTTATACCCCTTTTTTACAGCTTTTACTACTTCGTCTATAACCCAAGTTCCTGTCAGAGTTCTTTCTTTATCAGAATGAAGGCATTCATCTTGATATGTTTCAAGGCTGCAAGTAAAACAAAGCGTAAACATTAATTTATTATTTTGTTTTATTGGAAGAACAGGGTGAATCAAATCAGTTGGTGGAAGAATATCACATTTTATTAAACCATTAGTATTTTCTAAGTCAACTTTAGAACATATTTCATGGCCCACTAAAACTTCAGGATGTCCTACTGGAAATTTCCCATATTTGCACATATAGGGATATAATGAGCAAATATCTATGTATTTTATTTTTTCATTTTCTTTTGCAAAGCATCTCGTGGTTCTAAAGGAACGTTTTTTAAAAGCGGGTGATTTATAAGATATGACATCTCGTCTTCTTTTTCTATCAATTGTTCTCTAAAATCACATTCCCACATTTCGATCACTTGATATCCAAATGATTTTAATCGTTCTGTTCTTGTTATGGTATTTTCAAATCTGATATCAAGAGTATCATGTTTGTTCCCTTGTATTGATTCATTCCTCTTATATGGAAAACATTTTGGATGGCCATGAAAATAGCACCCATGGAATTGAAAAATTTGTTTTGTTTCTGAACAAAAACCATCTACTTTTATATTTTTTATAATTGCTTCTTTTTTCTTTGCTGCATGTTGAATATTAATCTTTCTTTGATCCTCTTCCCAAATTAGCCATTGAAGAGCAATTTTTGATTGATTGTCTGCAAATCTGTAACCTTTTTTGGGTATCAATCCTATAGTTTCCGGTTTCAAAAAATTTCTTCGAAAAATTAAATTGCACGCTGAAGCAATGGTTGTAGCCTCAGTGAAAGGACATACATTATTTTCTTCCAATAGAAGTGTTCTAAATTGAATGCAGGCTTCAGTTAAAATATGTACATCATTTTTACAATATTCTATCAAATCACGTTTCATATTGAACTCGGTATTTTTGCTTTTTTCATACCAATCAATAAACATTTTTCGATTTTCTTCTGTCATTGTATCAAGACTATAGTAGTGCATAAGTAGTATTGGTCCAACATAATTTATATTTTCTGTTGTATTAAACAAATGAGGAAAATAACCTTTTTTAAATCAGTTGATAAATCGAAAGCTTTAGGAAGTTGTGATAGTGGCATTGCAAGATAATTCATAGAATCTAAAAACCTTATATTTTTAATCTGCATCTGAATAATTTTTGTGCCCCTCATGATTAATTTTGGCTCTATGTCACATTTATGCAGCAATTCATTTAAAATAAACTGGTGATCAAAACTTTGTCCATTATGAGTTATTACAACAACTTGTTTAAATTTTTTAGCCATTTTAAAAATGTAATCAACTAAATTTGGAATTACATATGTGTCAAAAACTGTTGTTCTAAAACTACATTTAGAACAAAAATGTAACTTCTCTTCTTTTATGCAATGATGACATCTTGTGCTAAGAACACATAAATTAGGTTCATGTAGTTTAATATCTTCATTATTGTTTTTAACTAGCGTTTTTTCTTGCATTGTTTCTAGATCGTAAAAGATAAACACAAAATCATTAATTTTTGGTTTGCTCTTATCTACAATAATATAACAAAAATGATTTTTTTCTACAC
The DNA here is from genome assembly GCA_963082915.1 of Dolichopus griseipennis. Taxonomy (NCBI): domain Eukaryota; kingdom Metazoa; phylum Arthropoda; class Insecta; order Diptera; family Dolichopodidae; genus Dolichopus; species Dolichopus griseipennis. Next base: position 162,156,867 of record OY720441.1, on the reverse strand, counting down.
TTTTGTTACAATTTTTACAAAAAACAGCATCACATTTATGTGGTGAATCAATCTTTCTAAAATATGTTTTAAAACAAATTAAGCATTTGTGAAATTTTTGACATGTAGTAACTGTTTTATGATTTTCAAAACATTTTCCACCTCTGAATGATCGTTTGCAATAGTTGCATGTAATAGTTGTAGGTATATTATTACACGCAGGAGACTGTCGACAACAAATACAGATGCCTTCACAATTATGATAATTTGCGTAACCTACATTACATTTTTCACAGTAATGGTTAATGCAAAAAACCGCTGTCAGCGAAATAATAACGTTAAAGTGATTTTCGTTATATAATAAATTAATTCTTTTGCCATCGTTTTTACCTTCAAAAATTATATTTTTGTTATTAGCACAATCGTAAACAACGATGTTATATTCATCCCCATAATAATCCTGTATTTTTTTAAGTTCAGATATTCCTGCACTTTGCGTTATATTTAATTTTGTTTTTACCATCAGCTCTAATGCTAGATTTTTCTGCATCTTCTGTGTATCTTGGCGAATTTTTTTAAAATTCATGTCACCATCTATAAAAGCTTTTCCTACTACAATAGCTCGGAGTAAGCAAAGATTATCATTATTTTTAATGACAACAATGCCTCTTCGTTTTAAACTTTCTTCATTGAAAGTAAAATAATTTCTCCCTCGTCCACTTCCAGAAGGCAACCGTACAGTTGTAGTTGTTAGTTGAAAAGAATCAGTATTCAGGCCCTCCGAATTACTTTGGAATATTTTATTTATTAGTTCCCAAATGTCATCAAACGTCACTGAACTTGCAAGCTTAAAATTCATCCAACCTGGAGTTCTCTGTTGAAAGTTATCAGCAAAAAATACTATACCAATGAGATCATTCGGTTCAACGTTTTCCACCGAATATGAAACTATTTGCTTCTTTAGTATATGCCAATATATCTTCTTCATTTAGAGCTTTTCTTATTTTGAATGTAATTTTTCTCGACATGACTCCAAACTTTTTCGAAAACTGACTTTTTTCTTCCATAATTATGAATTTGGAAGACTCCTCTAAATATTTCTCTAATATTTGTTTCTTGGCCATTTTTCTCAGTATTGATTTGGTATGTTTTTACGACTTTGTTTTTGTTAATGATAATATATAACTAATTAACCTTGTTTTTATACCAATATTAAAAGGGATAGGAAATTTTCCATACATATTTTTAAAAACTAGGAAATGAATCAAATAGACAATAAAATTAACATTGCCACTCCACATTGCACCTTATTTACATTTTACAACTCAAATTTGCATAATACTAGTAATTTCCTAGAACATAATAAATCTTGTTATATATAAAAAAAAATTTTCAAATTATATTTCAATTATATTAATTGATATTATATAAAAATTAATTTACTTGTTTTTCGTTTTACAATTCATTATTAAATTATTTGCATAATACATAGTTGTTAATAACATACCTTAAATTTGCATAATAGAAAGTAATTTACAAGAATCTATAATAAATCTTGTTCTATATTAAATTTTTTTCATATTATTTTTTATTAAACATAACAATTAATCACTAAATACAAAATTTTTTCTCACGATTTTATACATACAACCTATACTATAAATTACTTTAAAACTAAGATACAATAACAAGTTCAATATCTGCACTTTATTTATCTCATAACACCTGCATTTTTGCGTTAATATTATTTTTCCGAAACTGGTTGACCGTGAAAGCTTTTTATTATAAATAACAACTGTATTTTTTGCGCTAATATTATGTTACAATAACTGGTTGACCGTGAAAGCTTTTTATTGAAAAAATAAGATACATTTTTATTATTTAAAATAACCTATATGTTACTATACTATCATAACAAGATCATTGCACTTACTTATCCTACATTATCTCGTTTACCTTCTATATTATTTACAAAAGCTTTTTCCGGAAACTAATCATGCAACCGGTAGAAATACTACACACCTGTTTAGGTCATTGCACTATCTACTTGTTCCACATTATCTAGTTGACCTTCTATATTATTTACAAACACTTTCCGGAAACTTATCATGCAACCGGCAGAAATACTACACACCTGTTTAGGTCATTGCACTATCTACTTGTTCCACATTATCAAGTTGACCTTCTATATTATTTACAAACACTTTCCGGAAACTAATTATGCAAACGCCAATCACGACATCTAATTTGCATACCTGTTTTTACACTACAACATTCCTTGAAAAAGCTCTCAACAACAAAGTAAACGCCAAGTCACTGGCCTAATTTGCATAATTATTTTCCCATGCCCAAGCGCTACTATTACTACTTAGGTGCTCGAGCGTTAATAGCAAAACCAAATTATCATAGTCACTCTAGATTTACTGAAAACTTGATAGCCATTCAGCTTAATCATACAAATATATGTTATGATAAACCTATATATTTGGGATTTACGGTACTCGAACAATCTAAAATTCTTATGTATGATTTTCATTATGATTATATTAAACCTAAATATGGTAGTAAGGTTTTTTTAAATTATACAGACACTGACAGTTTCATTTATACTATACAGACAGATGATTTTTACGCTGACATATTTAATGAAATACCAAAACGTTTTGATACGTCAGATTATCCATCTGACAATTTATTTAATTTTCCTCTAATGAATAAAAAAGTTCTAGGTCTTTTTAAAGATGAATTTAATGGAAAAATTGTTTCTGAATTTATTGGATTAAAATCTAAAATGTATTTCCTTCAAACATATGAAAATAAAACTATTAAAAAAGCTAAAGGAATAAAGAAATATGTTGTCAATTCTTTAACATTAGATAATTATAAAAATTGTTTATTAAAAAATTAAACTTGTTTTAAAGAAATGAAAATATTTAGATCATATTTACATACAATTTATACACAAAATTTAAATAAAGTAGCTTTAAGTTCATTAGATAATAAAAGATATGTAACTGAAGATAATATAATAACATATGCTTGGGGGCATTATGCCATTGAGCAATAGTTGTAAAACAAAAAAAAAAAAAAATCAAATTTTTGTTAGTTTAATAGAAAATCACAATTTAAAGATGTTTAAATAAAATAAAACATATTATACACACAATAAAAGTGTCTTTCAATTTTAATTTTAACATTGATATTAGTTTTGTATATTAACTTTGTATTTAAACCAAAACTATAAAAACTTTTCATATCTAATCAAGAATATTCAACTTAAAACCTATAAAACTTTTTTTCTATTTTCACAGAAATATTAAATCAAGCTTAAAACGTGATCAAGTTCAAATTAAAAACAAAAAAAAAAAAACCAAAATAAAAAAAATTTACAATATAATTTCAAACGGTTATTTGTTTAATTTTTTTCAAAACTTTTGCAGTTAAGTTAATAATCAAACAAAAAATTTCCATCGATTTTTTAAGCTTTTCCACTTTAAAATGGCAGTTGGAAGCTTCATTTTCAAACATATTGGACGATATTAAGTATAAACCAATAATATTATTGGTTTTGGATAATATTAAGTATAAAACAAATTTAAAAAACTTTTCATATCTAATTAAAAATATTCAGCTCAATAGCTTAAGCTTATTTTTTTTTTAATTTATAAAACTCTTTTTAATTTTCGCGGAAATATTAAATCAAGCTTAAACTTTGATAATATTAACTGTGTACTTAAACCAAACTTTAAATACTTTTCATATTTAATTAAGAACAGTAAGCATCATATCTTAAGCTTGTTACTGTTTTAATTTGAAATTTAAACATAACTGATATTTAAAAAACTTTTCATATCTAATTAAAAATATTCAGCTCAATAGCTTAAGCTTATTTTTTTTTTAATTTATAAAACTCTTTTTAATTTTCGCGGAAATATTAAATCAAGCTTAAACTTTGATAATATTAACTGTGTACTTAAACCAAACTTTAAATACTTTTCATATTTAATTAAGAACAGTAAGCATCATATCTTAAGCTTGTTACTGTTTTAATTTGAAATTTAAACATAACTGATATTTAAAAAACTTTTCATATCTAATTAAAAATATTCAGCTCAATAGCTTAAGCTTTTATTTTTAATTTATAAAACTTTTTTTTATTTTCGCGGAAATATTAAATCAAACTTAAACTTTGATAATATTAACTTTGTACTTAAACCAAACTTTAAAAACTTTTCATATTTAATTAAGAACAGTAAGCACAATATCTTAAGCTTGTTACTGTTTTAATTTGAAATTTAAACATAACTGATATTTAAAAAAACTTTTCATAACTAATTAAAAATATTTAGCTTAATAGTTTAAGCCTTTTTTTTTTTTAATTTATAAAACTTTTTTAATTTTTGCGGAAATATTAAATCAAGCTTAAACTTTGATAATATTAACTGTGTACTTAAACCAAACTTTAAATACTTTTCATATTTAATTAAGAACAGTAAGCATCATATCTTAAGCTTGTTACTGTTTTAATTTGAAATTTAAACATAACTGATATCCCAACATCCAAGCTTAATTTAAAATACTCAAAGACTCAAACTAGTTTAAGTTTATTATTGTTTTAATTTGAAATTTAAACATAACTGATATTCTAACCGCTAATCTTAATTTAAAATACTCAAAAGCACAAAACTTTTTACTTATCACAATTTTATTGCATAACTTTAGGAGAACTTTTGCTGACTACTGACGCTGAAACGGCACTAAAAAAGCTCCTGAGCTTTTGCTGACGCTGAACCGGCATATACATACTACTGGTGCTTTATGATGGTATATTGAGAGTGGTGAATTGTTTGGAACATTAACATCTATCAATGAGAGGAGAGAGATGGATATATTGTTCTGTTTACCACTAGAAGAAGATTAAAAGAAGTATTACTTCGAAAAAAAAAAAAATTATTATTTCAATTTAGTTGAATGTAAACAAAACAAACCGGTGATATTATAATTTATAATAATTTTTTTAAATAATATTCTATATAAACAAAAAAATTAATTAAATAATTAATAAAATTGGTTTGACCAATTGACTTGAAATTTTGCACAAGTGCCCCTCCTAGCAACCGGAATTAGTTGTATAAATTTGGTTGGAATAAATTTTCCAACCATTTTTTTGCCCATTTTGGCCTGGCGGGTTTTCAAAAAATTTTGGGATTCCGATTTGTATCAAATTTCACAGGTTGATTTTGCAGTCTAAAAGAGAGGCTGCAAAAAGTTTTAGGTAAATTCGATTAACCCGTTTTCCACGACGACGCCATGAAGTTTTCTATAACTTTTATTTGCTTAAACGATTAAAAGAATTTAATTGAAAATTTTGTACCAGCATTTTAATAAAAACCCACAGGGTTAAATTGGTTTTGACATGTTTGCGCCTTTTGAACAAAGATTCAATGAAATTTTCAAATTTTCGGTATTAACGCAAATTAAACTTGATTCCAAAAGCTCACTTAATTAATAAGACTAATTTTTTTTCCTTAAATAGTCTCAAATAGTTAAAAGCTAAATGAGATAATATTAATAATAATAAAGAATCCGAATAATAATATCCTTAAATTTATGTAACATAACATCTTCCTTCTCTTCATTTTTTCGTAAGTCTTTGTTTTTTATATACTTTGCAGTTGTTGTTCTTTAAAAATAGATTTCAGTGTAAAATTCCAGTTTTTTTTAATAAATTTTAAAAACCGAAAAATTCAATTTCGTATATATTATGCTTAAATACATAGTATTTTAAAACAGTTTTTCCAAGAAAGAAGCCTACATTCCTCTCATATAATCATAATAAAACGAGGAAGAACTTAGTAAAACTTTCAAGTAAGTACAAAACAAAATATAAGTTGAAAAGCAGATTTTTAAACCTTTTCTAAACCATTGACTATATTTTATTCAAACGCTGGCAATTCAAGTAAACTACTATTTACTTAGTAAAATGACATAATGGCACATTTAGTATACCCTTTTGACCTCTCAATGGAGTTTTAATTTAAGTTGATGTTATTGAAAAAAGTTAACACAAGAATGGTGTACATGTTAATTTTAAAATGTAATAAAGCAATTTTTTTAAAACAGGTTTTTTAGGGATTATTCTAGCAATTTTTTAACAAATTTATCAAATTTCACTTGAAATTTTTCATAATTATTAAATAATAACAATAAACTTCAAGCAGCACCAAATTGTTAAGAAGCAGAAAAAAACGTAGAGATAATTGTTAAAACTGTTTTTCAAAGTTTTTGATTCGCAATCGGTTACAAGAACTCGACAAAAAATTTTTTATAACATTCCCCTAATACAAAGAAGTTTTACCTACTTTCAAAAATTGTAATGTACATTACAAAAACGTAATGTACTCAAAAAAATTTATTTTTTGAATAATCGTAGGAATGATAAGTATATACATGTACGCATACAAAATTTACATTCAAATGGTCAAACCGTTTCTGCTTAAGAGTAAAGTAATGAAAAAATCTGTAAAAAGCCGCTGTGCCGCAATGGGTTAATGGAACTCAACAAACCTGTTTTTGAAACTTTGACCAAGCAATATTTCGCAAAATTGGACGTAATATCCATCCCAAATTTTTGTTGGAAAAATTGTCGGGCGGCAAGGGTTAACAAATTCCAAGTCTGTTAATAGAGTGAACTCCATTCTCAAAGAAGAGCACATATACAAAATTTGAAGTCAATCGGTTAAACCATTTCTAATTTATAGCAAAGTAACGAAAAAACCTATAAAAAGCTGTTGGGTCGCAACGGAATTCCACAAATATTTTTTTGAGGCTTTCTTTTTAACCAAAGCAGTACGTCGAAAAATTGGCCGAAACTTGCTTTTTTGCAATTTGCACGCTCCCGGGCAACGCCGGGTAAATCTGTTAGTCTAATATATCAAGAAGAAAATTTGTTTGTTTGTTTGTTTGTTCAGGATTCACGTAAAAACCACTGGTCCGATTGTCACAAAATTTTAAAGGAATAATTCTGGGAGCCCGAGGGGTGACATAGGCTATATCACATTTTTATAAGTCAACAGGTTGCGGCTCCAGAGCTTTTTTAAGCTTTTTCGTTTTTTGGATGTCAAGCCAAAACGGTTTGACCGATTGACTTGAAATTTTGCACGGAATAAATTGACCCATTTCGGCCTGGCGGGCTTCCAAAAAATTTTGTGTTTCCGATTTGTGTCCAATTTTACAGGGTGGTTTCTCAGTCGAAAAGAGAGTTTGGCACAAATTTTTGTTGAGTTCGCTTAACCCGTTTGGGCATGAGGCCACAATTAAGCTTTTTCAATGTTTTTGATGTCGAGTCAAAACGGTTTTTTTTTTTTTGTTTTACGAGGGAGTGGAAAGCTTGAAAGCCACCCATTGAAACTGTGCGGTGTTTCGCTGGCTAGTGTATGATTTTAACACACCAAAACCACACCCTTTTTGAACCAAACTTTAGGAGGGAACCTGTAATACAAATGTACAGTTTGGTTACAGGGTTATTCCGAGTTATTTGGAATATCTGGATTATGGGGGATGGGGAAAATTGGATGGGATATATAGAAGAAAGATGTTAATGTTCTTCTTAAATTTGGTTAAATCGTACATATATACATTATAGAATTTCCATAAGCCTTGTTACGTCTTGCTCAACTGTGTAGGGATGAGCATCTATTGCCCTCCTTGTTTCCCTTTGGAAAATCTTGAATGGAGGCATAAGTTGTTTGATTTCTTTAGAACAGGTGTTAGTCCCTACAAGATATCTATAAAACAAGGTCAGTGACCCAACAGTGCGACGATGGCTGAGTGGAGTGAGCGTTGAGGTAACACTGGGATCATTTATAAGACGAATAGCTCTATTTTGCACTTTATCAAGACATTCCAGCGCCGTAATGGGAGCCCCAGCCCAAATATGTACATTATACTCCATTTTCGGCCTAATATAAGTTTTATAGATGTTAAGGAGATCAGAGGATGAGAAAAAAGTTTTGCAGCGATACAAGAAACCCAAACATTTAGCAGCGTCCTTAGCTACTCCAAAAATATGATTTGACCAAGTCAATCCCCAAAATGTTCAAGTCTTCCGAATGGTGCAAAGCTTCTCCTTGAAAAGAAAAGTTCGGAATAGTTGTAGCTATTTTTCGCGAGGCTAGACAGCATTGGGTTTTTTTGGTGTTAAACTCAACTCTGTTGATTTCACCCCATTTTTGGATTTTAATTAAATCTTTGTAGTGAAATTTTTTGCTGTTGAATTAATCTGGTGATTAATGTTACAGCGGCTTTGAAATTCATAGGAAGGAACAAGGGTACTGTCGTCTGCGAAGCTATGGATTCGAATGGTGGTTATTGATAGTAGGTCATTTAAAAATATTAGGAAAAAAAGACTGGGGGATAAAACAGATCCTTGAGGGACACCAGCATTTATTTTGAAATCTTTGGGTGAATATCCATCGACAAGAACACGAATCGTGCGATTCGAAAGGAAATCTCCAATCCGTTTGACGAAAACCCTACCTAGACCTAAAGCCCTGCATTTTGCCAATACAGCATCATGCCAAACTGGATCGAAAGCTTTAGAAATTTCCAAAGCCACAACATCAGACTCGCCAGAATGGTGAAGACTGATATTAAGCTTTTCGCACAGGTAGGTCATGAGATCACCTTTTGAACGACGGGCTCTGAACCCGTATTGTCGATCATGAAGCAACCTTTACGATCTAGATATTTCAAAAGCTTATACCATTGATTTAGAATTATATATAGATAAACATTTTCATGTTAAAAATTTGTATGAGACTTTTTTCGCATATTTTTTAAAATTCTCCCAAAACGGTTTCACATTTTAAGTGTATTGTAACTATTTCTATTTTATACCCTTTATTTTTATTCTCTCAAAAATTTTTCACTCTACATACATGTAACATGATTCAAGAATATGAATAATATGATACTAAAGAAAAGAAAAAAATCAAATAAGAAAAAAACGAGGAAGAGTGTAGTAAAGTAGATTGTGTCAACTCTGGGATACCCGTATGACCGTAGTACCCGTACATATGTGTATGTCCGTGCGTCTGTCCATCCGTAATCACGATAACTCAAAAATTAAAGGAGCTAGGATTCTAGAACTTTCAACAAATCGAATTTATAAAAAAACCGTCATTGCCATTGAAATTCAGCCGGTTTGCACAACGGGCTCGGTTAGCTGCCACATAACTTCTTGTTTTATATGAGCATTACTCTGCAGTTATTAAAGCTGGGTATCTGAAATTTTGCCAAAAGTAGTTAAGTCTAATGGCCAAAGTTACTGGAAAATTTGGTTGGTCTACTGCAGAGGGTTTGAGTAAGTGCCCTACAACTCCTTCTTTTATATGAGCATTACACTACACCCAATAAAGCTGTATGTTTGAAATTTTGCCAAAAGTAATTAATTGGATGATATTATAATGTTTATGCTACGGTCATACGGATATCCCAGAGTTGACACACCTGTTTTCACACCTACTCTACTACACTCTTCCTCGTTTTGTTTCTTATTTGATTATTTTCATTTCTTTAGTATCATATTATTCATATTCTTGAATCATGTTACATGTATGTAGAGTGAAAAATTTTTGAGAGAATAAAAATAAAGGGTATAAAATAGAAATAGTTACAATACATTTAAAATGTGAAACCGTTTTGGGAGAATTTTAAAAAATATGCGAAAAAAGTTTCATACAAATTTTTAACATGAAAATGTTTATCTATATATAATTCTTAATCAATGCTTATACTTAATAACTTTTTCCATTACTTTGGAGAGGACTGATGTAATAGCAATAGGTCGGTAGTTAGAGGGATCGCCTTTTTTAGGAATTGGAAAAACATGTGCAATCTTCCATTGAGTAGGATGAATACCCGAAGTAAAGGAAAGATGGAAAAGGTTGCGCAGAGGTTTTGAAATGAAGGTATTGTGTTTTTGAGGTCGGCAGTTGTAATACCGTCCGGACCGGCTGATTTTTTTGTATCAAGATTCTTCAAGATTTTCATCACTGCTCGCGTCCTAAAGTATATTCTACCAAAAGAGCAGCCAACTTCTGGAATAGATAGGGGTCTTTGAGTTGACTGAGGCAGTGACGAGTTAGAAGTGAACTGTTTGCCAAACAAATTCGCTTTTTCTTTTGAATCTGACACGATGTGGCTGTTTATATCAACAAGTGGAGGAAAAGAAGACCCGCTATTGTATTCTTTTAAATTTTTTGCAAAAGTCCAAAAGGATTTGCTAATCTTGGGCATGTGGATGTGTATTAGTTTACAGCAAAGTCAACATTCCTGCCACGGAAGCACAGTGACCAATCAAAGGTTTTGTAAAAATTGTTCAGACCTTCCCAGTTAGCATGGTTATAATGCCATACCAATTTTTTGGGAAGGAACCTTTGATTGGACATCGAGCCTGCCTGGAAGCATGTATTGACCAAACAGTGATCAGAGCCTCCCAGGGGGCAACCAACAGAAACCACATTCTTTTCAGGGTGTGTGGTTAGAAACAGATCAAAGAGGTGACCTTCTTGATCAGCACGGTCAGGGATTCTAGTGGGATTTTTAACAAGTTGAGAAAGGTGAAATAGAGTGGAAAATAATTCTACTTTTTTCCCAATCGAGTTTTGACTCGGAGAAGAGCTACACGAAAAGTGAAGCCAGTCTTTGTTAATTTCATTGATCAGGTTTGAAAGGTTTTCAATTTCCACTATAGTTTCTTGTTCACTTGAATTGGGTGATCTGTATAGAAAACAGAAATGTATAACATACTTTCCAACATGGATTTTGACCCAAACGTAGTTGAAAGTTGGGCTAGAAGATTTATATTTGACAAGAGTGTTGAAACAATGTCTTTATTTATGTAGATGGCGATGCCTCTTTCAGGAACGAAGTGTGAAATGAGTGAGTAGCCGTTAATATCGAAGTTAACATTTTGGCTACTAACTTGCGTTTCACATAGAGGAAGGATTGCCGGTTTGATTGAATTAAGATGGCCCTCAACGGCATGGAAGTTCGTTTGTAAACCGCTAATATTACAAAAATTAAAAGTTGATAATTTTGTTAAAAATTAGAAAGAACAAAAATAAAGAAAAAAGAAAAAAAAATGCTTATTGTACGATTTATTCAACCTAAATCGATAACACCTTAAAAAAAAAAATAGAAAAATAAAACAAAAAAAAATTTTTTATTTTTATTTTTCGATTTTAATTTTAAAAGTTTTATTTCGAGCGAGAGAATGGTTTTTACTACGTCCAACAGTTTTTAACTTGCACGATATAGAATCTAGTAGTAGGTAAAATTCTTGTAGTAGGTATAACCAAAAACCCAATCAAAATAAAACAAATACACAATTACATCTAATTAAAAAAAACAAAATTTGTAATTGTGACAATATAAATAGTAAAATACAAAAATAGAATTAAAGTTTATTGATAATATTGGACATATACCATCAGAATTTATTAATTAAGTTACGGTGCTTTATGATGGTATATTGAGAGCGGTGAATTGTTTGGAACATTAACATCAATCAATGGGAAGGTGAGAGATGGATATATTGTTTTGTTTACCACTAGAAGAAGATTAAAAGAAGTATTACTTCAAAAAAAAAAAAAATATTATTTTAATTTAGTTAAATGTAAACAAACCAAACCGGCGCGTGATATTAAAATTTATTATAATTTTTTTAAATAATATTCTATATAAACAACAAAATTAATTAAATAATTAATAAAATTGGTTTGACCAATTGACTTGAAATTTTGCACAAATGTTTCTCTTAGCAACCGGAATTAGTTGTATAAATTTGGTTGGAATAAATTAACCCATTTCGGCCTGGCGGGCTTTCAAAAATTTTGGGATTCCGATTTGTCTCCAATTTTATAGGTTGATTTTGCAGTCTAAAAGAGAGGCTGCAAAAAGTTTTAGGTAAGTTCGATTAACCCGTTTCCCACGACGACGCCATGAAGTTTTCTGTAAATTTTATTTGCTTAAACGATTAAAAGAAATTTATTGAAAATTTTTTACCAGCATTTTAATTAAAACCCACAGGGTTAATTTGGTTTTGACCTGTTTGCGCGTTTTGAACAAAGATTCAATGAAATTTTCAAATTTTCGGTATTAACGCAAATTAAACTTGATTCCAAAAGCTCACTTAATTAATAAGACTAATTTTTTTTCCTTAAATAGTCTCAAATAGTTAAAAGCTAAATGAGATAATATTAATAATAATAAAGAATCCGAATAATAATATCAATAAATTTAAATAACATAACTTTTTCCTTCCCTACATTTTTTCGTAAGTCTTTGTTTTTTATCTACTTTGCAGTTATTGTTCTTTAAAAATAGATTTCAGTGTCAAATTGCAGTTTTTATTTCTAATAAAATTTAAAAATAAAAAAATTCAATTTCGTTTATATTATGTTTAAATAAATCGTATTTTAAAACATTTTTTTCAAAAAAGAAGCCTACTTTTCTCTCATAAAATCTTTAAAAAACGAGGAAGAACGTAATAGAATTTCAGGTAAGTACAAAACATGTACTTACATGTTTTGCTTTTGCTTTTGATTTCCAAAATTTTAGTTTGGATAAAACTTTGGCAGCTTTTCTAAAAAAACTAACGAATGTAATAATAGACATCCGGAAATCCCAGCAATTTGATTCAGGTCAACTGAATGACTTAATAGAACAAAATAAGGAAATAAAAAAAGAAAACATTGACTTAAAAATAAAATTGGCTATTGTCGAAGAGAAGAATGGTCAATTGGAGTATAAAATAAATAAAATGGAAGGGTTGTGTGATAATGTTTGCCAAGAAAAAATAAAAAAAAATATAGTTGTAACTGGTCTCCCTAATAATTTGGATGATCCAAAATAAATGATCTTAAAGATAGGGGAAAAATACAGTCCAAAGTGACAGCGGAAGATATTACTAGTATGAAACCACTATGGAATAAAAACACGAAGAAAACCAATGGACTATTTCTTTTGGAATTTAAAACCAATAATTCAAAAGAAGTATTTATGGAAGCCAAAAAGAAATTTAAACATGTATTTACTTTTGATTTAAACATTGAAGCAAGCAAATCTTCTTCCAACATCAACTTACGCCGTTTCAAGCTAGTCTCTATAAAAAAGCGAAGGAAATTAAAGTATTATTGGATTAAAGTATTTCTTTGGATTAAGGATAATAAATTGTTTCTGCGTGAGAAGGAAGGAAGCAAGATTTACCGAATCTCTTCACACAATGATATTGCTGATATCCATAGAATTTTCCAGTAACTACTTTTTTTTATTATTAACTTAATTAACAGAAATTACTATATAAAATTATTTGAAATTCTTTTAAATTATAACCTAAAAACTTTATGTACCTTTCTAAACACTTTGTCAGTCAACTATTTTTTTAAACATTGTTTTATCAATCAATATCAATATTTTTTAATTAGGAACTTAGACTCAAAAACTTTATGCTCAATACTTTCTTTCCTCTTTTTTTTATATAAAACATTATTTGAAATAGTACATAATTATTTTGTAAAATTTTACAACATAAATATACTATTTACTTCGCCTGTCAAATGTTTCAATAAAAATATTATCAATCAATATCAATACTTTGTAAATAACAAATTTCACTCAAAAAATTTTTTTTACTCAAAAATTTCGTTCTTCGTAACAAAACCATCTAAAACGAGGAAGAGTGTAGAAGGGTAGACTGTGTCAACTCTGGGATACCCGTATGACCGTAACATATACACTATATCATCCGATTAATTACTTTTGGCAAAATTTCAAACATTCAGCTTTATTAGGTGTAGAGTAATGCTCATATAAAAAAAGGAGTTGTATGGCAGCTACTCGAACCCTTTGCAGTAGACCAACCAAATTTTGCAGTAACTTTGGCCATTACACTAAACTATTTTTGGCAAAATTTCAGACACCCAGCTTCATTTGGTGTAGTGTAATCCTCATATAAAAAAAGGAGTTGTATGGCAGCTACTCGAACCCTCAGCAGTAGACCACCTAAATTTTGCAGTAACTTTGGCCATTACACTAAACTATTTTTTGCAAAATTTTAGACACCCAGCTTCATCAGGTGTAGTGTAAAGCTCATATAAAAGAAGGAGTTGTATGGCAGCTACTCGAACCCTCTGCAGTAGACCAACCAAATTTTGCAGTAACTTTGGCCATTATACTAAATACTTTTGGCAAAATTTCAGACACGCAGCTTCCATAGGTATAGAGTAATGCTCATATAAAATTAGAAGTTGTATGGCAGGTACTCGAACCCGTGGACCAAAATGGCTGAATTTCAAACTCGATTCCGTTTTTTGCATAAAAACGAATTTGTGAAAATTTCATAATCCTAGCTCCTTTACTTTTTGAGTTATCGTGATGACGGACGGACGGACGGACGGACATACATAGCTAAATCGATTTATTTTTCGATTCTGATCCGATCCATACACTTGAGTCTATATCTACCCCCCCTCCTTCTCTGCGTCACAAACGTAATGGCAAATTTATTATACCCTTGGACTATATAGTCATACGGGTATAAAAATTTATTGTACATATTATATAATCTTGCAAAAAAACACGTGTTTTATTTTTTTATTTTTATTCTCATCTTTATTACTAAAATTATTAATTTTTCCTATTACACATTTATTATTTAATATTATATACTTAGGTTTATTTACAAAATTTTACAATGAATGAGATAAATCTTGATTGTGGTATGAAAATAAAAAATTTTACAGGGTCATTCGAAAATGTATTGCATAGGTATAAGAAAAAGTTTACTATAGTTTATTTTAACATACAGAGTTTAAGAAATAAATTGTTTGAAATTGAATCTTTAATAGGCTCATATGAATGCGATGTGCATATTATTGTATTGTCCGAAATATGGTTGAGAGAGGAAGAGAATAAATTTTTTAATTTGCAGGGATATACTGCATATTTTTCTAATAGAAAAGATTCTTACGGAGGCGTTGCAATATTTGTACAGAATTCTATTAGTTGTACATTAGTAACTGAATCAGAGTATTATCAATCGAGTTTTTTGATTGTTAAGCTGTTGAAGCTCAACATTAATATTATTGTGTGCTACAGATCTCATTATACAAAAATAGACGACTTTATAAATAAATTTGATGAAATTACTCTTGCAAACAAAAATTCAATAATAGTGGGTGATTTTAACATTAATTTGTTAAATGAAAGTGATAGGGATGTAATATTCTATTGTAATACGCTTTTGAGCAATGGTTTTTCGATTTGTAATCAGAGAAAACCAGAGTTTGCAACAAGATTCGGAATCATGTCAAAGACGATCATTGATCATTTAATTACTGATTTGTTAAAATTCGAAAATACTTTTCATATTGCGGATACTGCCTTGTCTGACCATCAAATGTTTTTTATTAGTGTTGATCTAAATTCTATTAAAGAAACCTCAATCAGCACAAAATCTGTATTAAATTACGAGGAGTTAGCGAAAGATCAAATATGGAGTAGTCTAAGCTCATATGAAACTTTTGTTGAAGAAGTTGTTGAAATCTTAACTCAACTAGTCAAGAAATACACGCGTATTCTTCCGGTGAAGAATTTCAAAAGGAAACATGAGTGGATGACTGAGGAAATATTTCAAATGATGAAAGTTCGTGATTCATGTAGTAAATATAAAAAAAAATACCCTCATAATCCACGTATTGTTGATTTATACAATATTTCGAAAGCAAAAGTGAAGAAACTTATTGTAGCCGCTAAAACATTGTTTTGCTCTGAACAAATCAGGAAAGAAACTGGAAACCCAAAAAAATGGTGGGCAATATATAAATCAGTAATGTTGAATACTAACTACCAAAATCCTAATAATTCGGTCAAAGTTATTACTCATGAAAACCGTAATGTATAATCGTTGGACGAAATAGCTGAAATAATGAACAAAACGTTTACAACAATAATCGATGGTCGTAATATACCAATTGAAAACATAGATTACCATTATCTAAATTTGTTTCGTCGAAATCTGAATACCAATTTTGAACTTAATCCAACAAATGTAGAAGAAATCAATGCGACCATACATTCCTTGAAATCGTGTGCTGCAACGGGGTACGATAGCATTTCGACGACATTTATCAAGACTTTTGCAGGAATATTGGCACCTATTTTGGTAAGATTTATTAACAAAAGTTTCGAAACATACAACTTTCCCGATTGCCTTAAGAAAGCAATTGTTACGCCAATTTATAAGGGTGGTGATGCCACCAACACATTAAATTATAGGCCTATTTCTGTTTTAAATTCATTTTCGAAGATTTTCGAAAAAATTACGAAAAACAGACTAACGCCCTTTATGCATCTTAACAATATACTGCACCCGGAGCAATATGGATTTGAAGAGGGCTCCAGCACGACGTCTGCTTGTCTAGCGTTAAATGAATTTGTCACTAGAAGTACCGATAATGACAAGTTCACTGCCTGCATCTTTATTGATATGCAAAAGGCATTCGACTGTGTTGATCACGACATTCTGCTACATAAGTTGTCTTGTATGAATTTTTCTCCACAACAATTAAATTACTTTAAATCATATTTAAAACAAAGATCGCATCAATGTGTCCGCATAAGTAATTCTACAAGTCAAAGTAGAACAATAAAAAAGGGAGTGCCACAGGGTTCAGTATTGGGACCTGATATATTTAAGATATACGTTGATGACCTGGCGCGTCTTAATCTAAATGGAGTTGCATCACTATTTGCGGATGATGCGGTCGTCAAGTATTCAAGTGATAGTGAATTTGATTTGAAAAATGCAATATTGGAGGATCTCGCAGTAATTGAAGAGTTTCTCCACAAAAATAAGCTGTTAAATAAGCTGAACCTATCTTCCAATATAGAAATTTAAAAATAGATGTGGTAAGGAGTCATAATTACTTGGGTCTTGGGGTTGACTCAAGAATCAATTGGGAAGAACATGTTATTTACAATTCGTTACAATTTGTTACTATATTTTTGTACGACCCTATACTACACTCAACTCTTATCTCATTTTATATACTAATCGTACTCATTATGAATTATAAAAAATTTAATGATAAAAAAAAAAATCTTATGTACCAAAAGTACAAAAATCAAACATGTGGTTTTATATATGAATTTAATAAGTATGAGTGTGAATTTTTTTAATAAGTGAGTGTGAATCTAAAACCAAAATTAAAATGTTATAAATTATTTTTGAAGTACTTTTAACTAGTTAAAATCTGACGGCTTCGACTTGGGTTAAATAAAAAAAAAAATTTAAATTGTTTATACTAAACTTTATATTTAAATGTTTTATAACTAAATTAAATGAAAATTAAATTAAATGGTATTAAAATTTAAATAGTAAGTAAGTAAGTAGTGATATAGACCTATAGTCAAACGAGTATAATAATACTTATATGTAAACTTACTATTACCCGGTGCACGTTGCTCCGCCTTTCAATGGAGTTTTAATTTAAGTTTTTGTTTCGCAATCGGTTAAGAGAACTCGACAAAACTTTTTTTTAAACATTCCCCTAATTCAAAGAAGTTTTACCTACTTTCAAAAATTGGAAGTAATTTACTTCCAAAATTTTTTTTTTGAGTAATCGTAGGAATGATAAGTATATACATGTACGCATACAAAATTTAAAGCCAATTGTTCAAACCGTTTCTGCTTAGGAGTAAAGTAACGAAAAAATCTGTAAAAAGCTGATGTGCCACAATGGGTTAACGGAACTCAACCAACCTGTTTTTGAGACTTTGACTAAGCAATATTTCGCAAAATATGACGTAATATCCTTCCAAAATTTTTTTTTGGACAATTATTGGGCGGCAAGGGTTAACAAATTCCAAGTCTGTTAATATAGTGAAATCCATTCTCAAAGAGGAACACATATACAATATTTGAAGTCAATCGGTTAAACCAATTCTAATTTATAGCAAAGTAACGAAAAAACCTATAAAAAGCAGTTGCGCTGTAAAGGCTTAACGGAACTCCACAAATATTTTTTTGACGCTTTCCTTTTAACCAAATTACTGCTTCGAAAAATTGGCCGAAACTTGCTTTTTTACAATTTGCACGTTAACGGGCAACGCTGGGTAAATCTGCTAGTATATAATATGTTTTATAGTACAATTCTTAGCTTTTTAAAAGCATAAAAGTGTTAAATAAGAACGGAAATAGGAAAGAAGCCTTGTGTATTAAATTTTAAGTTTCTATATTCATTAATTCGAAGATAAGCTTTTTAATTATGGATATATGCGTTTTTTGAATATATGTAGCTTAGCCCTTAACCCAACAAAAATTCCAGAACACGAACCCATTGTGCGATTTCGCCAATATACAGTCTCCGCCGTACTTTTGAATTGTAATAACTTCAATTGGAAGTTATATTTTCATTTTATATTTTGATTAATTTCGATGATATGCTTTAAGGTATTGAAAGCTGTGTGTGTGGTTATTAGCTTAAAATTGGTATTATATTCTGCATTTGATGTATAAGAATGCTACAAGCTGTAGTTAAAGGTACCTAGATAATAATAATGATAATTTCAAAAATCCCAATACACTATTCGAATTCATCCAAAATTCATCCAATTCATTACGGAAACAAAGCAAGTAATTAGAAATACCTGTGCCCAAAATTTTAAAGTTCTATCTTTATTGGTTTTGAAATTATGCTCGTTTGGCCTCCATTCGATCAAAAACTTCTAAAATCCGACCCCAATGTCTGATCCCCGTGGTACCTTCATTATACCCTACACCTATAGAATAGGTAAAAGGGTATATTAACTTTGGTATGGTTTTTGTAACCACCTAAAGGAAGCGAGCTAGATATGGAAAAGTATATATATTTGTGATAAGCGTGACCTCCTGAGTCGATATAGCAATGTCCGTCCGTCCGTAGATACGATAACTCAAAAAATAATGAAGCTATCTTGATGAAATTTTAACTGTAGGTTACTAGGACTGAATGTACGGCGGGGATTGCATATGGGCGAAAGCGGCCCATGGGTTCGGATTCTGGACCTTTTAATCGATCGAAGGGCTAACGAACATATATAAAAAATCACGATAACTTAACAACTAATGACGCTATCTTCATCAAATTTGTGCTGTAGGTTACTAGTATTGAAACTACTGCGGGGATTGCGTTAGTTGGGGATTGGACCATGGGTTCGGAACCTAGAACTTTTAGATCGAATTTAGGCCAAACGAGCATAACTCCGAAACCAATGAAGATAGAACCTCCAAATTTGGTAGGGCGTCCCTTCCTATTTCCTTTGTGTCTTTGAAATTTGGGCCCCATCGAGTAGTGGGTCGGGGACCAGTTACACATTTCCGAAGACCTTAGAGCATATCTTTAAAATTAATAAAGATTACAACTTGAAAAAATGTAGAAGCTCAAATTTGGCACAAGGGTGTTCTTTACTATCTCTTGCGTGTCCCCCTAATTTGGTATCAATTGGAGTGGTGGTTCAGTACCCTTCTTAGACCTCCCAAGTCTTAAAAGCTTATAATCGAAATTACTAAAAATAGTAGCTTAAAATTAAGATTGAACGTTCCAATTGTGTACAAGGGTTAACTAGTATGACGGGAACTGCATATGGGCGAAATCGTACCATGGTTTCGGGTTCTGGAACCTTTGAAAAGTTCAAGGGCTAACAAACATATATCTTAAATAATGCCGCTATTTTGATGAAATTTAAACTCTAGGTTACTAGTAATGAAAGTACCATGGGAATTGGTTCTGGTCGAATTTTATCAATGATTTCGGATTCTAGAAGCTTTTGATCGATTTGAAGCCGAACGAGTATAATTTCGAAGCCAAAGAATATATTTCCTATTTCCTATGTGTCCCCGAAATTTAGACTTGATTGTAGTGGTTCAGCTATTTTCAAAGGTACTTGCTGCATTTATGTAAAATTTGTTTTTATATTTAAATGAATTATATGCAAAGGTCGAGATTTGTAATTGTATTTTAAAAATATATTTATTGCATATTTTGCGTTGATAAGCTTTTCTATTAGATATATAAACTAACCATTTAAAATAATTGCAATTTTAAAAGATTTGAATTATTAAATATATTATGCTTTGATTAGCTTTTTATCACAAAATTTAATAATTAAAATTTTTTCATTTTGTAATTGAATTGGAATAAATATATTTTCATTTATAACAAGTATTTTTGTTTTTTAATATTTTTAAATAGATAAATTAGTAATAATTTGTAATAAGTTTTAATAGATAGTGTAATTAGAAAATGTTTTTAGTATTATAAAGGTAATTTGTTTAGCTATGTCTTACGATCAAATTAATAACAGATTTTATGGTGTTAAAATGACCTATGGATATCTCATTAAATTTGATCCAAATAGGTGTAGGGTATTTCTAAGTCGGTTGCTAAGGGTATTTCTAAGTCGACTGACTGTTTCTTTACTTGTTACTAGTAACCTACAGTACAAATTTAATCAAAATAGCGTCATTAGTTTTTGAGTTATCATGTTTTTTGGATATGTGTTCGTTAGCCCTTTAACCGATAAAAGATTCCAGAACCCGAAACAATGGTCCGGTTTCAGCCATATGCAGTGCCGCCGTACTTTCAATATTAGTTAACAATTGTACACAATTGGAATTTTCTATCTTAATTTTAAGCTCCTAAAAATAAGAAAAGGTACCCTGATACCAAATTTAGAGGTTCTATCTTCATTAGTTTTGGAAATAAGCTCGTTTGGCCTAAAGCCGATCAAAAATTTCTAGGATCTGAATCCATGGTCCGATCTTGAACGTACGCAATCCCCGCCGTAGATGTATTACAGCTAACCTACAGCATGCATTTTATAAAGCTAGCTATTAGTTGTTGAGTTTATGTGATTTTTTATATATGTTTGTTAGCCCTTAAAACGATTAAAATATTCGGTACTAGTAACCTATAATTATAATTTCATTAAGGTAGCATTAGTTTTTGAGTTATCAATATCATACAAATAACATGCATGCAAATGTATACACTTTTCCATATCTAGCTCGCTTCCTTTAAGTAGTTACAAACACTGTACTAAAGCTAATATATCCATTTTCTTATTTCATAGGTCACATTAAACCAAAAAATAATTCTATATTTTTAAAAATAAATCAATTCAACTCTATAGTATACTAAATTAAATATGTCTACTATTTTTCAACTCAAATAACATTTAAAATTGCAAAACCCAGTTTTTTCAACAAAATATTTTGTTTTCATATAGTTTTAACTTTGAGTATGTTCTTATAGTCTCTTATATATTTCACTTTCAAAACTTCGATTCGCAAAGAAACTAGTCAATACATAGAAACGGTACAGGTACATATTTTTGAAATTTTTCTGAAAATATTTTCCTTATTGCCATTTTAGTACTAGTAATTCTATGACTTTATTCAATGACAAATAGAGGAATTGACATAAAACATCGAAATTGTTTTCCAATTTCGTATGAAATAGCAAAATTCAAAATAAATTTGTTTGATTTTAGTTTTAGAAGGAAAATCCAAAACCGCCTAAAATTAAAATCGAAAAAAATTTTTTCACACATGTACTATTGTAAAAGTAAAATATTAAATATATCTCAAATTAATGGAAGTTCTGTGGCGGTGGCCAAAGCTAATATGAAATTTTTTTTTTTTTTTTTTTTTTTTTTTTTATTATATATATAATAATTTATTTAATTTCAGATAATTTTACAATATAAATATAAAATTATGTATAAGAAATCAAAAATGTAAAAACAAATTAATTTTACTTATCTCTAATTTTACTTTTAAATATAATTTTAATTATTTTAATTTCTAAAATTTTTAATATTTTTTTAAGTTTATTTTTAAATATCTCCACATTTTGACAATTTTTAATTTCCGTTTTATTTAAGCATTTTTGTTTGGATATTCTAGCTTTAGGTATTTCAATATTTTTTCTATATCTTCCAATATAATTTATGTTAATAGGAGAATGTTAATTAGAATTAATTTTGATTTAAAATTAATATTTATTATATTATAAATGTATTTACATTTATCAAAATAAATTAGTTGATTTATATCAAGTACATTAATTGCTTTATACTAGTTTTAGGATATATTTTAAATAAAATTTGTGCCAATCGAGTTTACGTGAAATTTAGAGCAGTGACTCCAGCTCTTTGAATTATATTATTATAATTATTATTATAATATAATTAGATTTTTGTCTTCAGAGTAATATCATCATACTTTTTTTTCTGGGTTTTGAATATTATGTAATTATTTTTTTTTCATGTATACATAGTTCATTATACTCTAACCAATTTCATAAATTTTCCAGGTCCTTATTTAGTATACCTACCAATTCTTTCATTTTTTTAGTTTTTGCAATCAGGTTGGTGTCAGTCATCTGCATAAACATTGTAATTTCACAATCGGTTCTTATATGAATTTGCCACATCTATTTTAGCAAAAGGAGAAAAAATTTTTCTTACACTTATATTTAATACAAACGAAATACATTAAATAAATATTAAATTAAAATACATGTTAAATTAGTGGGAATTCCGGAACAGTGGCAAAACTAAAGTCAAAAATTTATTTTTGTATTAGACATTAGTTTAAAAAATTCTAAAAATCAAGTGAATTCCGCATACTTATTTCATTAAAAATTTAAATTAATTTTTGAATGTCCTTATAAAATTTTAAAACAATTTGCAGGAGTTGTTTATTTTTATATTGTAAAATTTAATTTTTTTTTTTTAGTTATTTTTATAATTTTCAATTAAATATTAGATGGTTTTAATAAATTTGCTTCTGTACATTTTAAAATTGAATTATTATTATTGGTTTTAAAACTTCTCCTTTCCATAAATTTCTCTAATTCTCAAAAATTTGATTAAACTTTACCACAGCAATAGAGCACTTCCAAATTTTGACGTTTAATAAAATGACAACTCAATTATATATGTTTTTATGTATGTACGACTAAAATCATAGCAAAGGTAAATTTAAATAAAACATACAAAAAACAAAAACTAAATTGAACTTAAGTATGTTAAGAGTCAAGAATTTCAGTTGCTTTTATTTCCTACAAAAACAAAACGAAATGGGAAAAAATTGTATGGGATATGGGGTATGGGAAAAAATTAACAAATTAAAATTTCGTCTAAAATAACAGAAAACGTCCAAAAACAGGAACCCGCCTTAAATAACAGTATTGCGTAGATGAGTTGCGGGAGACAGCGTTGCGGGATATTCACATGTATAGGTAAAATCACCTAATAATTTAAGTTTTTAGAAAATACATCTATTTAAAACTAGAAAAGTATTATCAATACAATAATTTTTTATTATCCATTAAATTATATTATTATCAATACATAATACAATAAGTATAAGTTATAAACAATATTTAATTCAAAAATATTTATAAGAACAAAAATAATTGTTATACTATATATTATGTTTTACCCTAATTTTTTCCCACCATTATAAGCATTCGAATAACCTGTAATAGGTCCGGTTTTTCAAATTTTGGAAAAAGCATATTCTTTAAAAATAAAAATATAAATTGATTAAAAAATATAAAATTGAAAAACAATACGAAATTCATTAATTTTAAAAATTAAAATTTTCTTAATAATTTAAATAGCAGAAACAAATAAGTGTAAAAAAAGAATCTCCATTATATCTATATTTTAAATATGTAATTTAATTGAAATAAAAATATGCCAAAAGTCACCCAAAATAAAATGTGCTGCAAATCTATTGTAGTGCTAGCTGTTACAGAACGCTGCTAGCTGTAAATAACTTCTCCTTGACAAGTTAACAAATAATAATTGGCATATTCAAAGGCAAATAAAGAACAGTCAGTCGGTGCAACTAACTTAGAAATACCTTGGTTCAAATGGTTAAATACCTTGGTTAATGGAAAGTCCATTAGTCGTTTTAAAACCAAAAAAGTTTTTATTAGTTTGGTCGTAAGACATAGCTAACCCAATAAACTTTATAATACTAAAAACGTTTTCTAACTATTTTATCAATTCAAAAATATTAAAAATTCTTACTAATTTATCTATTTAAAAATATTAAACAACAAATAAACTTGAAATAAATGGATTCGTGAAATGTGTATTTTTAAATTTAGAGCTTTTCATATAATTCATTTTTTATAAAAATAATTAATTCATTTAAATATAAAAAAAGATCTTCTTTCTAAAATCAGGTTATTCAAATGCGAGAATGAACGACGATTATAATTTACGTTTACGTTTCATACCAGAAATATTGTAATTGTTCCGAAAACCAATAAAACACATTTTAGTCGTTTCTTTAATATTACTGCACCTCGTCTTTTTAATAAACTACCAGAAAACTGCAGAGCTGAAAAGTCAAAAACTGCCTTTTTTAAACAAATCAAACTTTCGCTTTTCTCATACAATCATTGCGATATTGAATCACTTTTAGTCCCTGTAATTTATTTATTTTTTTTTTCTTTTTATGATATTTTATAATTTTTCTTTTTATATTATTGTTTTTCTATGTTAAATCTTTATTTTTAACTCTTGCTTAACTCTTGTTAAATCTTTATTTTTAACTCCTTTTTTTTTTTTTTTTTTTGTAAGGTTTTCAATTTATTTTTTTCAACATAAGTACATTATTTAAATTTTAACGAATTGATCCCCATCAATATAATCAAGTTATTAATTTTTAATTTATAAGTAATAGACACTCGACACTTGTTCTTTGGACAACAGAATGTTTCTACTATTTCACTGAGATTATATTATATAACATATAGTGTATTGCTTAGTAAAATAAATAAGATCTAATTGTACATTATAATCTAACTGAAATAAATAAAAAATAAATACAAAATATAGTATAAATTAAAAAAACAAATTTAATCGTTTATTAAAAAATATTTTGGTTTTAATTTATAAAATATAATACATAATATGTTTTAGTTTTCAAAATTCTTAGCCTTTTAAAAATATAAAAGTGCTAAATAAGAACGAAAGTAGGAAAAAACCCTACCTAGTGTATCAAATTTAAAGTTTCTATTTTTATTATTTGCGAAGATAGGCTTTTTAATTTTGGGATTTCTTAGGAGGCACCGGAACTAACACTATAATTTAGTTTAAATTTCGGGGAGAAAAAGGAAATAGAAAAACACACAGTTATACCAAATTTAATGCTTCTATATTTATTTCAAGTTACTATCTTTATTAATTTCAGAGTGATACGCAAACCACTATTCCAATTCATTCAAACGGGCACAAAGCAAATAAAAGAAATGCCTGTGCGTCAAATTTTAAGGTTCTATCTTCTTTGGTTTCGATATTATGCTCGTTTGAAATCTATTCAATCAAAAGCTTCTAAAACCCGAACACATGGTCCGATTTCACCCATATGCAAACCGCGCCGTACTTTCATTACTAGTTAATCCTTGTATCAAATTGGAACGTTCTATCTTTATTTTAAGTTAATATTTGTATTAATTTCGATGATAAGCTTTTAAACCTTGGGAGGCTTGAGTGAGAGGGACACACGCAGAGAATAGTAAAGAACACCCTTGTGTTAAATTTGAAGCTTCTACATTTTTTTCAAGTTACTATCTTTATTAATTTCGAAGATATGCTTTAAGGTCTTCGGAAGTGTGGGTATGGGCCCAACCCAATTACAGCAATTGGTCCCATATTTCAAGGACCTTAAGGAAATAGTAAGGGACACCCTTAAACCTAATTTGCTAGTACTATCTTCATTGGTTTTGGATTGATGCTCGTTTGGCCTAAATTCGGTCAAAAAGTTATAGGATCTGAACCCATGGTCCGATATCGGCCGTACGCAATCCCCGCTGTAGTTTCACTACTAGTAACTTACAGCACAAATTTCATAAAGGTAGTGTTATTAGTTGTTGAGTTATCGTGATTTTGGGTATATGTTCGTTGGCCCTTAGACCGATTAAAACTTCCAGAAACCGAACCCATTGGCTGATTTCGCCCGTATGCAATCAACGCCATACTTTCAGTACTAGTAACCTACATTTAAAATTTCATTAAAATTGCTCCATTAGAGTTATCGTACCTACGGGCGGGCGAACGGCTGAAACGACTCAGGAGGTTACGGTGATCACAAATATAAATACTTTATCATATCTAGCTCGCTTTCTTTAGGTGATTACAAACACCATACCAAAATTAATATACTCTCTTACCTATTTTAAGGTGTAGGGTATAAAAAAATGATCTAACGAACATTGGAGTTTATAAATAAAATAAATTAAATGTGTCTGATATTTTACGATTATGTGTAATTTTTATACCCTACACCTATAGAATAGATCAAGGGATATATTAACTTTGGTATGGTGTTTGTAACCACGTAAAGGAAGCGAGCTAGATATGGTAAAGTGTATATATTTTTGATCAGCGTGACCTCCTGAGTCGATATAGCCATGTCCGTCCGTCCGTCCGTCCGTCCGTAGGCACGATAACTCAAAAAATAATGGAGCTATCTTGATGAAATTATAACTGTATGTAAATTTTTAAAAAAAATTGAAATTTTAAAAGTACGGCGGGGATTGCAAATGGGCGAAATCACCCCAAGGGTTTGGATTCTGGATCTTTAAATCGTTCTAAGGGCTAACGAACATATATAAAAAATCACGATAACTCAACAACTAATGACGCTATCTTCATAATATTTGTGTTGTAGGGTACTCGTAATGAAACTACGGCGATGATTGCATAAGGTGGGAAATTAACGATGTGTTCGGAACCTAGAACTTTTTAATCGAATTTAGGCCAAACTGGCATAATTCCTAAACCGAATTAAGATAGAACCTCCAAATTTGGTATCAGGCTGTCTCTTCCTATTTCCTTAGTGTCCTTGAAATTTGGGACCAATCGCAGCAGTGGGTTGAGGACCAGCCACACAGTTCCGAAGACCTTAAAGCATATTTTCGAAATTAATAAAAGTAGTAACTTCAAACAAATTTAGAAGTTTCAAATTTGGCACATAGGTGCTCTTTACTATTTCGTGTGCGAGTTACATATTTGTCAAACTGTATTCCCACGAAAATAACAGACAGTACGTCAGCAATTCCTGTTATTTCGAAATAAATTTAAAAAAAACTTCATATTTCAATATGCGAAAATAAAATTAATTATTTTCCTATAATAACAAAATTACGCAATTGCTCAGATTATACCAAAATTATTAACTTTAAAATAAAATTGTATAAATTGCTGAATATGCAATTTCTAATATATAAATATCTGTACATTTTTTAATTAAGTTAAGTCTCGATTAAGTTTTAATGCAGTTATAATAAAATAATCTTTAAACTTAAATAAATTGTGTTTTTACTAAAAATAAAAGAAAATAAAAGTCGTTATTATTTTTTTTATGATATTTGAAAAGCAAATGCAAAAGTGGTGCAGTCGGTAGGATAATTCAAATATTAACGAATTATCCAGTGATACGAATCGAAAATAAATTAATTTTTCATAGTGTAAAATTAAATACAAATTCTTTAATACACACTAAACAATTAATAAAAATAAAAATAACTACAATAATAAATTAAATTGTTCATAGTGCAAAATTAAAAACATTTTAATACACACTAAACAATTAATAAAATTAAATATAAAAGTGTTCATAGTGTGAAATAAAATTAAACATTTTATAAACACTAAACAAAAAAAAAAAAATAATAAAAAAATCAAACAATTTATCAAAAGTGATAAAAGATCTTTGAAATTCGACAAAAACAGACACATGGAACAACAAAATATGGAACATCAAAACCAAACCGTAAATATCGAAGTTGTACGACAACTTTAAATTCAAATAGCAAATCAGAACAGGCAGCTAGAATTGTTATCTGCTCAGCTACAACACTATCAACAAATCGATGCTCAAGACCATTATAAAGAAAGGTTTTTGCAAGAAGTTAGACATTTGTCTACTTTCAACGGAACAAATGATATAACCATAAATTCATTTGTCAACAGTGTGGAGTACTATATAAATCACATCACTGATTTAAATATTAAAAAAGTTGCTATTCGGGCAATATTTAACGAAAAAATCCAGGGGGAAGCCAAAAATACCATCATTAACATCCCGCAACCTGACAAATGGGAACTCATCAAGCAAACACTGAAAAGGAGATAGTAACCAGCGGAAATTTACAGGAAGATATCTGACCTCCGTGTAAATTCGGTAAGTGATTTAGTTACACAAATTCAAAATTTAAAATATAAAGCCGATGAGCTTCAAGTATATTACAGTGATAGTAATTATATAGATTTAAGCAATATTGATAGTTTTTTATTAAATACAATTAAAGAAATGTCACAGGGAACTTTGCTAGACCGAATATATAATGAAAATGACTTGTCATATCATATGCTTTAAGGTCTTCGGAAGTGTGGGTATGGGCCCAACCCAATTACAGCAATTGGTCCCATATTTCAAGGACCTTAAGGAAATAGTAAGGGACACCCTTAAACCTAATTTGCTAGTACTATCTTCATTGGTTTTGGATTGATGCTCGTTTGGCCTAAATTCGGTCAAAAAGTTATAGGATCTGAACCCATGGTCCGATATCGGCCGTACGCAATCCCCGCTGTAGTTTCACTACTAGTAACTTACAGCACAAATTTCATAAAGGTAGTGTTATTAGTTGTTGAGTTATCGTGATTTTGGGTATATGTTCGTTGGCCCTTAGACCGATTAAAACTTCCAGAAACCGAACCCATTGGCTGATTTCGCCCGTATGCAATCAACGCCATACTTTCAGTACTAGTAACCTACATTTAAAATTTCATTAAAATTGCTCCATTAGAGTTATCGTACCTACGGGCGGGCGAACGGCTGAAACGACTCAGGAGGTTACGGTGATCACAAATATAAATACTTTATCATATCTAGCTCGCTTTCTTTAGGTGATTACAAACACCATACCAAAATTAATATACTCTCTTACCTATTTTAAGGTGTAGGGTATAAAAAAATGATCTAACGAACATTGGAGTTTATAAATAAAATAAATTAAATGTGTCTGATATTTTACGATTATGTGTAATTTTTATACCCTACACCTATAGAATAGATCAAGGGATATATTAACTTTGGTATGGTGTTTGTAACCACGTAAAGGAAGCGAGCTAGATATGGTAAAGTGTATATATTTTTGATCAGCGTGACCTCCTGAGTCGATATAGCCATGTCCGTCCGTCCGTCCGTCCGTCCGTAGGCACGATAACTCAAAAAATAATGGAGCTATCTTGATGAAATTATAACTGTATGTAAATTTTTAAAAAAAATTGAAATTTTAAAAGTACGGCGGGGATTGCAAATGGGCGAAATCACCCCAAGGGTTTGGATTCTGGATCTTTAAATCGTTCTAAGGGCTAACGAACATATATAAAAAATCACGATAACTCAACAACTAATGACGCTATCTTCATAATATTTGTGTTGTAGGGTACTCGTAATGAAACTACGGCGATGATTGCATAAGGTGGGAAATTAACGATGTGTTCGGAACCTAGAACTTTTTAATCGAATTTAGGCCAAACTGGCATAATTCCTAAACCGAATTAAGATAGAACCTCCAAATTTGGTATCAGGCTGTCTCTTCCTATTTCCTTAGTGTCCTTGAAATTTGGGACCAATCGCAGCAGTGGGTTGAGGACCAGCCACACAGTTCCGAAGACCTTAAAGCATATTTTCGAAATTAATAAAAGTAGTAACTTCAAACAAATTTAGAAGTTTCAAATTTGGCACATAGGTGCTCTTTACTATTTCGTGTGCGAGTTACATATTTGTCAAACTGTATTCCCACGAAAATAACAGACAGTACGTCAGCAATTCCTGTTATTTCGAAATAAATTTAAAAAAAACTTCATATTTCAATATGCGAAAATAAAATTAATTATTTTCCTATAATAACAAAATTACGCAATTGCTCAGATTATACCAAAATTATTAACTTTAAAATAAAATTGTATAAATTGCTGAATATGCAATTTCTAATATATAAATATCTGTACATTTTTTAATTAAGTTAAGTCTCGATTAAGTTTTAATGCAGTTATAATAAAATAATCTTTAAACTTAAATAAATTGTGTTTTTACTAAAAATAAAAGAAAATAAAAGTCGTTATTATTTTTTTTATGATATTTGAAAAGCAAATGCAAAAGTGGTGCAGTCGGTAGGATAATTCAAATATTAACGAATTATCCAGTGATACGAATCGAAAATAAATTAATTTTTCATAGTGTAAAATTAAATACAAATTCTTTAATACACACTAAACAATTAATAAAAATAAAAATAACTACAATAATAAATTAAATTGTTCATAGTGCAAAATTAAAAACATTTTAATACACACTAAACAATTAATAAAATTAAATATAAAAGTGTTCATAGTGTGAAATAAAATTAAACATTTTATAAACACTAAACAAAAAAAAAAAAATAATAAAAAAATCAAACAATTTATCAAAAGTGATAAAAGATCTTTGAAATTCGACAAAAACAGACACATGGAACAACAAAATATGGAACATCAAAACCAAACCGTAAATATCGAAGTTGTACGACAACTTTAAATTCAAATAGCAAATCAGAACAGGCAGCTAGAATTGTTATCTGCTCAGCTACAACACTATCAACAAATCGATGCTCAAGACCATTATAAAGAAAGGTTTTTGCAAGAAGTTAGACATTTGTCTACTTTCAACGGAACAAATGATATAACCATAAATTCATTTGTCAACAGTGTGGAGTACTATATAAATCACATCACTGATTTAAATATTAAAAAAGTTGCTATTCGGGCAATATTTAACGAAAAAATCCAGGGGGAAGCCAAAAATACCATCATTAACATCCCGCAACCTGACAAATGGGAACTCATCAAGCAAACACTGAAAAGGAGATAGTAACCAGCGGAAATTTACAGGAAGATATCTGACCTCCGTGTAAATTCGGTAAGTGATTTAGTTACACAAATTCAAAATTTAAAATATAAAGCCGATGAGCTTCAAGTATATTACAGTGATAGTAATTATATAGATTTAAGCAATATTGATAGTTTTTTATTAAATACAATTAAAGAAATGTCACAGGGAACTTTGCTAGACCGAATATATAATGAAAATGACTTGTCTAAAGTAATAGAAATTATGAATATTAGAAGATATGAAGATTCTTGTATAAGGCAGGAATTTAAGAAAACAAATATAAATAATAATAATTTCAAAAATAATTATAAAAACAACTATAAAAATAATGAAAAAATTTTAAAAATTCAAAAAATTATTCAAATTTCAAAAATAAAAATGGCAGTAATAATCAGTCCTTTAATCGAAATAAAAATTTTAGTAGTAACAGGGATAATTTTAATAATAGGGATAATTTTAATAACAGGGATAATTTTAATTATAGGGATAGTTATCAAACCCATAGATTCTATACAAAGTCAGGAAACTCTAGACCATCGGTCGGGAACCGGCGGCTCTTAGCTTCAAAACCTGCGGCTCTTAATTTGAATAATATTTTTTAAAAAATTCGCTGTTGCCATCTAATGTTTTCAGTATGTTTCTGAAATCATCACCTAAGACACAAACGAAAAATATTTAAATTTAAATAAAAAATCGATTGCTCAGCAATCTATTCTAAACCAATAAATTACCATAGCAACCATTTTCTTCAATTATTTTTACTCACGGTTATATAAGTTTCGTGAATTAGTTTTCTAGTGTTTTTTGAATTGGTAAGGTTTTATTGCTGTGCATTACAAAAATTTATTAAATAATTAAAGTTATTAAATACAATCGATATTTAAGTTTTGTTAATAATTCAATTGAATTATTGAACCACAATGAATGCAAGAAAAAGAAAAATCACTGATGAAAACAGAAGTTTCAATAAAATGTGGACTGAACGATTTGCATTTATAGAAGTTAATGGGAAACCTCAATGTTTGATTTGTAATTTAAGGATGCAGAACAAAAAAACAAGCAATATAGAACGACACTTTGAATGAAAACATTCAGATTTCAGCGTTAAGTATCCAGACGGCGATAGTAGAAAAAAAGCTATTCAAGAATTACAAAATAAAACATTACTTCAGCAAGGATGTTTTTCAAATTGGGTAAAATCTTCATCAACTTCAAATGAAGCAAGTTTTGAATTGTCATTAGAGATCGCGAAAGCTGGAAAGCCGTTTACAGATGGTGAATTTATCAAACAGTGCATGTACAAGGTTTCTGATAC
Organism: Dolichopus griseipennis; assembly: GCA_963082915.1. NCBI lineage: Eukaryota > Metazoa > Arthropoda > Insecta > Diptera > Dolichopodidae > Dolichopus > Dolichopus griseipennis. The sequence continues at coordinate 162,124,504 of OY720441.1, read as the reverse complement.
GCTCTTCAAAGATTTTAAAAATCATGATGATATATTAAAAAAAATACAAGATTTACCTCTCTCAGCTAGAACTGTTAAAGAACGTATCATAAATATATCTGCAGAAGTATCAAACATGCTACTTTCGGATATTAATGCTGCAGAATTCATATCGCTTGCTGTTGATGAATCTACAGATGTTACTGACATATCGCAGTGCTGTGTAATGGCTAAATATATAACATCTTCAGGTGTTCAAGAAGAGCTACTTGAAGTATTGCCACTTAAAAGACACACTACAGGTGAAGAAATTTCGGAAAGTATTGTAAAATGTTTAAAGAGTAAAAATATAAATTTTGATCGTATAGTATCCATTGCAACGGACGGAGCACCGGCGATGATTGCAAAAAATAAGGGCTTTGTTAAATTGCTCTCTAATTATATTTCTCACGAAATAATTTCATTTCATTGTATTTTGCACCTAGAAGCTTTAGTTGCAAAATCGTTAGGAATAATACCAAACCTAAAAAAAGTAATGGATGTAGTTATGCCAATAATAAATTTCATCAAGGCTCGAGCGTTGAATCACAGATTATTTACTGCACTTTTAGAAGAAGTCAATGCTAAATATAAAGATTTGCTTACATTTACTGCTGTACGTTGGTTGTCACGAGGCAAAGTGTTAAACCGTTTTTCCGAGTGTTTGCAAGAAATTATTATTTTCTTAGGCTCGAAAAATTATAACGAAGAACATTTTAAACTTCTTACAAACTATGAATGGCTTGAAAATTTTTACTTTTTACTAGATATGACAAAACATTTAGCAAACTTAATCTTAAGTTGCAAGGAAAAGGAAATACTGCTTTACAGTTATTAGAAGAAGTTCTTACTTTTGAGCAAAAACTAGAACTGTTCAAGGTGGATATATCTAACGATCAGTTTGTATATTTTGATAGTTTAAGAAATTACAGATTAAATTTAACCGAAGAGAAAACAGATTGTAAAATATTCGCTGATATAATCACAACAATTTCAAATTCATTTGCAAGCAGATTTCAGGATTTCAAGAAGTATCAGGAAACATTGAAATTTATTTTGCAGCCATTGCAGTGCGATTTAAAATTAATAGACATAAAAGCTTTCCCTGGTATATCTATTGCAGAACTTCAGCTTGAGCTTTTGGAAATTAAAAATAAAAGTATAAGGGTAGAAAAACTTCAACACATGGTAACACAAATTGAAACATATCAACCAACTATGGAGGACACGCCGCAGGACATAATATTCAGATGCTGGAATACATTCCCGAATAATTATTTAAACACCAAGAGCCTTGCACTTGGCCTTTTGACACTCTTTGGTTCTACGTACAATTGTGAACAATTTTTCTCTTCCATGAACTACATTAAAAATAAGTACCGGAGCAGACTGACAGATGAAAGTTTAAAAGCTTTGTTACAATTAAAAACCACCAAATATGTGCCAAATTTAAAAAAGTTGGCTGGAATGATACAATTCAAAAGTCTCACTAATAAATGTTTAATATTATTTGATTCATAACTTCAATATTATATTATCACAATTTTCATAATTTAATATTATATTATCATAAACTTTAATAAATATTGAAAAATTAAAAATATGTGTTTTGTTTTATTTATTATAAAGAAGGGAAAATCCTGCCATTAAATAAGATAAGTCATTTCGTAATATACAAATTTTTTAATGCTACACAAGTTTTTAGCTCGAATATGTCTGTGACTGCGGCTCTTAAATTTCATTTTTTTGAAATTTTTTGTTGATTTGACTTTTTACTTAAAAAAGGTTCCCGACCGCTGCTCTAGACAGTACTCGGGCCAAAATCGCCAAGAACAGAGCTACGCTAGACAAAGACAAATAGAAGAAGTGGAAGTTCAAAATATTCAAAAAAAAAATTCTGAGAATGAAAATGAGTGTAATAACTTAACTTTTTTTCTAAATTAGCCTCGGAAGAACAACCCATTATTAATGTAACAATTAAAAATCAAAAATTTTTAACCCTTATTGATACAGGTGCTAACTTTAGTATTATAGACGACGATATAGAAGGTTTTAAAAAAATAAAAATAAAACCAATCCCTTTTTCAACAATAAATAGCAAAGATCAAATTAATTTTAAAATTCATACGGTAGCACCACTATGCTCCATCTAATGCACTAATACGATGGAAAGAAAAAAAACTACCTAACCGAAAATACCAAATTATAATAGGTGCAGATCTATTAAAAACTTTAGATAGTATCATAGATTTCGAAAGAGGAATAATTACTTTAAACGGACAAAATATAAAATTTGTTAATACACCGTATCAATTTAATGAAATATGCATGTTAGAGACAATAAACCCAAAAATAAATTTATTAAAATTAGATCATCTGAATTCAGAAGAGATGTCAGAAATAAAAAAATTAGTAAAACGATTCAGTAATCTGTTTTTTAAAGAAGGGGATAAGTTAACCAAAACAACCGAAATTCAACACGAAATAGTTACGACAACAGAGCAGTCAATTAATTCAAAGTTATATAGATATCCGCCAAAACACGAGGAAGAAGTCAGAAAACGGGTTAAAGAAATGGAAGAACAGGTCAAAAGAAATTTAGGATTGTGATAGATTACAGACGATTAAACGACGTAACAGTGGACGACAAATTTTCATTACCGAACATTGACTCTAGACAAACTGGAAAAAGCACAGTACTTTACAACATTAGATTTCGCAAAGGGTTACCACCAAATTTCTGTAAAGGAAGAAGACAAAAAAAAAAACAGCTTTCGTGACACCACATGGACTGTATGAATTTAATAAAATGCCGTTTGGTCTAAAGAACGCACCAGCGACATTCCAACGGTTAATGAACAAAATATTAAGAGAATATATAAATAAGGTCTGTGTAGTATATCTAGACGATATACTAATATTCAGTACCTCTCTCAAAGAACATATGAAAGCAATCTATAGTATTTTCAAAGTATGAGATTAAAAGTTTTTTAGGAATGACAGGCTACTATAGGAAATTTGTGAAGGATTACGCCAAAGTTGCGCAATCTATCACGAAATATTTAAAAAAAAGATACAAAAATTAATACCAACGACCCAAACTACATCGAAGCGTTCGAAAAATTAAAACATTTAATAACAAGTCATCCAGTAATAAAATATCCAAACTTCGAAAAGCCATTTGTTTTGACAACAGACGCATTGAATTATGCAATTAGCGCTGTTTTGTCACAAGAAGGACATCCTGTATGTTTTGCTTCACGAACCTTAAATAGTTATGAACGTAATTACTCTGCTACAGATAAGGAATTCTTAGCAATTATGTGATCGGTAAACTACTTTCGACCCTACCTTTACGGTAATAAATTTAAAATATTGACGGACCACCAAACAATAAAATATTTGCATGCCAAATATATTTTTTTTTTATTTATTTATTTAGTTTAAAACTAGTTTAACAATTATCACATTTTGATTTTTATAATCTTTTTTAAATATAAGAAATATTTTCTTTAATATACTTAATAATTAATTTTTTATAAACTTCTAATTTTGATTCTATTTTTATTTCATTTGGTAAGGCATTATACATTTTTAATCCATTGTAAAACAATATTTTTTTATTTCTTTCATTTCTTACTACATCTAATCTAAAATCTAATCTATTTCTTAAATAATAATCATGAACTTCATTTACATACAATAACTTTTCAGATAGATAATTAGGTAATAAACCATATTTAATTTTAAATACCTGAATTAAAACATTCATTATTACTTTTTGCCTTACGCTTAACCACTTTAATGTATTTAACATATATAATCTAGCTGTATATCTATTAACTTTTAATATAATCCTCATTGATTTATTTTGCAATTTTTGTAACCTACTCATCATACTTTGGTTTGACATAAAAATTATTGAAGAGCAATACTCAATGTGGGGTTTTATAATAACATTATATAAATTAATTGCACAAGCTAATGTGATATTCTTTCTAATTTTTGAAAAAAAGTAAATTTTTTTAGCAATTTTTTTACAAATGTAATCAATATGCGATTTGAAATTTAAATTATTATCAACAATCACCCCTAAATATTTTATATTTTATTTCATTAACTATTTCTATATTTTCATTATTAAAAACAACAAGGTTATTATTTAATTTACTATTAATTATCAAACATTTAGTTTTATCAATATTTATTTTTAGTTTGTTCATTTGGAACCATTCATTTAAATTTTGTAAATCTAAGTTTATTTTATTAACGCAATCATTTACATTATCACCTATTATATATAAAAGAGCATCATCCGCGAAAAGTGCAATTTCATTAAATTTAATGCATTTCTGAATATCGTTGATGTATATTAAGAACAAAAATACTCCAAGAACGGATCCTTGAGGTACTCCAAGCTTTGTGTCTATTACTTCTGAAATGCATTCTTTTACTTTTGTACGTTGCTTTCTATTTTGTAGATACGATTCAAACCATTTTATTTCAGTACCAGAAACACCATACCTTTGAAGTTTTTTTAATAAAATTAATCTATCTATTGTTTCAAAGGCTCTGCGTAGGTCGAGAAATACTGCAACAATTGTCCTTTTATCGTCTACTGCATCCTTCCAATTAGTTATAACCAGAGTAAGTAGAGATTCACAACTGTGTCCTCTTCTAAAGCCTGATTGCAATTTAGCGATTAAATTATTTTTTTCAAAATAGTTTTTTAATTGTTCAAAAACAATTTTTTCTAATATTTTTGATTCAATGCAGTTCATATTCACAGGACGAAATTCTTTACAATTTTTTGTTCCAGCTACTTTCGGAATGGGAATTACAACAGTTTCTTTCCAAGTATCAGGGAAAGTACCTGATTTCAACGATTCATTAACAATAGTTAAAAAATTCTCTCCAATTAAATCAAAACATTCAATAAAAATATTCTTACTCATCATATTAAGATCTCTTTTGTTATTTAATGATTTTATAACTTTTTTTAATTCTTCAATACTAATTAACTGTAATTTAAATTGATAAGAATAGTTGTCAATGATATTACTATATTTCTTAAATGCTATACTACTATTTATTTCACTTATACTATCTACAAAATATTGATTAAATTTTGTAGCAATCTCAGCCTCTTTTGAATATATTTTACTCCCGAAACAAACTTCTTTGATTTCATTCCTTGGTTTTCTTAATATATAACTTTTTATTTTAAGCCACATAGATTTTTGGTCTCTTGCATTTTCAATTTGATTATTAATAAAACTATTTTTTGTTTCAAAAAGTTTGTTGGAATAAATATTTCTAATATGTTTATACTTATGCCACTCATTTATTTTTTTTTTATTTATTTATTTATTTAGTGAATTCACTATTATATAAAAATTCATTTTTTTTTTCTTTTATTCTTACATACTATAAAACAAAAAATATAAAACAAAGAATATAATATTTACAAATTATTTACATAAGTATAATAAAGTTTAAATTTATATATTATTCAAAATGTGCTTTTATATGAATTAAGAGTTTCTTTTTAAAAATACTGATATTAATTTCATTCTTTAAATAAAGTGGTAATTCATTAAATAATTTAAGTCCTTTATACATTAGCATATTTCTCGTTCCTTCCCTTCTTATATTTGCCAATCTAAAATCATTTCTGTTTCTCAAATGGTGATGATGTACATCACTTACATAAATTAGTCTATCACATAAGTAGTTAGGTAATAGTTTATTTTTAATTTTGAAAACCATTACTATCACATTGTAGTATATTCTTTGATTAACACTAGCCCACTTCAAGCAATCTAACATGAACTTAATGGAAGTATATCTGTTCACTTTTAATATTGTTCTCATTCCCTTATTCTGTATCTTTTGTAGCCTATTTTTGTTTTCTTTATTGGCTGTAAATAAGATTGATGAGCAATATTCGAAATGTGGTTTAACCATGGTGTTATAAATTTTTATAGATGTTGAAAGGCTGAGTTTTTTTCTAATTTTGGAAAAGAAATAACTTTTTTTTGCTGCTTTTTACATATATAATCTATATGAGCTTTGAATTTTAATTTATCATCTATAATCACTCCTAAATATTTAATTTCTCTAACCGGTGTTATACATATATTATTGATTTTGACGCTGCTTTGTGTTTCATCATTTATTATCATGCAGTTTGTCTTAGAGATATTTAGTTTCAGCTTCTTAATTTCAAACCATTCATTTAAATTACCTAAATCTTCATTAATTTTTCGAATACATTCTTCAATGCTTTCATCAATTACGTAAATTAACGAGTCATCTGCAAAGAGTACTAATCTAGCCATCGAAACAGCTTTTTCCATATCATTTACATATATCAAAAATAGTAGCACTCCAAGAATTGATCCTTGCGGTACTCCTAACAGAATGTTAATTGCATCCGAAACAGCTTCGTTTACTCTCGTAACCTGCCTTCTATTACTTAGGTAAGATATAAACCAATTTAATTCATTCTCTTGAATACCATATTTATGTAGCTTGTTGATTAATATGTTCCTATCCACTGTTTCAAAAGCTCTTCTCAAGTCCAGAAAGACTGCCACAATACATTTTTCCTCATTAACTGCTACTTTCCAATTTGTAATTACTAGATTAAGTAACGATTCACAATTATGACCCTTTCTAAAACCAGATTGGTACTCAGAAATTAAATTATTTTTTTCAAAGTATGTTTCTAGTTGGTTATATACTATCTTTTCTAGAATTTTTGCTTCAATTGGTATCATATTGATTGGTCGAAATTCGCTGCATATGTTGGTATTTTTAACTTTCTGTATGGGTATTACCATTGTTTCTTTCCATATGTCTGGGAAACTGCCGGAATTTAATGATATATTTATAATTGATAATAAATTCTCTCCTATAAGTTCAAACGCGTCTTTAACTGCAGTAATGCTAATTAAGATCATGTCTTTTTAGCACATTTTCAAAAAATTTTGTAAAAATGTGCCTATATAGTTTCACTCTGTCCGTCCGTCCGTCCCTTTTTACCTACGACTGACTAAAAAATATCAGAAATGGGTAGGTATTGCAATAAAAATAATTTAATGTTAAAACTTTTTTTTGTAGGCCCCCCCGTTCCGGAGCTACAGCCCCACAAAGTCGAAAAAAGTCCCATATTCAAATAGTTATAATTAGAGTTCTATAAGGTATATTTCCAACCTAAAAACGGTAACAGACAGGTGTTTTTATAAGCTTTACAAATTTTAAAAGACCAATTGTATAGGGTTACCATACGGTACTAAAATTTACCGTTATTCAAAACTAAGTTTTGCAAAATTTTTGGTCCCTCAAAACTTCGGAACGGCTAAATCTAGAAACTTGAAATTTTGGGATAAGTTAGATCTTTAGAAATAAGTAAGAGTCAGTTAACAAAATTTTTTTGTCACGCCCTCTCTTTAGGAGCTGTAAGGGGTCAAAAATTTAAAATTTGCTATAAATTTGGCTTTTAAACACTTATAATTTGAATACCTGTCAAAATTTTTTTTTATTTGTATACAAAATTGAAAGCTCCAAAACGAAAGTTTATATAAGTGTCAAAGGTTTTTCTTAATTTCGACTTTGTCCGTCCGTCGTCCGTCCGTATGTTTACAAAAACTTTTACACCGTTTGATATAGATTAAAGAAATTTTAACCACGGGTAGATATTATAAAAAAATTAATTTCGTAGAAGAATTTTTTTCTGTAGCCCCATCCGTTACGGAGCTACAGCCCCCCAAAATTGGAAAAAGCCCTATTTTTAAATTGTTATAATAAGAGTTTTGTTAAGTGCATTTTCAATCTGAAAACGGTAAAAGATAGCTGGTTTTATAGGCTTCACAAAAATATAAGGCTAAAATGTATAGGGTTACCATACGATACTAAAATTTACCATTAAGCTAAACTCAACTTTTGCTAAATTTTTGACCCCATATATCTTCTAAACGGTTCAACCTAGGCTCTTGAAATTTTAGGAGAAGTTAGGTCCTCCGAAATTAGTAGGAGTCGGTTAACAAAATTTTTTTGTTACGCCCCCTGTTTAGGAGCTATAAGGGCTCGAAAATTGAAATTTTGCTATTTTCAACCACCTGTAACTTTAACACCTGTTCAAATTTTTTTTTTCAAACATGCAAAATTTATTGCTGCAGTATTATATTTCAACATACGTTAAAGGTTTTTCTTAAATTTGAAAAGGTCTCTTTAAATTGAAGAAATTGTTTCTTAGTCTTAATCATTTTTGGTTAAATAATAATATTCTAGGTAAAATTCCAAATTTTGTTGGAGTTCTAAATTGATTTCCTAGAACCCGAAAAAAAAGGAATGGTGAAAACAGGAGGGGGGTGAGTAGATCCATCATATGTTTGCTAAGCAAAAATTTGGGAACCTTCCCCACTGAAGGGCTGCTAGCCCTGCTTTATTTTTATATATATATTTATATATTTTTATAAAAATAAATGATGAAATATTCAGTAAGAAACTGTATATAATTTTGAAAATGTGCTTTTTAAAAACCCTTGGTTTTTTTCCCTCACTTGTTTATTATTTATTTCATTTACAATTTTTTTTAAATCATTTATCGTGATTAATTTAAATTTAAATATAGTGGAAATATTATCGATGAAATTATTATATTGTTTTATAGGAATACTGCTGTTAATATCAACTATACTATCAACGAAATATTCATTGAACTTATTAGCAATTTCTAAGTTATTTGTGTATATTTTATTATCAGTAAATTTCACTTGTTTAATTTTGTTTTTTGATTCATTTAACACTAATTTTTTTATTGTTTTCCACATATCTTTTATATCTGTGCAATTCTCTACTTTTTTTTTTACATATTTATTCTTTTCACTGCTAATTTTGTTTTTAAATTCATTTCTTATACTTTTATATTTATTCCATTCTTCTTCATTATTTAAAAATTTAGCAACTTTGTATTGTTTAATTTTTTTTATTTTTAATTCATGCAGTTCTAATGTGAACCAGTTATTATTATTACTTTGATTAAATGTTTTTATTTCAACAAATTCATTAAAAATATTTCTTAGGCCATTACTAAAAATTTCTGCTTTTATATTGCAGTTAAAGTTATATACCGTTAAAATTTCATTTCCGTTTAACTTTCTTATAAATCTATTTTTACTATATTTTAATATTTTAAAGCTGTTATTATTATCTTTTTTATCTTTTTTATTTAAATTGGTTTTTATGCTAATTTTAATTGTTTCATGATCGCTTATCTTCATGATCGAATTCAAATTTGAGTAGTGGGGTGCCCTATAAACTGCTACTAGATAGAATACATATATTCTATATAATATTTATATTATCTATCAAAATTGCTCTCTGGTATTGTTTAACTTTTTCTATATTCATAATTCTTAGTTCTTCTGTATACCATTGACAACTTTCCCTTATGGTTTGCTTTTTTACAAATTCTTTTGAAGTTGTGGTTAGATATTTACTAAAAATATCAGCTTTCAAATTACAATTTGTATAATATACTGTTAGCAATTCACTTTGGCATACTTTTGCCCTAAATATATTCTTATTGTATTTAAAATATTTAATGGTTTTTTTGACATCTATAGTATTTTCATTTTGTATACTTATTAATATTGTTTCATGATCACTTATTTTTAACTGGTTGTCCACCATTACCTTAACATTATATTTGTCATTTACCATTACCAAGTCAATTAGTGTTTTAGAACGCATGGTGATACGTGTTGGTTTTCTCACTACCTGTTTAAACCCATTATCATAAATTATACCTTCTAAAAAAATTTTTGTATTACTGTTCATTAGCCAATTTATGTTAAAGTCTCCCATAATAATAGTTTTTTCTGTATTTTCTCCAATATCTTCTATCCATTTTGAAAAATTCAGATAAAAATCTGAATTGATATTTATATATTTTGGAGATCTGTATACCACCACTATATTAATATATCGATTTTGTTTATATATTTTTACATTTATCCCCCACCAATTCAATGCTGAGCTAAAGTAGCTTATTATCTCATAATTCCAACATTTTTTTAAATAAATTAGTATACCACCAGTATGTTTTGAAGTTGAATCTACTCTTATAATATTATAATTCTCTATATTAATTAAACTATCATCATCATCCTTCGTTAAATGAGTTTCAGTTAATGAAATAAAATCGTATTTTTTAGGAATAAGTACCGATTCTATTTGTGCAAAATTATTTATCGTACCTTGTATATTAAGACAAACACCTTCAACATTCTTTAATTGTTAATATGCTGTTTTACTTCTTGCAACATTTAATTTTTTTACATAACTAGGACATGATACACTTCTGGAGTCGTGTTCCACATTCAAGTCTGTAAGACCTAATTTAATCTTAGCTCTTATACAATTTACACATTTTTGAACAGCTTCCTGACATTCATTTGATTTATGGTCAGTTTCACCACATTTAAAACAACAAATTCTATTTTTACAATCTGTAGCCTTATGACTAAAACCATAACAATTAAAGCACCGTAAAATTTGTAAATATTCATATACCTTACAACGATCCCATTCAATATTAATTTTTCCAATTTCCTAATTTTTTTAAATGCATTTCCATCCATTTCAACTATTGCATTAAAATAATATTTTTTATTTTTTTGAGCCTTATATACCTTTAAACATTTCACCTCACTAAATTCTATACTATTTTGCTTTTTTATTGCATCCACAACTAGTTCTTTAGATATTTCTTCACTAATTCCCACAATTAATATCTTGGGATTTATTTCTTTAGTTACCTGAATTTCATAATTTTTACCTAATTTAACAGATTCTTTATTCTTACAAGTAATAGCAATTGCACCATCATTTTTTAATTCTTTTAATTTTTCGATTTCTACTTGCAATGTTGAGGGAATAATTTTTGATTTTATTTCAGTTTTTGTTACATCACTTTTTTGTTTGTATCTTTTGGTTTCACAATTATTGGTAATTTCAATATATCAGCATAACTTGTTGATTGTAAATTTTTTTTTAAATTGTTTTTTTTATTATCTTCTAATTTTTTAATTTCTTTTGATATAAATACTTTATGTTCACCGAATGCCTTATTTACATCAACATTACCATCTTTTATGTTTTTATTGTTTTCACTCATTATTTCTCTCATTTCTTTTAATTCTAATGATAATTTTAAAACAGTTTTGTTAATGTTTTGTAAACCATTTTTTGAGCATAAATCACAACTATACTTTATATTTTTATTTGTATTTATTAAATGAATTACACTATTATCCAGCTTAGCACATTTTATATGTATAGCTTTACTACACCCATATGCACATATTATATAGCTCTCATTATTCTTAATTGGTTTATTACAGCTTTCTAATAAGAAAATAACACTCATCTTGGTTTTTTTTTTTTTTAAATATTTGCTATTTTCACTCAATAAAAAAAAATTTTGAGTAATTATTGCCAAAAAAAATTACAAAAAGAAAAAAATTTGCATTTGCATTTTTTACAATAAAGAACTTTTTATATTGCTATTTTATATTTTATTCAGTTTGACAATTAAAAAAGAAAAAATTTGAAGTGTTCTTTATATTTCTTTATCACTTAAAAAAGTTATTTTTCACAATTATCTTCTGTTAATATATTTTAATTTATTTTTTAAAGTTTATTATTTTCACTCAAGAGAAAAAAAAAATTTTGAGTACTTAATGTCAAATAAATTACAAAAAGAAAAAATTTGCATTTGCTTTTTAGCAATAAAATGTTTTTTATAATGCAGTTTTATAATTTATTCAGTTTGATTTACCAAGTTTTAATTTAAAAAATTGTTCTTTATAGTTCTTTATCACTTAAAAAAATAGAATTCCACAATTATCTTCTGTTTATATATTTTTAATTATTTTTTAAAGTTTTAACTAAAAATTTCTCATCCACCCACGATATTTTAAATTACTCGAATAGGTAAAAACCTATCACCTAGGCATCAAAGATGGTTGTTGAAATTAGGCCAATATAATACCAATTTAATATTGAGTATCTTAAAGGAAAAGAAAATCATGTTGCAGATTTTCTTAGCAGAATAGAACATAATATAAATGAAGGAGAGGATGAGAAAAGTTCTACACAATCTCTCAGAAATTTTAATATTGAATGTAATAGATTTAAAAATATCTTAATAAAGGTAAAGTAGGAATCTTCTCAGAAATTTCAGACACAAAATATAACATTGTGCAAGAAAATCAATGTACTCAAATGATAATGCAATAAAATTTATAAAATTCTCATTCAGAGCACAAGAAATTGAAACTGAAATCGAAGCGGGTAAACAAATATCTCTGTACCATATAAGAGAAAGTTTTCATTCCAGAATTCCGGAAACATATAATCAAATTAAGTTCAAAATATACTACCCTAAGTTACTAGAATTAATTCAGGTTGTAATTAATCAATGCGAAGTTTGTCAAACAGTCAAGTATGATAGAAGACCGATAAGACCCAAATTTGAAATTAGTGAAACTCCATCAGAAATAAATGATATAATTCACATTGATACTTACACCATTATGAGAAATGTCTTCTTAACAATTATAGACAAGTTTTCTAAGTTTGGTACAGCATATCATCTTAGCGATAGAAATCATATTACTATCATAGAAAAATTAGAACAACATTTCTCTCAAGTAGGCAAACCGAAGAAAATCGTGGCCGATAATGAACTTAAGGCAATCCAAATTAAAGAATTTCTTATAGAAGAAGAAGTAAGTCTACATCTGACAAAACCAAACGGTCATACTGGTAATGCAGATATAGAAAGGTTTCACAATACCATCGCGGAAAAATTCAGAATACTGCGGTTAAATAAAACCAACTTTGCTGTACAACGTTTAATACAACAAGCTGTTAGAATCTATAATAACAGATATCATTCAACAATTAAGTACTCCCCAGTTGAGGTACAAAATCATAAAATTAAACCTGAAAAAGTAAAAGAAAATCTAGAAACCATAAAACTAAAGAAAATTAAAAAACTAAACAAAAATAGAGAAAATTATGTTGAAACTCGTTCAACAGGTTTTGTAAAAAACTACAAAGCTGTTAGGCATAAAGAGCAACCCAAATATAAGAAAATGAAGTTAGGAAATATTCATACACAAAATATTAAAAAACCATTAAAATTTACAGATTCTAGCAATAATGACAATACTAATAATGATGACAACACAAACCGCGAAATAGATATAAACAACATAAGTTAAAATACAGGAATTGTAAAAATAAACTTAGACAAAGAACAACTCGTCACCCAAACTGACATTATAGTTCATATAATACATCAAACTGAAATATTAAAGCTACTCGATGATATTTCTAACAGAACAGACGTACTAAATTCAAATCAAGAGACACTTTTGCAAACAGAAATTTTAGATTTAAAAAACAAATTAAAAACTATAATTCCCAATAAAAGACCAAGACGAGGAATAATAAATGGTGTCGGAACAATGTCTAAATGGTTGTTCGGAACAATGGACGAACAGGATCGACAAAGTATAGAAAAACATTTACAAACTGTAGACCATAACAATCATTTACTTATAACAAATAATAATGAACAAATTACAATTAACAAACAATTTCACAACACAATTAAGCAACTTAAGTCAATTATAGAAGGTGATAGTTTACAAAAATCGTTAATTCAACCAAATTTATATTTAGATTTACTCTTTAAGATACAATTGATTAAAGAAAAAATACAAATAATTCAAGATAATTTAGCTTCTATTAGGCAAGGAATCGTACATCCAAATATTTCTTCTATAACAGAAGAAGAAATAGAGAAATACAAAAGAGATTTTTATAAATTACAATACATAAAACTAGGTTTAGCTCAATTCGAACAAGACTCATTATTACTTGCAATCAAAATTCCAAGACAAATTAAAACCATTCAATTAGAAATTATCATTCCAATTCCGAATAAAGAAAATAAGGAAATTAATTATCCAAATGAAATAATCTTTACATATAATAATAAAACTTATAAATATGAAAAATTAAAAACATTAAATGTAAAAGTAAAAATTGTATTTTTAAAAAATAATTGTGAACTAATAAATTGTAAATTTACCGAAATAATACAAATAGATGAAGAAACTATTGTAATTAAAAATACTAATTATATAAAAATAAATAAATCTTGTGACAATAGAAATATTACTTTAACAGATCATGCTTTGATCCATTTCAATAATTGCACTTTAAAAATACTAGATCACAATTTTTCAAATGTAAAAGAAAGTATCCAACAAAGATTTTATTATCCATTAAATCAAACTTTTAATTTTAAGAATAAGGTTACTTCCAATGATGTTGTAATTGAAACAGAAAATAATATAGAAAAAATTAGAGAACTAAAAATTCATAAAGAATTGTCTTATAGTACGTCAGCAATTCCTGTTATTTCGAAATAAATTAAAAAAAAAGCTTCATATTTCAATATACGAAAATAAAATTAATTATTTTCCCATAATAACAAAATTACGCAATTGCTCAGATTATACCAAAATTATTAACTTTAAAATAAAATTGTATAAATTGCTGAATATGCAATTTCTAATATATAAATATCTGTACATTTTTTAATTAAGTTAAGTCTCGATTAAGTCTTAATGCCGTAATAATAAAATAATCTTTAAACTTAAATAAAATGTGTTTTTACTAAAAAAAAAGAAAATAAAAGTCGTTATTATTTTTTTTATAATATTTGAAAAGCAAATATAAAAGTCGCACTCCCCTAATTTTGGATCAATCAGAGTGGTGGTTCAATACCCCTCCTAGACCCCCCAAGGATTAAAAGCTTATCATCGAAATTAATAAAAATAGTACATAAAATTAAGATAAAACGTTCCAATTGTGTACAAGGGTTAACTAGTATTAAAAGTATGACGAGGACTGCATATGGGCGAAATCGTACCATGGTTTCGGTTTCTGGAACCTTTGAAAAGTTCAAGATCTAATGAACATATATCTTAAAAGCAGGTTAACTCAGAAAATATTGCCGCTATTTTGATGAAAGTTAAACTAGTAACTTTCTAGGTTACTAGTAATGAAAGTACCATGGGAATTGGTTCTGGTCGTGTTCGGACAATGAGTCACAATTCTAGAAGCTTTTGATCAATCTGAGGCCAAACGAGTATAACTTCGAAGCCAAAGAATATATTTCCTAATTCCTATGTTTCCCCGAAATTTAGACTGAATTGTAGTGCTGGTTTAGGTGGTACATAAGAAATCCCAAAATTAAAAAGGTTATCTTCGAAATCCATGAAGATAGAAACTTTAAATTTGATACACGAGGGTTTTTCCTATTTCTGTTTTTATTTAACACTTTTATATTTTTAAAAGGCTAAGAATTTTATAATAAAACAATTTTGTATAATATTTTATAATTATTACCATAGGTGATATATAATTAAGACATTGTGTACAATACTTAAGCTATATTTAAACGTACTTGCCGCATTTATATAAAATTTATTGTTATATTTAAATGAATTATATGGAAAGTTCTAAATTTGTAATTATATTTTAGAAATACATTTATTTCATATTTTGCGTTTATAAGCTTTTCTAATACGTACAGAAACTAACAATTTAAAATAATTGCAATTTTAAAAATTTATAAAATATATTATGCTTTGATTTGCTTTTTATCACAAAATCTAATAATTAAAATTTTTTCACTTTTGTAATTGAATTGAAATAAATATATTCGTGCCATAACATAAATTATCATTTATCAAACAGTAAAATGTGTCACAATTTCACCATATTATACCCTACACTACACCTATAGAATAGGTAAAAGGGTATATTAACTTTGGTATGGTGTTTGTAACCACCTAAAGGAAGCGAGCTAGATATGGAAAAGTATATATATTTGTGATCAACGTGAGCTCCTGAGTCGATATAGCCATGTCCGTCCATCCGTCCGTAGGCACGATAACTCAAAAAAGAATGGTGCTATCTTGATGAAATTTTAACTGTAGGTTACTAGGACTGAATGTACGGCGGGGATTGCAAATGGGCGAAATCGGCCCATGGGTTCGGATTCTGGACATTTTAATCGGTCCAAGGGCTAACAAACTTATATAAAAAATCATGATAACTCAACAACTAATGACGCTATCTTCATCAAATTTTGTGCTGCAGGTTACTAGTAATGGGACTGTGGCGGGGATTGCGTTGGTCGAGATTGGACCATTGGTTCGGAATTTAGAAATTTTTGGTTCGAATTTAGGCCAAACGAGCTAAATTCCAAAACCAATGAAGTTAGAACCTACAAATTTGGTATTAGGGTGTCTCTTTCTATTTTGTTAGTGTGGTTGAAATTTGGGACCAATTGGAGAAGTGGGTTGAGCACCAGCCACACAGTTCCGAAGACCTTAAAGCATATTTTCGAAATTAATAAAGATAGTAATTTCAAACAAATGTAGAAATTTCAAATTTGGCACATGGGTGCTCTTTACTATTTCCTGTGCGTTCTCCTAATTTTGGATCAATCAGAGTGATGGTTCAGTACCCCTCTTAGGCTCCCCAAAGTTTAAAAGCTTATCATCGAAATTAATAAAAATAGTAACTTCAAATTAAGATAGAACGTTCCAATTGTGTAGAAGGGTTAACTAGTATTGAAAGTATGACGGGGACTGCATATGGGCGAAATCGTACCATGGTTTCGGGTTCCGGAACCTTTGAAAAATTCAAGGGCTAACGAACATACATCTTAAAAGCAGTATAACTCAAAAAATAATGCCGCTATTTTGATGATATTTAAACTCTAGGTTAATAGTAATGAAAGTACCATGGGAATTGGTTCGGGTCGAGTTCGGATTCTAGAAGCTTTTGATCGATCTGAGGCCAAACGAATATAATTTCGAATCTAAAGAATATATTTCCTATTTCCTATGTGTCCTCGAAATTTAGACTTAATTGTAGTGGTGGTTCAGCGGCTCCTAAGAAATCCAAAATTAAAAAGCTTATCTTCGAAATTCATGAAGATAGAAACTTTAAATTTGATAATTTTTTTTTTAATTTTTATTATATCATATATTTTATTGAATTATTACCATAGGTGATATATAATTAAGACATTGTGTACAATACTTAAGCTATATTCAAAGGTACTTGCTGCACTTATGTAAAATTTATTGTTATATTTAAATGAATTATATGAAAAGTTCTAAATTTGTATATTTTAAAAATACATTTATTGCATATTTTGCGTTTATAAGGTTTTCTAATACGTACAGAAACTTACAATTTAAAATAATTGCATTTTTGAAAAATTTTAATTATTAAAAATATTATGCTTTGATTAGCTTTTTATCAGAAAATTTAATAATTCAAATTTTTTCACTTTTGTAATTGTATTAAAATAAATATATTTTCATTTAATGCAAGTGTTTTTGATTTTTAATATTTTAAATAGATAAATTAGTAAGAATTTGTAATATTTTTGAATAGAAAAAGTAATTAGAAAATGTTTTTAGTATTATAAAGTTAATTTGGTTAGCTATATCTTACGATCAAACTAATAACAGCTTTTATGGTTTTAAAATTACTTATGGATATCCCATTTAATTTGAACCAAATAGGTGTAGGTTATTTCTAAATCGGTTGCACCGACTGACTGCTTCTTTACTTGTTTTAATACCATTCATGTCCACAATATTTACCATTACGTTTGTAACGCTGAGAAGAAGGGGATATAATATATTTATATTTATACTTAAAATTATAAAACATAAATTTATTAAAAAAAAAAAAAAATTAATGCAATGTATGTATATCAAATTAGTGATAAATTGCAATAATTTGTAATAAATGTATGTATATCAAATTAGTGATAAATTGCAATAATTTATTTATCTTGATAAATATTACGTTTTTTGATGTTTACAATTGCAGTCCAAAATATCTAACGTCCAATATTGCATTAATATGATAAATTATTTTAAAAACAATATAAAAGCCATTTCTACCAATTTTGACGCTTTCTGGAATAATGTAATTCGAAAGCAAAATTTAGAAAATTTGAGAGTTAGTCGGCAAGACTAAAATATTTCAAGTAAAGATTTTTTTTTTCTGATTTATTAAAGACAATGGATATAGTTCTCTATCTAGTTTTTAATTTTTAAAACTTTCAGAACTATCAAATATGCAGAATTTGATAAAAGTTTTCCAGAAAATCTTTTATCTCATTTGCAAAATTCTTATCCAGACTTCTTTGGTATTTGGTATTTTTGGTACTCAGGTTTAAAAACTAAATATAATATTCAAGAAATTGTTCAGTTTTAAATTGAAACTTAGTTAGAGACGTCATTTTCCGGATTTTTCAAATTATTAAAGTTAATGTTAATCTTCTCTGTTTCAACAGCATCAGAAAGGTCGTTTTCGTGTTTAAAACAGATTAAAACATTTCTAAGAAACAGGTGCTCGCAATCGCGTCTTTTAAATTAGCCTTAATTTCTGTAAAAAAGCAATTGCTTCAAAAGTTAAAACGAAATAACTTTTATGATAGGGTAATAGATCATTTTGCTTTGAAAGAACGTGGCATGGAACTACAATTTAAAAATTAAAATATTTCTCTTTTTCCTTTTAATTAATAATTTGATTTTTTATTTATTTTTATTTTTAGTTCAGAGGATGTAGTTTAGTCGGTAAAAATATGGCATCCAATGTCTAGCTACGGGGCTCATTGAAGATTCCTTTCGTAAAAACAACTTTTCTTTCTTTATATAAAAAATATTCCTTTGTGTGCTTCCCTTCTCAAAAAGTCACGCCTCGTCACTGATCTATAAATATTTTTTTGTTTTTTTTTTTTTTTTGTTTTTTTTTATAAAAGTTTATTAGAGTCACAATTAAAATATTTTGAAAAGAAATTATTTTTTGTTTCACAATTTAAATTATTTTAAAAGGAAATTAATAGTCACAAAATTTAAGTTATTTTGAAAAGAAATTAATACTCCTAAAATTTCAATTACCTATTATTAAAAGAAATTAAAAGGCACAAATTTTAAATTATAAATTTATCACAAAATTTAAAAATTATATTAAAATAACTCACCGTTAAAAAAATTGCAAATTCAAGATAACAGGTTATGGGCTCATAACCAAAACTTAAAATATAAAACAAAATAACCTAAGTGAAAAAGGAACTTTTTTGAGAATGCAAAATGTCCGGTACAGAAGAAAAAATAGAGAAGTTAGGAAGGGGCTGAAAAATATCCGACATGTAAGTTTTAAATAAAAACCCACATAAAAGCAGAAAATATAATGGAAGTATCAAATAGTGTTTTAAATTTTGACACTGTAGTATTAAAAAAAGGAAAAAAATATAGAAATTAAAGGATGCAAAAGCATCCAGGCTAATTTCGCAGTCAACAATTTATTATTTCATAAATCTTTATTAATTCATATAATATCATGTAAAGCATCTGATTACATATTAATAGTATTGAAAAATATTTTTTAAGAGGGATACCAGAACATCAAAGGTGTAAATTCTTGTAAAATTTTTACAATTTTAAATTTGATTCTAATATGGACGATCTTTCTAATATTGTAAGGTTTTGAAACGTGATTTTTCAATTAAACCAACTTAAAGGCAAGATTGATGATACAATAATTAACCAAAATTTCTAACAATTGTGCCGAAAAATATAAAAAGTTCGTGACAGCGTATTAATTCAGATGAAAACGAGGAAGAGTGTAGTAGAGTAGACTGTGTCCACTCTGGGATACCCGTATGATCGTAATATGCACATTATATCATCGGTTTAATTACTTTTGGAAAAATTTCAAACATACAACTTTACTAGGTGTAGTGTAATGCTCATATAAAAAAAGATGTTGTATGACAGTTACCCGAACCCATGGACCAAAATGGCTGGATCTAAATAGCGATGACGGCTATTGCAAAAAATTTGCGAAAATTTCAAGATCGTAGCTCTTTTAGTTTTTGAGTTATCGTGCGGACGGGCATACATAGCTAAATCTATTTATTTTTTGATTTTGATCCGATCTATACACTTGAGTTTATATCTACCTCCCTCCTTCTCTGCATCACAAACGTAATGGCAAATTTATTATACCCTTTGAAATATAGTCATACGGGTATAAAAAAATTTATTTTGTTTGGCTTCTAGGCACCATTGAACTCAGGTATTGTACACCAGAAGCCACTTTCATAACCTCTACACCATGTTTTTCTATTTTTAACTTTTTTTAAATAGAAAAATAGTTAAAAGATTATGAAGAAAGTAGATGAGGGGTAGATGAGAAGATGAGGGATAGATAAGGAGAAGAGGGAGAGTTGTGAGCGAGATGAGGGAGAGATGAGGGAAACTTTGAAATTACTTTGAATACATTGCTTGGTTTAATTACTTAAGCAAACCAAGCAATGCATCAAAGCTTACATTGGGCCTTCACCCTTTTTTCAGATTTTCACTGAAAATAATTAAGACTTACTACACAAATTTTCCTGTGAAGGATAGTCTTCTTAATTTTTATTTACAAAATGTTTTACTATTTATTTAAAATTTCTAGAAAATCATCTGTGATTTTTAAAACTGAAATGAACTAATTTATAAACTAATAAATAAATTTAATTTCATACAAAAATTTTTTTTTTTGTTTATTTTTTTATTAAAAATAAATAAAATTTTTTTTGGCGTGCTTATGATAATTTGGGACATTTTATTTTCTAAAATAAAACACATTCAACAAAACATTAATATGTTATTTTTTTTATAAATGAACACATCCAATAAAACACATTTAATTGATAATAATAAATAAGTATTTTATGATAATATTATAATTTCGTTATTTCATCAATTCATTATTAATTATGAATAATAGTGAAATCAATACTGAAGATATAATCCCAATGCACTCAAAAAAACAAGATGTTAACAATTTCGAAATAAAATGTTGGAGCTTCAACTTTAATGTTTAATTTTGAAAAAATTTACGTTGGTGAATAAGTTACTGATTTATAAAAGAAAGGAAAGTTTTAATAGCCCTTCCATGAGGAAGGTTCCGAAAATATTTACTAAGTAAACTTATGATGATTCTCGAGGTTCTGTCCTCATCTCCACTCCCTCCCCCTGTCTTCAAAAAATTTGCCAAATTTAAGTTTCGCATAACGGTTAATTAAGTATCGTATGGCAAATCTATACATCCAAAAAATATATTTTTGTAAACGCTATAAAAGCAGCTTTTTAGATTGATAATTAACTTTATAGAATTCTTGTTACACAATTTTTTTTTAATTTGCGGGGGCTGTAGCTTCACCACCCTTCAAAATTAATAAAAGCCTCTGACACACGTTGAAATATAATGTTGTAGCTTCGAATTTTGTATATTACTAAAACAAAATTTGGACAGGTTTTCAAGTTACAGGTGTTAAATAAAAATATAGAAATTTTAATTTTTGGGCCATTAAAGCTCTTTTTTTTTTAAATTTTGCCAACCGATTCATCTATCTAACTTCTCCTAAAATTTCAACATTCTAGCTTGAACCGTTTACAAGATATTTGGGGCAAAATTTTTTTAAACATTAAACATCGAGTTTTGTAAAGTGGCAAATTTTAGTACCGCATGGCAATACTAAAAAATTTGGAGCCCTATAAATTTATAAAGATGGTAAGACCAGTAGTCTTTTGCGTTTTCAGATTGAAAATACACCTAGCAGAACTCTTGTTATGACAATTTAAATATGGAACTTTTTGTGATTTTGGGGCGCTGTAGCTCCGTAACAGGTGGGGCTACAGAAAAAAGTTTTTCCATACCTACCCGTATCAAAAAATTTCTATCATAAAATTTATTTTCTCTTTTTCCAACGGTGTAAAAGTTTTTGTACGGACGGATAAAGTTACAATAAACAGACGGACGGATAAAGTTGAACTAATAAGCACGTCTTTTCAAAATTTTTTGAAAATGTTCTAAAAAGAATCAACAAATTGCCTATTAACTGAAAGTGCAGATTCCCCTAGAGAAATGGGATACTTAAGTGAAAACACGACTTAAGTATACCTAACACCTAATTCGTTCCATTCAAATTACAAGTTCATAATCCATTTTATAACCATAAGAGCTTTAATTAGTTTGATCGTAAGACATAATTAAAGAAATTTATTTTATAATACTAAAAACATTTTCTAATTAATTTAATTAAAAAATATTAAAAATTTTTACTAATTTATCTATTTAAAAATATTAAAAAACTTTTTATCAAATTCAATAAAATTTTACAAACATGCAGCAATTACTTCTCTTCAGGATTATTAATTTTTGCTATACTGCATTTACTGTTGAACGACTTAGTACAGTAGTATAAATATGTATGTTCAAGCTCTCGAAGTGACGTTATGTGATTTTTTATCTAGTTGTGGTTTCATATTTTATCTATTGTTTGTTATCATTCTTATCTTTATCACTATTTGTGGTTTATATTTGTTGCCAATGTAATTTTTTACCAATATAACGTTTTGCCAGTTTAATTTATTATCATTTAATTTAAATTTTCAAAAGTTTTTTATTAAACTTTTTATGCTTAAGAATAAACGTTTTTTCAATTTCATAATAATGTTTTCAAAGTTAAATAAAAAATTTATACTACTATAATAAAATATCTGATTATTAATTTTTTTTGTTTCTTTCTAATTAGTGCAAATTCATTCTTATCAATTTTTTTGATTAACATAATGAAATTCTTTTTATTAAGTAAAATTTTTTAATTATTTTTGTTATGAATAATCTTGTAGTTACTATTTTATTTTTGTTTACAATTAGAATAGTAAAAATAATTGTTTTAAGTCACACTTATTGCGGTTAAAAGTATGAATTTTGTTATCATGAATTGTTCTTCAATATCATATCTTTTTTACTATAAAATAACATAACTTTAAAATATAATATAGAAATAAGTACAGCTATTTTTATACCCTACACCTATAGAATAGGTAAAGGGGTATATTAACTTTGGTATGGTGTTTGTAACCACCTAAAGAAAGCGAGCTAGATATGGAAAAGTATATATATTTGTGATCAGCGTGACCGCCTGAGTCGATATAGCCATGTCCGTCCGTCCGTCCGTCCGTCCGTAGGCACGATAACTCAAAAAATAATGGAGCTATCTTGATGAAATTTTAACTGTAGGTTACTAGGACTGAAAGTACGGCGGGGATTGTATATGGGCGAAATCGGCCGATGGGTTCGGATTCTGGACCTTTTAATCGGTTTCAGGGCTAACGAACAAATATAAAAAATCACGATAACTCAACAACTAATGACGCTATCTTCATCAAATTTGTGCTGTTGGTTACTAGTAATGAAACTACTTCGGGAATTGCGTAAGGTCGGGGTTGGACCATGGATTCGGAACCTAGATCTTTTTGATCGAATTTAGGCAAGCGAGCATAATTCCGAAACCAATGAAGATAGAACCTCCAAATTTGGTATCGGAGTGTCGCTTTCGATTTCCTTAGTGTCTTGTGAATTTGGGTCCCATATTGGAGTAGTGGGTCGGGGACCAGCCACACATTACCGAAGACCTTAAAGCATATCTTTAAAATTAATAAAGATAACAACTTGAAAAAATGTAGAAGCTTCCAATTCGCCACAAGGGTGTTCTTTACTATCTCTTGCGTGTTACCCTAATTTGGGATCAATTGGAGTGGTGGTTCTGTACTCCTCTCAGACCTCCCAAGTTTTAAAGGCTTATAATCGAAATTACTAAAAATAGTTACTTAAAATTAGGATAGACCGTTCTAATTGTGTACAAGGGTTAACTAGTACTATAAGTACAGCGCGGACTATATAAGGGCGAAATCAGCCCAAACGGTTCGGATTCCGGACCTTTTAATCGGTGTCAGGGCTAACGAACATATATAAAAAATCACGATAACTCAACAACAAATGAGGCTATCTTCATGAAATTTGTGCTGTAGGTTATTGGTAGTGAAACTACGGCGGTGATTACGTACGGTGAGGATTGGACAATGGGTTCGGAACTTAGAACTTTTTGATCGAATTTAGGCCAAACGAGCATAATTCCGAAACCAATAAAGATAGAACCTCCAAATTTGGTATCAGGGTGTCCCTTCCTATTTCGTAAGTGTCTTTGAAATTTGGGCCCTATTGTAGTACTGGGTCGGGGACCAGCCACTCAGTTCCGAGGACCTTAAAGCATATTTTCGAAATTAATAAAGATAGTAACTTGAAACGAATGTAGAAGCTTCAAATTTGGCCCAGGGTGTTCTTTACTATTTCTTGCGTGCCCCCCTAATTTGGGATCAATTGGAGTGGTGGTTCAGAACCTCTCTTAGACCCCCCAATGTGTAAAAGCTTATCATCGAAATTAATAAAACTAGTAACTTAAAATTAAGATAGAACATTCCAATTGTTTACAAGGGTTAACTAGTATTGAAAGTATGACGGGATTGCATACGGGCGAAATCGTACCATAATTTCGGGTTCTGGAACCCTTGGAAAGTTCAAGGACTAACAAATATATATCTTAAAAACAACATAACTCAAAAAATAATGCCGGTATTTTGATGAAATTTAACACTAGGTTACTAGTAATGAAAGTACCATGGGAATTGGTTGTGGTCGAGTTTAATTTCGAAGCCAAAGAATATATTTCCTATGTCCTATGTGTCTCCGAAATCTAGACTTAATTGTAGTGGTTCAGCTATGTTCAAAGGTACTTGCTGCATTTATGTAAAATTTATTTTTATATTTAAATGAATTATATGAAAAGGTGTAAATTTGTAATTGTATTTTAGAAATACATTTATTGCATATTTTGCGTTTATAAGCTTTTCTATTAGGTATATAAACTAACCATTTAAAATAATTGCAATTTTTAAAAATTTGGATTATTGAATATATTATGCTTTGATTATCTTTTTATCACAAAATTTAATAATTCAAATTTTTTCATTTAGTAATTGAATTGGAATAAATATATTTTCATTTGTTTCAAGTTTTTTTGTTTTAATATTTTTAAATAGATAAATTAGTAAGAATTTATAATATCTTTTAATAGATAGTGTAATTAGAAAATGTTTTTAGTATTATAAAGTTAATTTGGTTAGATCAAATTAATAACAGCTCTTATGGTGTTTAAACGACTTATGGATATGTCTTTAAATTTGAACCAAATAGGTGTAGGGTATTTCTAAGTCGGTTGCACCGACTGACTGTTTCTTTACTTGTTTTTTTCTTGCGGTTAACATAATGAAATAATTTACCTCATATTAAATAAAATATTTAATTATATATTTATGTTATTACTAAGCTTGTAGGATTCATAAGTTCTAATATAAATTCTTATTTAAAAAATTCTAAAATTTAGATAATCCCATTAAAAGACATAATTAAAAAAATATTTTTATACCTACATATTAGTATGATAAATATTTTGTATATAGCCACTTTTTAAAATAAGTTCTAATATAAATTCTTTTCAAAAAATTCTAAAATTTAGATAATCCCATTAAAAGACATAATTAAAAAAATGTTTTTATACCTACATATTAGCATGATAAATAAATTTAGTATATAGCCCCTTTTTGAATTTTTGGTTATAATGAAATGTTTTCTGTTAAATAAAATCAGTTCGTCTCTGTTTAATATAAGGGGTCGTATGGGTGCGATTTTAATATGTAGGTTTAATAATTGAACTTTTACTTTTTTATCTTTACTGGTTTTAAATTTTAAAATTAAAAACTTGTTTTTATTTTTTGGCTTGTTTTTTGAAACTATAAAAATTTGTTTTTTATTATTTTCGTGCTAATTAGATATAACAACGGGTAAGTATTTTATTTTATTCTTTTGTCATAAATAAATCTCTGTTTTTTATCTTTTACTACTCACTCTCAATCAAACAGTATTATATATTAACTGAGTTCCTATTCCGTCAAGCCACATGATGAGTATGGGCAAGTTGCATTCACGTAATTTGCCAACGCAAGTGAATATTACTCAATCCCACACGAGTGTAGAGTTTTAAGTGTTGGCAGTTGTCAGCAATTTATGAACTTATGAATGTATGTGTAAAATTTAGTTCATTCGAAGATAGTTATCGTCGGAGAATGTTTAGTCAACTGATTTTTCAAAAGCGGAAAGTTTTTGTAATTTTTTATTCATATAAAAAAAAAGCTACCTAAATAAAAAAATGAATTTGTAGATAATATAACAAATTTAATTTTTTATTTACATTGAGTAAGAGGTTATTTTATTTTACTTATATCATATCTAGGTCATTTAAAAATGGATTATTATTTTAATTAACATCTGTGGGACTGAGCAAACATTCATAATTATACAATTTTAAAATTAGGTTCTAAATCTGTTCCTTAAACTAAATGTCTTTTATATCATTAATTATTTTTTGTTATTAATTATATTAACTAAATTTTATATTTTATCAATCAAAATATATTTATATATTTAATATAATACAAATATATTTGTTCATTTTTGTTTTTTTTTTAGTATGTAGTTTGAAAGATAAAAAATAACAAATAGAAATAAAACCTAATATGGTAATTTTATATTGATTTTTATCAATTTCCAATACCAGAAATATTTTATATTTTGTCCGGCCTCAAATTTTTATACCCTACACCTATAGAATAGGTAAAGGGGTATATTAACTTTGGTATGGTGTTTGTAACCACCTAAAGGAAGCGAGCTAGATATGGAAAAGTATATATTTTTGTGATCAGCGTGACCGCCTTAGTCGATATAGCCATGTCCGTCCGTCCGTAGGCACGATAACTCAAAAAATAATGGAGCTATCTTGATGAAATTTTAACTGTAGGTTACTAGGACTGAAAGTACGGCGGGGATTGCATATGGGCGAAATCGGCCCATGGGTTCGGATTCTGGACCTTTTAATCGGTTTCAGGGCTAACGAACAAATATAAAAAATCACGATAACTCAACAACTAAGGACGCTATCTTCATCAAATTTGTGCTGTAGGTTACTAGTAGTGAAAATACTTCGAGAATTGCGTAAGGTCGGGATTGGGCCATGGGTTCGGAACCTAGAACTTTTTGATCGAATTTAGGCCAAACGAGCATAATTCCCAAACCAATGAAGATAGAACCTCCAAATTTAGTATCAGGGTGTCCCTTCCTATTTCCTAATTGTCTTGTGAATTTGGGTCCCATTGGAGTAGTGGGTCGGGGACCAGCCACACATTTCCGAAGACCTTAAAGCATATCTTTAAATTAATAAAGATAACAACTTTAAAAAATGTAGAAGCTTCCAATTTGCCTCAAGGGTGTTCTTTACTATCTCTTGCGTGTTCCCCTAATTTGGGATCAATTGGAGTGGTGGTTCTGTACCCCTCTCAGACCTCCCAACTTTTAAAGGCTTATAATCGAAATTACTAAAAATAGTTACTTATAATTAGGATAGACCGTTCAAATTGTGTACAAGGGTTAACTAGTACTATAAGTACAGCGTGGACTATATAAGGGCGAAAACAGCCCAACGGTTCGGATTCCGGACCTTTTAATCGATGTCAGGGCTAAGGAACATATATAAAAAATCACGATAAACTCAACAACTAATGAGGCTATCTTCATGAAATTTGTGCTGTAGGTTATTGGCAGCGAAACTACGGCGGTGATTACGTACGGTGAGGATTGGACAATGGGTTCGGAACTTAGAACTTTTTGATCGAATTTAGGCCAAACGAGCATAATTCCGAAACCAATGAAGATAGAACCTCCAAATTTGGTATCAGGGTGTCCCTTCCTATTTCGTAAATGTCTTTGAAATTCGGGCCCCATTGGAGTAGTGGATCGGGGACCAGCCACTCAGTTCTTAGGCCCTTAAAGCATATTTTCGAAATTAATAAAGATAGTTACTTGAAACAAATGTAGAAGCTTCCAATTTGCCACAAGGGTGTTCTTTACTATTTCTTGCGTGCCCCCCTAATTTGGGATCAATTGGAGTGGTGGTTCAGAACCTCTCTTAGACCCCCCAATGTGTAAAAGCTTATCATCGAAATTAATAAAACTAGTAACTTAAAATTAAAATAGAGCGTTCCAATT
Source organism: Dolichopus griseipennis (assembly GCA_963082915.1). Lineage (NCBI taxonomy): Eukaryota > Metazoa > Arthropoda > Insecta > Diptera > Dolichopodidae > Dolichopus > Dolichopus griseipennis. The sequence continues at coordinate 162,096,304 of OY720441.1, read as the reverse complement.
GTGTACAAGGGTTAACTAGTATTGAAAGTATGACGGGACTGCATATGGGCGAAATCGTACCATAATTTCGGGTCCTGGAACCCTTGAAAAGTTCAAGGACTAACAAACATATATCTTAAAAACACCATAACTCAAAAAATAATGCCGGTATTTAGATGAAATTTAACAGTAGGTTACTAGTAATGAAAGTACCATGGGAATTGGTTGTGGTCGAGTTTAATTTCGAAGCCAAAGAATACATTTCCTATGTCCTATGTGTCTCCGAAATCTAGACTTAATTGTAGTGGTTCAGCTATGTTCAAAGGTACTTGCTGCATTTATGTAAAATTTATTTTTATATTTAAGTGAATTATATGAAAAGGTGTAAATTTTTAATTGTATTTTAGAAATACATTTATTGCATATTTTGCGTTTATAAGTTTTTCTATTAGGTATATAAACTAACCATTTAAAATAATTGCAATTTTTAAAAATTTGGATTATTAAATATATTATGCTTTGATTATCTTTTTATCACAAAATTTAATACTTAGAATTTTTTCATTTTGTAATTGAATTGGAATAAATATATTTTCATTTATTTCAAGTTTGTTTGTTTTTTAATATTTTTAAATAGATAAATTAGTAAGAATTTGTAGTATTTTTTAATAGATAGGGTAATTAGAAAATGTTTTTAGTTTTATACAGTTAATTTGGCTAGCTATGTTTTACGATCAAATTAATAACAGCTTCTATGGTGTTAAAATGACTTATGGATATGTCCTTAAATTTGAACCAAATAGGTGTAGGGTATTTCTAAGTCGGTTGCACCGACTGACTGTTTCTTTACTTGTTTTTATTTAAGATGCGCACAGTTCAACAATTTTTAAATAATGAAAAAAAAAGAAAGCCAACAAAAAAATAAAAGAAAAAAAAAATCATTTTTTTGTTTGTATTGGTTAGTGCATCGAGTTTGGTTGCAACAAAACCGGTTTTTGTGAATACAAGAATTACGAAACCGGTTTTGGTGTAATCAGAATTTTCACCGATTACGTCAACATTACGTCACAACTACCTCAATGCAACAGATGATACTACCCATGTGGCTTGGCTGATTGGTTGTGAGTTTATCTAATAGGGGATAAGCACACGTGCGATATTTTTTCTTTTATCTTTAAAAATTAAAGTTAAATTTAGCTCGAAGGTTCGTTCTATAAACATTTTACTTGTAGTTTGAACAAATTATTCAAATTTTTTTGACTGAATTTTTCAACTTGTGACTTTAACCTTAATTCTTTATGTTTTTTTTTTTCGTTGATTCTCAAAAATTTTATATATAAAATGCCTAAATGTACTAAGATCACATGTCGAGAGGTTAATGCTGACCCTACAAACGCTTGCTCTGGTGGCTGTAAAGGGTTAGTCCACCCAAAATGCATGGGTATCACAGGTGCCGTAGCAGATAAAATAAAAATTACACCAGGTTTAGTGTGGTATTGCGAGTCTTGCCGAACAACTTTTCCGGCAACAATTCAAATATCAATGAAAAAAAATTGAAACAAGTAAAGAAACAGTCAGTCGATGCAACCCACTTAGAAATACCCTAAACCTATTTGGTTCAAATCTAATGAGATATCCATAGCTCATTTTAACACCATAAAAGCTGTTACTAATTTGATCGTAAGACATAGCTAGCCAAATTAACTTTATAATACTAAAAACATTTTCTAATTACATTACCTATTAAAAAATATTACAAATTCTTACTAATTTATCTATTTAAAAATATTAAAAAAAAAAACCTTGTTATAAATGAAAATATATTTATTCAAATTCAATTACAAAATGAAAAAAATTTTAATTATTAAATTTTGTGATAAAAAGCTAATCAAAGCATAATATATTTAATAATTCAAATTTTCTAAAATTGCAATTATTTTAAATGGTTAGTTTATGTACTTATTAGAAAAGCTTATAAACGCAAAATATGCAATAAATGTATTTCTAAAATACAATTACAAATCTCGACCTTTTCATATAATTCATTTAAATATAAAAATAAATTTTACATAAATGCAGCAAGTACCTTTGAACATAGCTGAACCACTACAATTAAGTCCAAATTTCGGGGACACATAGGATATTATATTATTCTCGTTCGGCCTTAAATCGATCAAAAGCTTCTAGAATCCGAACTAATTGACCAAACTCGACCAGAACCAATTCCCATGGTACTTTCATTACTAGTAAACTAGATTTTAAATTTCATCTAAATAGCGGCATTATTTTTTGAGTTATGGTGTTTTTAAGATATATGTTTGTTAGTCCTTGAACTTTTCAAAGCTTCCAGAACCCGAAACTATAGTATGATTTCGCCCATATGCAATTCCCATCGTACTTTCAATACTAGTTAACCCTTGTACACAATTGGAACGTTCTATCTTAATTTTAATTTACTAGTTTTATTAATTTCGATGATAAGCTTTTACACATTGGGGGATCTAAGCGAGGAAATAGTAAAGAACACTCAAATGCCAAATTTGAAGCTTCTACATTTGTTTCAAGTTACTATCTTTATAATTTCGAAAATATGCTTTAATCGTCGTACGCAATCGCCGCCGTAGTTTCATTACCAATAACCTACAGCACAAATTTCATGAAGATAGCGTGATTAGTTGTTGAGTTATCGTGATTTTTTATATATGTTCGTTAGCCCTGAAGCCGATTAAAAGGTCCAGAATCCGAAAATTTGGGCTGATTTCGCCCTTATGAAGTCCGCGCTGTATTTTAAGTACTAGTTAACCCTTGTGCCAAATTTGAAGTTTCTACATTTTTTCAAGTTGTAATCTTTATTAATTTTAACGATATGCTTTAAGGTCTTCGGAAATGTGTGGCTGGTCCCCGCCCCACTACTCCAATGAGGCTCAAGTTTCAAAGACACTAAGGAAATAGGATAAGACACCCTGATACCAAATTTAGAGGTTCTATCTTCATTGGTTTCGGAATTATGCTCCTTTGGCCTAAATTCGATCAAAAAGTTCCAGGTTCCGAACCCATGGTCCAATCCCGAACTTACGCAATCCCCGCAGTATTTTATTACTAGTAACCTAAAGCAAAAATTTGATGAAGATAGCGTCATTAGTTATTGAGTTATCGTGATTTTTTATATATGTTCGTTAGCCCTTCGATCGGTTAAAAGGTCCAGAATCCGAACCCATGGGCCGATTTCGCCCATATTTAATCCCCGCCGTACTTTCAGTCCTAGTAACCTACAGTTAAAATTTCATCAAGATAGCTCCATTATTTTTTGAGTTATCGTGCCTACGGACGGACGGACGGACGGACATAGCTATATCGACTCAGGAGGTCACGCTGATCACAAATATATATAATTTTCCATATCTAGCTCGCTTCCTTTAGGTGGTTACAAACACCATACCAAAGTTAATATACCCTTTTACCTATTCTATAAAAAATTTTAATTCAATGAAAAAAACTTTAGTTATTTTAATTCAATTTCATTTCAACGTTGGAATCCTTAACGGAAGATTTCGATAAGTTAAAATGTAAGACTAACTGGTCGGTCACTTTAAACGCTGGTAATGACTCCGTCGATAGTGACATAAGCGTGTTATTAGGTTTCTTAACAGAAACATTGAAACCTCACACGCAGCCCATTAATCTAATTGAATTAAAATCCTTTCTTTCAATTTAGTCCAACGTAAATAATTTTACTGACGGACTTATTAATATAGGCTCAAATCTAAGTTCGAACAATTCTAACGCTATTGGAGAAAATACTTCAATTGAAAATATAAATAATATTAATAATAAAAATAAGACTAATATTGAAAATAATAATTCTAATAATACCAATCTAGTAATTACGATAGTAATAATATAATGATATAAATCATACAAATTGTAATAGTTAAAATAATGATATTATTGTTATATTGGTAATGATCCTCTTTTACCGCCTGTTGTAAAACTTACTCAAAAAGCTCTCAATGTGATCCTACCGATATTATCGAAGTAATTGCTGTTAAAATTGAACTACAACTAAAAAATGTTATTATTATAAATTGTTATATTCCTCCGGGATCTAGTATCGAAGTGTATACTAAATATATTTTAGAAATTGATTCACTAGTCAGTAAACTTAATGTTAATGATGATGTAATTCTCTGTGGTGACTTTAATCTTTCTAACATTAAATGGGTTCCGCACGATGAGGATTCCTACTTCATTCCATACGAATTAGTTAGTAATACGGAATGCTTTGTAATTGACTCTTTTAATTCTTTTAATTTTCAACAAGTATCTTCAATCTGTAATAATCGTGGTAGACAGTTAGATCTTTAATTACGACAAATTGGATGAATTTTGCTATTATTAACTGTCCATTTGAACTAGTTGAAATTGATGAGCATCATCCTCCAATTTGTTCGTCTCTCTGTTTTCTCATACCTCCAATTATTGATTCTGAACTTTCTTATCGTTTTAACTTTCATAAAGCCAATTTTGATGCTATTAATAACTATTTAAGTTGTTATGATTTCTCATTTTTAACCTCTTTTAATTTAAATGATGCAGTTAATTATTTCTATAAAATTGTTCATTCTATTATTTCACAACATGTTCCGTTAGTTGTAGACAATAGTTATAAATCCAGTCCGCCATGGTTTACTAAAAGTCTTAAAAAATTAAAAAATAGAAAAAATAAAGCCTGGCGTAAATTTATTAAAAGCAATAATAATTATGACTTTAATGTTTTCATAAATTTATTTAATGAATTTAAAACAATGTCTGATAATTTATATTCTAATTATGTGCAACACATGTCTTTAAATATTAAAAATAATCCTAAACTCTTTTGGAAATTTGTTAATTCCAAAAGAAAAAGTGATCAATATCCAATGTGTATGAATTATAAAAATTCTAGTAGTATAGATTCTAATGTTATTTCAGAATTTTTCCGTGATTTCTTCTCAAGTAGTTATTCTTTGCCCACTTTCTCGTTAAATGAAGATAATTTTTTGCACTTATCAAACTTTCCTAATACTACACTGGGTAATATTCATATTGACTCTAATTTGGTATTTAACTATTTGACAAAACTTGATAGTAACACTATTCCTGGGATTGACGGCATCCCTAACATATTTTTAAATAAATGCTCATCTTCATTATCTGGTCCTCTTTCTTCTTTATTTAATTCTTCTTTAGCTTCTGGTATCTTCCCTTCTATTTGGAAAACTGCCATAATTAAGCCAGTTCATAAAAAAAATCTTAAAAACGATGTTACTAACTATCGTCCAATTGCTAAACTTTCTTCTATACCTAAGCTTTTTGAACTAATTGTATTTGATTCTATTTATGATCATTGTACTTGTTTTTTATCGCCTTTCCAACATGGCTTTGTAAAGCTTAAATCAACCGTTACTAATCTTGTTGAATCTACATCTACATTTATTAATAATATGGAAGATGGCTTCCAAACAGATGTAATATATACAGATTTTAGCAAAGCCTTTGATCTTCTTCCACATAATGTTATTATTTTTAAGCTAAATAAATTAGGATTTCCGACTTATTTTATAGATTGGATTAATTCCTATCTCTCTGATCGTAGATATAGTGTTTCTTTTAGATCCTCGATATCTTCTGAGTTTGCAGCTTCCACAGGGGTGCCTCAAGGTAGCCATCTTGGACCTTTACTTTTCATTATTTCTATTAATGATGTTTCTTCTTTAATAATTAATAGTCACATTAAAATTTATGCCGATGATATGAAACTTTTCAAAAAAATTGTAAATTTGGAGGATGCATTAGCCCTACAAGCTGATCTTAATCGTTTTTACAATTGGTGTTCCAACAATAATCTCCAACTCAATGTTACCAAATGTGCTTCAATCAGTTTTACACGCCGCTTAAGTCCAATTTCTTATTTATATTCTTTTAATAATCAAATCATTTCAAAAGTCACTTCAATTAAAGATTTAGGGGTACTCTTTGATAGTAAACTTTCATTTCAACTTCATTATTCTGATATATTAAATAAAGCCAATTCTATGCTCGGTTTTATTACACGTTGGGCAAGAGAATTTGAAGACCCTTATGTATTGAAATCTCTTTATACCTGCCTGGTTAGACCTAATTTAGAATATGCCAGTCAAGTTTGGTGTCCATTTTATGGTGTCCATATAAATAGAATTGAATCGGTTCAGAAAAAATTTCTCAGGTATGCTTTACGTCTTCTTCCTTGGGAGGACCCTTTTAGATTACCTCCTTACGAACATAGAATAAATTTAATACATCTCAATACACTTGAATTGTGCCGTAAAGTTGCAGATATTGTATTTTTAATTGAATTAATTAAAGGCAACATTTCTTCTTCTCAACTACTCGCTAAACTCAATTTTTCTTCGCATTCTAGATTAAGATCTGCTAATTTGTTTAATTTACAGTTTCACCGAACTAACTATGGTAAATATGAACCAATTAATAGAATGATGTCTCTCTGTAATATATATAAATCCCATATTAACTTTTCCCAAACTAAACAATCATTAAAAAATAACTTGTATTTGTGTTCTTGAAATTTTTGGACTTACATTCTTTGACCTTTGTCTTCTTAATTGAAGCTTTTTTTGTTTTTTTTTTAAATATAATTAGTATAATTTTTAACTTTTTTTTCACACTATTTTTTTTCTTAAAAATTTTTTTTTATGTAAAATTAATTATTAAATTATTAATTTCTTTAATCTTTACTTTCTTTTTTGTTTTTTTAATGTTTAATTTTAGTTTATTAATTTAATGTAAATTTTGTAACTTGCTTGAATTAAGCTCGGAATAAATAAATAAAATAAAATAAAAATAGATAATAACAATAATAATAATAATGATAATAGTAGACGTGATAGTAGGAATAGAAATATTAATGGTAATTATAATAATTATAAAGTTAATAACAGAAGAAATATTATAACTAAAAAAAATTGTTTAAAGTAAAATTAACAATAAAGATAAAACCAATAACAGTAATAATAAAAATACTTAATTAAATAGCAACGATAGAACTATAATCGTAAGAATAATAATAATAATTATAATAACGGTAGAACTAATAACAATAATTATAATAATAACAAAAATAATAATAATATTAGTAATAATAATCGTAATAGTAATAATAAAAATATTAATGATAATTATAATAATAATTATAAAAATTATGATAATAATAATAATAATACTAATAAAAAGAATAATCATAATAATATTCATAATCAGAACTTTTATAATAATAATAATAAGTAAAGAAACAGTCAGTCGATGCAACCGACTTAGAAATACCCTACACCTATTTGGTTCAAATTTATGGTAAAAGCTGTTATTAATTTGATCGTAAGACATAGCTAACCAAATTAACTTTATAATACTAAAAACATTTTCTAATTACACTATCTATTAAAACTTATTACAAATTATTACTAATTTATCTATTTAAAAATATTAAAAAACAAAGAAACTTGAAATAAATGAAAATATATTTATTCCAATTCAATTACAAAATGAAAAAATTCTAATTATTAAATTTTGTGATAAAAAGATAATCAAAGCATAATATATTTAATAATCGAAATGTTTCAAAATTGCAATTATTTTAAATGGTTAGTTTATATACCTAATAGAAAAGCTTATAATCGCAAAATATGCTATAAATGTATTTCTAAAATACAATTACAAATTTACACCTTTTCATATAATTCATTTAAATACAAAAATAAATTTTACATAAATGCAGCAAGTACCTTTGAACATAGCTGAACCACTACAATTAAGTCTAAATTTCGGGAACACATAGTACTTTCATTACTAGTAACCTAGAGTTTAAATTTCATCAAAATAACGGCATTATTTCTTGAGTTATGGTGTTTTTAAGATATATGTTTGTTAGCCCTTGAACTTTTCAAGGGTTCCAGAACCCGAAACCATGGTACGGTTTCGCCCATATGCAGTCCCCGTCATACTTTCAATACTAGTTAACCCTTATACACAATTGGAACGTTCTATCTTAATTTTAAGTTACTAGTAGTTTCATTGCTAGTAACGTACAGCACAAATTTGATGAAGTTAGCGTCATTAGTTGTTGAGTTATCGTGATTTTTTATATATATTCGTTAGCCCTTCGATCGATTAAAAGGTCCAGAATCCGAACCCATGGGCCGATCTCGCCCATATGCAATCCCCGCCGTACTTTCAGTCCTAGTAACCGATTCATTACAAACTCACAATTTTTGGTAATATTTTAATTCTACTCGAGTTTAATCTTTTAAGTTTGAAATGGTTATGGTCTGATATAAATAATTTCTTAATTGCAGATAATGTTTCATTTAACTTTGAGTTAATTTTTATTGATGGCCTTAATAGTCTAGGTCTGCAACAAATCATTACTGTTACTAAGAAATTAGGCAGATAACTAGACCTTGTTAAACTCGCTCTTAGATTCCCTTTATGTGGAATCAATATTCTCTTCATCAAACACCTGCCTAAAACATTTTAATGAAAAGCTAATAACATTTTTTCTATTAGCAATTCCTATAAAATCTTTTAAAAATTCTAACTACTATGATTGCGTACGAATGAGTTCGGACCTTGGGTTCGGAACCTAGAAGTTTTTGATCGAATTTAGGCCAAACAAGCATAATTCCGTAAACATAAACCTTCAAATTTGGTGTCAGTGTTCCTCTTCCTATGTCCTTAGAGTCCTGAAAATTTAGGACCAAATGAAGTAGTGGGTCGGGGACCATACACACAGTTCTGAAGACCTTAAAGCATATTTTCGAAAATAATAGAGATAGTTATTTCAAAAAAATGTAGAAGTTTCAAATTTGGCACAAAGCTTTTCTTTACTATTTCCTACGTGTTCCCTTAATGTGATCAATTGGAGTGGTGGTTCAGATAACTCTCTCAGACCTCTAAAAGTTGAAAGGCTTATCATCGAAATTAATAATAATAGTAACTTTAAATTAATATAGAATGTTCAAATTGTGTACAAGGATTAACTAGTATTGAAAGTATTACTGGTTTAGCATATGGGCGAAATCGTACCATGATTTCGGGTTCTGGAACCTTTAAAAAGTACAAAAGCTAAAAAACGTATATCTTAAAAACTGTGTGTTTTACTTAAAAACTTATTACTTAAAAACACCAAAACTCAGAAACTAAATTTTGGATGAATTGGAATAGCAGTTTGCGTACCACCCCCACTACTCCCAAGACCTTAAAGCATAATATATTCAAAATTAATAAAAATAAAAAAATCAAATTTGATACACTATTTCCAATTCCCGTTTTTATTTAACACTTTTATATTTTTAAAAGGCTAAGAGTTTTACTATAAAACATATTATGTATTATATTTTATAAATTAAAAACTAAATATTTTTTTAATAAACGACGAAATTTTTTTTGTTTTTAATTTTAATTATATCATATCAATATTTTATTGAGTTATTACCAAAGGTAATGTATAATTAATTTTTGTATTAAAATTAATTATATGAACAGTTAGTTCCAAATTTATAATTGTATTTTAGAAATTTATTGCATATTTTCATTTTTAAATTTTGTGATAAAAAGCTAATGAAATCATTAATGATTTTAACTAACATTAAAAACCATGAAATTATATAAACTTTTATATTTGCAAATTAATATTTCTTTCGAATAACTTTGAGTTTAATTATATACAACATTAATAAATAAGTATATTAAGAGAATAAATTTAAAAATGATTGAAAATTGAAATAATTAACCAAGGGCTAAAAATCCTGAAAAGCAGTAATTTCTGCATGGGTGTAAAATTTTATTGAATTGGATAAAAGTTTTAAATATGTAATTTTGTAATTGCATTTTACGAATCCACTTATCTCAACTTTATTTGTGGTTTAATATTTTTAAATAGATAAATTAGTAAGAATTGCTAGCATTTTTGAATTGATAAATAATTAGAAAATGTTTTTAGTATTGTAAAGCAAATTTGGTTTGCCATGTCTTACGATCAAACTAATAAAAGCTTTTATGATTTCAAAATGACTTAAGGACTTCCCATTAAATTTGAACCACGAAGTCGGTTCTTTACTTTTTTAGCACATTTTCAAAAAATTTTGTAAAAATGTGCCTATATAGTTTCACTCTGTCCGTCCGTCCGTCCGTCCGTCCGTCCGTCTGTCCGTATGTTTACAAAAACTTTTACATCTTTTAAAATAGAGTAATGAAACTTTAACCATGGGTAGTTTTCGGTAAAAAAATAATTTCGTAGAAGAATTTTTTTCTGTAGCCCCACCTGTTACGGGGCTACAGCCCCCCAAAGTTGGAAAAAGCCCTATATTTAAATTGTTATAACAAGAGTTCTGTTAGATATATTTTCAATCTGAAAACAGCAAACGATAGCTGGTTTCATAAACTTTATAAATATTTAAAAGGCAAATATTTAGGGTTGCCATACGGTACTAAAATTTAACATTCCACAAAACTCAATTTTTGCAAAATTTTTGGCCACACATATCTTCTAAACGGTTCAAGCTACGGTCTTGAAATTTTGGGGGAAGTTAGATACTAAGAAACTAGTAGGAGTCGGTTAACAAAATTTTTTTGTCAAGCCCCCTATTTAGGAGCTATAAGGGCTCGAAAATTGAAATTTAGCTATTTTTAAACACCTGTAACTTGAATACCTGTCAACATTTTTTTTTAGTGATATACAAAATTCAAAGCTTTATAATTATATTTCAACATGTGTCAAAGGTTTTTCTTAATTTTGAAGGGTGACAAAGCTACAGCCCCTGCAAATTCCAAAAAAGCCCTATATTTAAATTGATATAACAAGAGTTCTGTTAGGTTTATTTTCAATAAAAAAACGGTAGACGAGAGCTGCTTTCATAGGCTTTACAAAAATATGTCGCCTAAATGTATAGAGTTGCCATACGGTAGTAAAATTTACCATTATATAAAACTCAATTTTTGCAAAATTTTTGGTCCCATATATCTCCTAAACGGTTTAAGATAGGATCCTGAAATTTTGGATGAAGTTAGATACTAAGAAATTAGTAGGAGTCGGTTAACAAAATTTTTTTGTAAAGCCCCCTGTTTAGGAGCTATAAGGGCTCGAAAATCTAATTTTTGCTATTTTTAAGCACCTGTAACTTGAATACCTATCCAATTTTTTTTTTATTAATATACAAAATTTGAAGACCCAACATTATATTTTAACATATGTTAAAGGTTTTTCTTAAATTTAAAAGCGGTTCCTTAAATTGAAGAAAGCGTCCCTCAGTTTTACCCATTTTTTCTTAGATTGTATAATTTTAAGTAAAATTCCAAATTTTTGTGGAATTCACAATTTAATTCCTAGAACCTAAAAAAATGGAGAGGGACGGAGGGGGAGTTAGATGAAGTTAGATCCTTGAGAAACTTGGCAACCTTCCCCATTGAAGGGCTATAACAACTTTAAATTAAAAACTTTACTGTTAGCAGTAAATTTTATAAGTAAGCAGTAACTATTTCCAAGTAAATATTTCCAAAGTTAAACTCAGTATGTAATACAATATAAATTTGAAAATGTGCTTTTTTAAAAACCCTTGGTTTTTTTTCATCACTTGTTTTATATATATTTTTATAAAAATAAATTATAAAATACTCAGTAAGAATCACCATATCATTTTGAAAATGTGCTTTCGTAAAAACCCCTGGGTTTTTTTCATCACTTGTTTTCAATTATTTCTTTTCTTTTAATTTTTAAAAACTATAATTATATCAGAGGATTTCTAGTATGTATAGCTATGACAGTTCTAGCGCAATTTATCATATAAATTTACATAGGAGTCTAAAAGTACTATTTTAGTGTTGCCATTGTAGTAAACTTTTACAGTACAATGTTGGAGAATTGTATATAAAAATTTTGTAATAACTAATGTTAATATATATGTATGGTATTAATATAAATCATAGTATGTTTCCATATATTATAGTTATGTAGTAGACTTACTACATTAATTTTCAAACTTAAAAATAAATATAAAATATTAGTAATTTATATGAAGTTTACGCGATTTATTGTAGGGTTATTGGATATTATGTTGAACAATATTTCGATGTTTTAATAAATTATCTCATCCGTTAAAATGCTACGGTGAAAGATTTAGATTATTTTTTTTTTTTGGTGAAGTTAATAAATTGATAATGTAAAATAAAAATTTAAAATTTCTGTTTTTATAGCAAAAGCAACAAAGTTTTAAATTTATTAAAAAACTTAAAAAAAAAATAATAAGATACACATATATATTAATATAGCAACAAATTTTAAATTTTTAAAACTAAAAAAATATAAGAAAACAAAATGATTGAAATTGTCAAAAATATTATTGAAACTGCCCAAAAATATTATAATGATGCTAAAAATAATAATAAATTTGTGGAAAAATATATTCAACAATGTTCGAAAAGTTTGAGATATCTGAATAACTATTAAAAAAATAAAAACTCTCAGTGAAATGAATATGATAAGGAATGTACTGTGTTTAGTTCAAGGCTACCGAACTCAACTCAAACAACTCAGGCAAAAAATTGGCACAGGTTATGGAAAACCCGATTCTAAAAAGAATAATTATAGAAGTTTTCGGGTTAAATGGGAAGATATTCAGTCAGCATTGTTGAATAGAATCAGAACTGGTGTTATAATCAATTTACTGCATAAGAAACCAAAATATTTTTTGAATGATTGCTGTTCAATATTTCGCCGCCATATTTCTAAATTTTTAAAAAATGAATTAGGTTTTAAGATTAATGCAAACAGATTAATGGGGTAACAATAAACAAGTTGAAATACAAAATGCTAAAAATGCAACAATAAATAATAATACTAATATTGATGAATGGTTTTCTAATAATATAAATATGTGATATTGAAAAAACATGAGGAATTTCAAGAGAAAGATAGCGGCTGGGCCCTATCATTACTTATTAATTATATAATTTATAAACATTAACAAATATACGCCACAGCTAGGATCATCATAAAAATTACCGGCTGTGATAGAAAAGAGACACGCGTGCGTGTGCATAACAGTAATAACGCATGTTTTGCATATATATGATCATATAAGTTAAAGATTTTAATACTCCAAGTCACCCAAAAGTATATTTATTTCCAAAAAAATATTTATTTCTATAATTTAATAAAAGATTTATATGAAAAAAAATTATAACGCTTTTTATTTCTTTTTTAAATCAACTTTATTATTCGAAGCTAAAATTTGAATTGAAAGTTTACAGTTTTAATTTTACATTAATAGCATTGTTCTACCTGCATTATGCTGACTCAAACATAATGTTGATTACGCGTGATTTATGTTGGGAAATAATTTTGAACTAATTTCACAGGTTAATTTGCTGATTGAACAGGTAAATGTTTTAGAAAAAAATTTATAAAATTGTAATATGATGCGTTGGAATTCTGGATTACAATTTTAGCTGTTGTTAACTCCTCCCCTCTTAAATATCGATGTCCTCATTCGATCAAATTAGAGATTAGAGTTGTATAAGTTTCGCCTTGGGGCTGCTTTAATCTTGACTGATGCTGAACTTATCGGAAATATCTGAACCTTGTTATTTTGGTGATCTGCAGGATTCTGTGCTGTATCTTTTATTGCTGGGTTGTTGCAAGTAGTAACTTCTTCTGGTAAAGGTTGATCTGATTGTATGTTGTTTATTATAACTTTGTCTCGTTTTTTCCTATATCGTATCCCAATTAATACAAATAAACCCAATATTGATGCTATGGCCGGTATGACACTTGAAGTACTTAATACATGATTGATTAGACTCCGTTCTTTCAGTAATTCAATTTTATTTGTATTATTGGTATGAAGGTCATTGAAAATTTCTAGAGACAGATGCTGTTGAAATTCTTTTTTTATTAGTTCTGGTTGTAAAATTGCAGGTAACACGCTAGCGCTTACGGTTTCCTTCGATATAAATACCATATCTTTAATTATTACTGTAGAATTTTGGAATTTAATTACATATGTTCCTACAATCGTGGTTTTTTTATCATCTATTGTTATCGTACCATTGAATTGATTCAGTAATATAATTCCTTCGGCAATTTTTTCTATTGTTGGGATATGATGAGCGTTGGTAACATTGCCGATGGATGATCTTCCTTCCAATATGTTTGGAATGCAGGTAGAATTTGAAATATTAACAATTTGGTATTTATTACATATTATTATTGAATTTATTTGTTTACAATTTTCTTTTATTCCATACATTTTTTTATTATTAAATAATATTTCTTTATAATCTAACTTAATAATAGTGTTGTTAAACTTTATTGGTTTAACTATAATTTTTTTAAATACATCATTTTCTGTTATTGGGATTTCGATGACGTAGAGCAAGCAAGTACCATTTGTAATTACTTTTACATTGGAGAAATTTAACGCTTCTTCAGCGTCCGAATACGGAAAATTTTCTTTGTCGAAAATTGAAGTAATTGTTTCGATTTCTGATTTGGAAAGCAATAATGAATTTATAATTCCTACTTTAGCCCAATGTACGGCTTATTTTATATTAACTATTTCTTCTTTTATAAATTTTAACCTATATTGTAACTTCTGAATATTATGATTATCTCTTTCATGACCTAACCTAATATTCTCTAAAATCTCGTTAGTAATTGTACTTATATTATTAATCCTATCACTAAAAGACTTATTTATAGTTTGTTGGTTGTTATTTTCTAAGAGGTTGTTAATTTTCTTTTTAATCATGATAAAATCCGCATGGTCTTGACTTCCTGCTATCCATTTCCACATGGTGCCTAAGGAGTTAAAGGACCTAGGTTTCCTTCGAATTCGTCCAAAAGATCCTGTACCTGTAAAGCTTCGTATTTCAGGTACCCATGCAGCTGATGTTTTTTTATTCCGTCTTCCTCTAGCACGTCGCTGATTTCTCTTAATGAATTCCTTAGATTTTCGAAATCAAACGTATGGATGATTCTAAAGCTTCCTTCTTGCTCCTTGGCTTCTTCCATAATAATAGCTACTGCATGTGATCCTGTGTAGTCTAATATTTGGAAGAATGATAGACACTCGTATAATAAGCACCTAAAATGATATAAAGGATAATAATATGGTAAGAAAATGAACAGAAACAAAATTTGGAGAAAAGCACAAATAATAATTTTCTAGAAGAGTTAAGTGAGAGAAAAAGAAAATTTTATAAGGTTTGTATGAAGAATAAATATCATTATGATTTTATGTTTGATTTATGAACTGTTCTTCCTGATTTCGTTATAATAACTGTATTTTTATTTTCCTTTACTATTTCTTTTTTAAAGCGTTGTGTTAACTTAGATCCTATTCTTTTGTTATGCTTTACATAAATTGTATCACCTGGTTGGTAGTGCTTAATTGGTTTTCTTTTTTTATTGTGGAGATCCAGATCCTTGATTTGTTTGTTCTTAATTTTTTCAATATTGCTAAACCTGGTTTTATCAAATTCTTCTGGTGTTATATTTGGAACTCTACCAAAAAATAGCTCTATAGGCTTTCTTTTGGTTACCGAGTGGATGGTATAGTTATATTCGTTTACCGCTCTTTGTAGCAATTCTTCAAAACTTCTCTTATCTCCCTCTGCTTTGAGACATTGCATAGTCTCCGATAAATTTGAATGAAAGCGTTCTATTTGTCCATTCACCTCACTTTTATATGGGGGTGTAGTAAAAATCTTTATCTTCATTTCATCCTCCATCATTGCTTTTATCGAAGCGGAATCAAGCGACTTCTCATTGTCTATGATGACCCATTCTGGAACACCATAGTAAAACAAAATGTCCCGTTATGCTAATCTGACATTTTCTGTTGATCTACTTTCTGTGACTCTCGCTTGAGCAAACTTTGTTAACTTATCGATCGCTGTTAAAATCAACTTGGATTCTGTCGAGAAAATGTCTATGTGTACGGTATGACCCGAAAAACTTGGAATGGGTGTTCGTTTTATTTCTGGATTATTGGGATGTCGATCGTATTTATTTTCCTTACACACTGTGCATGTTGTAACCAAATTATATACTTTTCTATTCATTTTTGGAAAATAATAATTGCGAATTATTTGATCTTTATTTTCATGCGCATTTCTATGGGCCCGTTTATGAACTTCTAATATGAGCTCATTTTGTTGACCTTCATCCGTGATATCTTTGACCAATATTCTCGTAAATCTTAATCTATAACTTTCAAAATTTTGAGAATAAATTCGTTGTACCTTACCCATGATATCTTCTTCTGTCATTATTGCATTTATTGTTTTTGGATTTAAGTATTTTTTTAGAATGTTTACGAGTTCTTTTTCCTTGAAATCAATTCTTGTTATTATATGCCGAACATAACCTGGAAAGGAGTTAATTAGTTTGAAATCAATTTCATCACCGCGTTTTAAAATTAATTGGTTTCTGAACGCATTAATTGGAGCCTCCACAAACTGAATGTAATTTTGCGCGGAACTCTCAGCACTATGTTGTGTTGTTGTTACCGTGTTAATTTCTGATTTTTTTATTAATCTTGATAAAGTGTCAGCTACTACGTTCGTCAGGCCAGGCTTGTACTTTATCTCATAGTTGTACTCTTCAAGGATAGCCTTCCATCTTTTTAACTTGCTGTTAGAGTTTTTGTTGCTCAACGCATACGTAAGTGGCTGATGATCAGTGAAAATTATTAGTTTTTTAGATCCATATAAATAATTCCTTAACGAAGTTAGTGACCAAACGATAGCTAACATTTCCTTCTCGTTAGTCGCGTATGATTCCTCGGTTTTTGTGAGTGTCCTAGAAATGAATGTGATTGGCTTTCTTCCTTGAGACAACACTGCTCCAATCGCATAGTTAGAGGCATCAGTAGTTAATTCGAATTCTCTATCGAAATCAGGATATTTCAGGATGACATCTTCTGATATTAATGAGTTTTTCAGTTCGAGAAAAGCTTTTTCAGCCTCGTTGTTCAACGTGATAGGAGTATTTTTCGATTGTGTTTTGGATACACGTCCTCCCTCCTCTCTTAAAAGGGATGTCAGGGGTTTTGCGATCTTAGCAAAGTCACAGATAAACCTTCTGTAGTATCCTGACATACCTAAAAATAAACGTAAATCCTTTAAAGTTTTCGGTAAGGGCATATCCCAAATCGTCTGTACTTTCTTTGGGTTAGTTTTTATTCCTTCTGCCGAAATGATAAACCCTAAGAATTCAATTTCATTTCGTAAAAATTCACTTTTATCCAGTTGTACCTTCATATTGGCTGATTCAAGTGTAGTAAATATCTTTTCTAGATTTTGGAAGTGATTTTCCTTATCCTTGCCAAAGATTATTATGTCATCTATATAGACATAACAACATTTTCCAATATGCTCCCTAAGGATGTCATCAAGGGCTCTTTGGAATATCGAGGTTGCATTTTTCAATCCAAACGGTAGCCTGTTGAATTCATACTTTCCATTATTTACGGAGAAGGCTGTTTTTTCAACATCGCTTGATTTCAGCGGTATCTGATGAAATCCACTCTTCAAATCAATTACCGAGAACAGATGATTTTTTCCTAAATTTGAGAGAACTTCGTTTATCTCGGGAATTGAGTATTTATCCACAATGGTGATCTTGTTCAGCTTCCGATAATCGACTACCATTCGGTACTTCTTTTTCCCTGAAGCGTCCTCTTTTTTAGGAACAATCCAAACCGGTGAGTTGTATGGTGATCTGGATTGTTTTATATTATCCCATCTTCCAAAAGTTGCTTAATCTGATCATCTATTTCAGATTTTAATGCCATCGGATACGGGTATGATTTAGAATACACTGGTTCCGTTGTTGTTGTTCGGATTTCGGCTACAACTCTTGTAGTATAGGTCAATTTCTCATTTGGGTCCGCAACAATTGCTGAACTTATTGACTAGACTGCTTAGTTTATCTCGTTCTTCTTTAGTCAGATGGCTGGTTCTCAGTTCGATTCTGTTTATAAATTCTGATATGTGTTGGTTAATTGGAATTTTAACGTTATCTGCGAGTTCAAGGTATCCTTTATCTATATGAATAACTGCTTTTAGTGTTTTGAGTGTATCGTTTCCGATTATACCATCAAAAGAATCGAATGTTGTAGTAAATGAAATTTTATTTTCGGCATTCCATTTTTGAAAAAATCAATCTCAGCGTGGTGGGTAATCTTTACGTCACCACCAATGGAATTCGCGTAAAATATGTTATTATTAGGTATTGGATTTTTTATGAATCTAGGATGGATGTAGTTCTTGTTTGAACCGGTATCTATTAAAATTTTTATTTGTTCCCCATTCCCTACAAAACGTTCTATATATGGAAGTGAGGAACATTTTAATCTAAAAAAAGAATTTTCATTGCCATTGTAATTCCCATGCCCTGTTGAATCTTGACCATTGGCTAACGGTTGTTTCTCAATATCTTTGTTTTTATGAAATTTCTTTCTTGGTTTTGTTTCCATATGGTTAATATTTTGGAAAGATCTTTTGTTGTTTTTATGAAATTATGATCTGTTGTTGGACTGTACATGGTTTGCATTGTACGTATATCGAGATTGTTGCGACCTTGGTTCATCTTCTGCGCTTGATATGGCACGATGGCTTGGGGTTGATCATTCTGAACATTTGATTTCTCCATATTGTGTTGATGATCTCTAATATTATTTTTCGAATGGTAATTTGATTGATTATTAAAACTTTGTCGGATGTTACGATTTGATTGGTTGTTATAAGGTTGATGGTTGTTGTAAGGTTGAAATTGAGCATTGTAGGGTTGCCGGTTGTTGTCAAATCGTTGGTTATAGGATTGCCGGTTATTATAAAATGGTTGGTTGCTACATGACCGTTGATGAGACCTATTCCTGTTTTCAAAACTAGCTCTTCTGGGTGCAAGTTCGCCTGAACGTATTGGGGGTGGTAACTTTTGGCCATCTTGTTGTATTTTCGCAGTTTCAGTATGTTTACTTGCAAGGCTTTGTTTCCTTTTAAGCCTATTTACTACTTTCAGAGCCAATTCCAAAGCTTCCGGTAAATCGCTAGACTCTTTCATGTCCAATAATACTGACGATAGTTCCCCCCTCAACCCATTAATGAATGCATCTAACGCTCTATTTCTAAGTGTTTGGGCTATTGCAATTACGGCATCATTTGGCAAATCCATTGAATTTACTTTTTCCAATATTAGGTTGAGTTGCCTATGGACCTGCTTGTAAAATTCTTCGATTGATTGATTGCTTTGTGTCATCACTGTTAACTGGTTCTCTAATGTTCTCATGCTTCTCTTATCGGCATAATGTCGATTTAAATACTTCACGATACTATTCCAATTCAAAGGGGTGTTATATGCTTCTAATGTTGTATTAGCATCGCCCTTAATTTTATTTCTTATGGTTCTTAGTATCCCATGATATCTTGATGTGCCTTTCAGATGATCGTAGATTTTTAGTAGTTCCTCTACTCCTTTCTTCCAAGACGCATACAATCTTATTTCTCCAGAGAAAACATCTATTTCCCTTATGATGTTGGGAACTTTGTCCATCCCATCAAGATTGTCGTTTGGATGAATATAGGCCTCCTGTTCGATTTCTTCTTCTTCTTCCTCTACCTCCTGGTGTAACCTTTGGTGGTAGCCTTCTCTTACTAGTTTTCTTGCCTCATATTGAATCATCTCTCTGATTGATTCACTAAAGTTTTCGTCATGTCTATTTTCTCTTATTGGACTCAAATTAGGGTTTAGATTTTCTGGAGTAGATGACATTACAAACGGAGTTGCTCCTTCTTGATTCATTTTTATTAAATTATTTAAAAAGAAATTTATTCAAAAGAAAGGGAAAACGAGAGAGGTTGTGATCAAAGTAAACCCAAGACAACAAAAAAATTTTTTTAAAAGACGTTTAACCAATATCTAAAATAAGATTCCAAATTACCTGTGATTTTATTAAATCAACTTTTCGCACATTATTGAACGTAAATTATGAATATTATATTAAAAACTCTTAAGTCCTAAATTATAAAGATTTAATAAAAATAAGAAAAAATTATTTGGAAATATAAAAGTAAATGCTGGATGAAGATACGCTTATTTTCCTGATTATATCAAAAACTAAAAATAAAAATTTCCTTTAAAAAAAAAAATTCTTGCTTGCTCTTAGTCGTACTTACAAATTGCGATAATTATATAAAAAGTGTTTTAAATTCTCTAAAAAAAATTTATTTATTTTAATTTAATATTTTCTTTATTTTTTTTTTTTTATTTAATATTAAAAATATTTATTTATATAAAGTTTACAAACCAATTTTCAGCAAATTTTAGTAAAATCCTAAAATATTAATTTATATTTAAAAGAAAGTGGAATAAAAATTTAATAAAACTTAAAATAAAAAAATTTCTTATTCAAAAAAAAATTTTTGATAAAAGATAAAATTTAATTAAATCTTAAATACTAAAATTTTATTAATTTAAAATATTTTAATGAAATCCCAAATATTATCAATCAAATAGACCAAAATTTTATATTAGATTTAAATTTTTCTTAAATTAAATTAAATTAAAGATTTAAATTAAAATTTACAAAAATTAAAGTTTTTAAATAAAAATTAGAAAATTATTCTAACTTAAGCAATTCTGATAAAAAATAATTATATTTCAAATTTGCCAAAATTTTTCTTATAATAATTTTTATTAATGAATGTTTATATCGATAAAAAGTTTATAATAAATTTTTTCAATTTTAATACAAATTAGCTTTAAATTCAATTATTTTACTTCATTTAGATTTTTAATATTTAGATTTATTTAACTTAATTTTTATTTTATTTAATTATTTTGTTTAGATTTTTAATATTTAATTTTTATTTTATTTAATTATTTTGTTTAGATTTTTAATATTTAATTTTTATTTAATCTAATTTTTATTTTATTTAATTATTTTATTTAGATTTTTAATATTTAATTTTTATTTTATTTAATTATTTTATTTAGATTTTTAATATTTAATTTTTATTTAATTTAATTTTTATTTAATCTAATTTTTATTTTATTTAATTATTTTATTTAGATTTTTAATATTTAATTTTTATTTTATTTAATTATTTTATTTAGTTAATTTATGTTTTCTGGCCAGTTATTTTGTATGTCTAGACATATGACGACGAATTTTTTTTGTTTTTTGATTCGTAGAAATTTTTATTTGAATTGCTTATTATATAATTTTATTGGATTTGCTGTGCCTAAGGCAGCCTCACCTTAGGTATCTATGAGTAGGCTTGAGTCACAGCAAATAAAAAATGAAACAAATATAATTTTTAGTTTTAATTTAGTTTTAAATTAGAGTTAATAATAAGTTTTTTTCTTTTTTATTTAAATTTTTTCTCTTTACAGATGAGGATATTTATCTGATTACTATTTTAATTTTTTTTCTCCTTACAGATGAGGATATTTCTCTGAATTTGCAATTAATTGTGGTTAAATTCATGCAAACTCTAAACAATCTTTAAATAAATTATTTTATACTTATTTATCTTATTTAATTTATTCATAAATTATGTTTAATTTTTTTAATTCTTAGAAAATTTTATATTTTTATTTTATTGTTTAAATTTTCCGCAAATTGTGGTTAAATTTACGAAAATTTTTGCAATTCTTAATTTATAAATTTTTAATAAAATTTTCGATTATAATTTTTATTTTGTATTTTTATTTAATTTGCTAGTAAATTATGGTTTAATTTACGCAAAAAAAATTTTTCAAAACTTTCAGATTTATTTTTCTTAATTATTTTTCCTTTTTTTTTTATTTTTTTTTTTTATATAACAAAAAATAAACAACTTACATAAACGTGGCGACTTGAAGTTGAAGAACCATTTGCATTATTTTGATATTACCGGACCAGGCGGCTGCTGCCAACACTTGTTAGGCTTTGGTTATTGCTTATGCGGCAGCTGCTTTTTGCTGGGATGCTACTCGGGGGCCTCGTTTCCAGATCCTTTAGGTAAATCAAGTTCAATCTAGGGTTGTCCTCCTTGATTTACTTGCTGCACGTGTTGACGAGCAAATATTTTTTGATGAACGGTACTCTTTGAAAAATTTGTGATCTCTCCTTGTTCCAAATAATCAGTTTTGTTTTTAAATTTCAGTAGTTTTAACTTTTTAATTTAATCAGTTTTAATGGTTTTCAATTTTTAATTTTAATAATTTACTTTTTAATTTCGATTTTAATAGTTTTTAATTTAAATTTTAATAGTTTTTACTTTTTAATTTTAACAGTTTCAATAGTTTTCGATTTTTAAATTTAATAATTTAATTTTTAATTTTGATCTTAATAGTTTTTAATTTAAATTTCAATAGTTTGTAATTTAATTTTTGATAAATTTTTAATTTATTTTTTTAAATTTTAATTTATCACAATTTGTTTCTTAAAAAATAGTTTTTAACAGTTTACACCACAAATAGTTTTTAATAGTTTTTAATTTATCCTTTTTTTTATTAATAAATTTTTAATTTATTTTTTAACTGTTAATTTATCACAATTTTTTCCTTTGGTAGCTATTCACTATTTT
This sequence comes from Dolichopus griseipennis, assembly GCA_963082915.1. Lineage (NCBI taxonomy): Eukaryota > Metazoa > Arthropoda > Insecta > Diptera > Dolichopodidae > Dolichopus > Dolichopus griseipennis. The sequence continues at coordinate 162,073,660 of OY720441.1, read as the reverse complement.
CTTTATCAACACTGAATGGTCCCTGCTCGGGCGCCAGTTAAAGATTTTAATACTCCAAGTCACCCAAAAATATATTTATTTCAAAAAAATTATTTATTTCTATAATTTAATAAAAGATTTATATGAAAAAAAATTATAACGCTTTTTATTTCTTTTTTTAAATCAATTTTATTATTCGAAGCTAAAATTTGAATTGAAAGTTTACAGTTTTAATTTTACATTAATAGCATTGTTCTACCTGCATTATGCTGACTCAAACATATGTTGATTACCCGTGATTTATGTTGGGAAATAATGTTGAACTAATTTCACAGGTTAATTTGCTGATTCGACAGGTAAATGTTTTAGAAAAAAATTTATAAATTAAAATTTATAAAATTGTAATATGATGCGTTGGAATTCTGGATTACAATTTTAGCTGTTGTTAACTTATATATATATGATTTCGAACAGAAGTTTTTTTATTTTAATTATTTAATATAAATTTTATTTTTTAACAGGTATTTCGTTACCAATGACAATAAAGCAGATTCCAAAATTCGAAAATCAAAACAAAATATGTGAATTTACTCATGGTGCAGAACGAATATTATGATAAAACTGATAAATATTAATAATAGCAATAAAAAATAAAGAAAAAGTCAGTCAGTGCAACCGACTTAGAAATACCTTACACCTATTTGGTTCAAATTTAATGGAAAGTCATTTTAAAATAATAAAAGCTTTTATTAGTTTGATCGTAACACATGGCTAACCAAATTTTTTTTATAATACTAAAAACATTTTCTAATTATTTTATCATGATTTATTTTAGTACCGTTATTTTATTTATGATTTAGTACCGTGGGTTAATTATTTCAATTTGTAATCATTTTTAAATTTATTCTTTCAATTTACTTATTTTTTAATATTCTATAGAATTAAACTCAAAGTTATTCGAACGAAATATTAATTTGTAATAATATAAATTATATAAAAGTTTATATAATTTCATGGTTTTTAATGTTAGTTAAAACCATTAATGCTTTCATTAGCTTGTTATCACAAAATTTAATAATCAAAATATGCAATAAATGTATTTCTAAAATACAAAGATAAATTTTGAACAGTTTCATATAATTAAGTTTAATACAAAAATAAAGTTTACAACTTAAGTATCGTACACAACTTCTTAATTATATATTACATATGGTAAAAATTCAATAAAATATAGATATGATATAATAAAAATTAAAAAAATATTTAGTTTTTAATTTATAAAATATAATACATAATATGTTTAATAGTAAAACTCTTAGCCTTTTAAAAATATAAAAGTGTTAAATAGGAAATAGTATATTTACCAAATTTGATTTTTTTATCTTTATTAATTTCGAATATATTATGCTTTTGAACTTTTCAAAGGTTCCAGAACCCGAAACCATGGTACGATTTCGCCCATATTCAGTCCTAGTCATACTTTCAATACTAATTAACCCTTGTACACAATTGGAACATTCTATATTAATTTTAAGTTACTATTTTTATTAATTTCGATGATAAGCCTTTCAACCTTTAGAGGTCTAAGAGAATTACCTGAACCACCACTCTGAACTCAGAACTGTGTGGATGGTCCCCGACCCACTACTCCAATTGATCACACATTAAGGGAACACGTAGGAAATAGTAAAGAACGGCCTTGTGCCAAATTTGAAGCTTCTACATTTTTTTTTGAAGTTACTATCTCTATTATTTTCGAAAATATGCTTTAAGGTCTTCGAAACTATGTGAATGGTCCCCGACCCACTATTTCAATTGGTTCCAATTTTCGAGGACACTATGGGAATAGAAATGGACACCCTGATACCGAATTTGAAAGTTCTAACTTCTTTGAATTCGGAATCATGCTCGTTGGCCTAAATTCGATGAAAAAATTCCAGAATCCGAACCCATGGTCGGATTTCGCCTATATGCAGTCCGCGCCGTTCTTTCAATACTATTGATCCCTTGTACACAATTGGAACGTTCTATCTTAATTTTAAGCTATTTTTTTAATGACTTCAATGATATGCTTTAAGGTCTTCAGAACTGTGTGGATGGTCCCCGACCCACTACTCCAATTTGTCCTAAATTTCCAGGACTCTAAGGACATAGGAAAAGGCACACTGATACAAAATTTGAATGTTTTATCTTCATTGGTTTCGGAATTATGCTCGTTTGGCGTAAATTCGATCAAAAACTTCTAGGATCCGAACCCATGGTCCGAACTCGTTCGTACGCAGTTCCCACCATAGTCTCATTACTGATAACCTACATCATAAAATTCATGATTGTAACACAATTAGTTGTTGAGTTATCCTTATTTTTTTCATATGTTACTTGGCCCTTAGAACAATTAAAGGGTCCAGAATCCGAACCCATGGGACGATTTCGCCCATATGCATTCCCCGTCGTACTTTAAGTCCTAGTAACCTACAGTTAAAATTTCATCAAGATAGCTCCATTAGTTTTTGAGTTATCGTGCCAACGGGCGGACGGACAGACGGACATGGCTACATCGACTCAGGAGGTCACGCTGATCACAAATATATATACTTTTCCATATCTAGCTCGCTTCCTTTAGGTAGTTACAAACACCATGCCAAAGTTAATATACCCTTTTCCTATTTCATAGGTGTAGGGTATAAAAATGATGATAGCGAGAACTACGAGTTTATACGTTTTGATTATGTGTGGATTAGGAACATAACAAGGCCTTTATCATCACAAGCAGGCGCGTACGCAGGATGAATCGATGGGGGGGGTTTCAGAAAACATATTTTGTATATGTATTTTTATTTTTTCACGTAATAGCTAGCACTATTTACCAAATTATATTCAAATTATATTTCACTTTATTTCAATATAAAAACAATTACCTATAGGTATATTTTTCTTTCAACTTTTTTATAGAAAATTGTAAAGAAAACTAAATAAAAATTTATTAAGAAATATGAATAATAATTATACATTATAAGAAAAATTAATATAAAAGTTTTATTAGAAAAAAAGTAATATACTATATACATATAAAAAATTATATAAGAAAAATTAATATATTACAAATTATATAAGAAAAATTAATAAAAAATTAAGCAAGAAATTTCCACCTGCTAAACCAGCTGTATTGAAACTTTAAATTACGTTTTCCACTAACTGGGAATACAAATTTGTCGTCAGGATACCAAACGTTTTTCAACAAAAATAACCTTTTTTCATCGTCGTATTGGTCTTTTCCAATAAAATTACTAATATCATTAATAATTACATTTGAATCTGATCCTGATGGAGACTCACATTCACATCCACTTACCGAAGCTGCAGCACTATCATTTTCACTAAGAACAGGAGCAACCTGATCAGCTGTTCTTTCTAAATCACTTGTTTTAGATTTTTTAACAAAATAATTTGTTAAAGTAGAATTTTTTAATTTTCTTTTCTCGTTATTCATCTTCACAAAATATTATTTAGAATTAACAAATTTTAAAATTAACATTAAACAGAAATTAGACTTTCTCAACAGAAAACAAATTTTAAAATGAACAGTAAGAACAAAAATTAGACTTTCAAGTTCAAGAGAAAACAAAAAACAAAGTAAATTAAACAAAGCAACACTACTCGTGTGAATTTTTTTTAAAAAATTTCGCCGAATTTTTTTTAAAAAAATACACGTTTGAAAATTTAAAAACGCGACTGCTGGGTCCTGCAATTATTATTATTAGTAATAGAAAGTACATTATTACTATTTTATTTTTATATATATATCGGCATTCGGAATATTTCTTAAATTGTTTTAAGTTTATATATTTATTATTTATAGTTTTTTATATTGTTGTTGGAATCATGGGGGGGGTTAAACCCTCAGTAACCCCCCCTGCGTACGCGCATGATCACAAGCGTCTGAAAATGAACATACTAAATATTTTTGTGATATATGTCTTCATTATTTTACTCTCAAAAAAAGAAATTTATCAGGATGATTGTTTTAACCAAAAAAAAATGTAAGATAATGTTACTTACATTAGAAAATAAGTTTGTTAGTTTTAAGAATTATAAAAATAAGATAAAAGCACCGTTTGTGATTTATGCAGATCTCGTGTGCTTGCTAAAACAGGTAAAAGAAAATAGTAATAAGTATCAAGAATATATCATATTTTGTAAAGTATGACACCATATTAACGTTTTTTAAATCATATCGTAAGTTGGATTACATTGAATGGTTTACGCGGGAGATATTGGATTTTGCTGAAGATTTAGAAACAGTTTTTCTCTGCGCAATTCCTATGAATGAATTGGCAATTGAGGAAGTCGAAAATCATAAAAGTGCTACAGTTTGCCACATATGCGAAAAAAATTTAATGATGGTAATAAAAAGGTTCATGGCCATTGTCACCTCATAGAGAAGTATAGAGGTGCAGCCCATAATGATTGTAATATAAATTTCAAAGATATTCATAAAGTACCGATAATATTTCACAATTTTATTACGAAATGTGAGTCATATGCACTCAACTCACATTTCGTAATAAAACATTTTGCTTTTGATTTAGAAGATAGAGTAGATTTATTACCATTAAACAAAGAACGCTAAATTTCTTTCAAAAAAACCTTAGATGATTTTTTAATCAAGTTTCGTTTTATATTCTTTTCGATTCTTGAATAGTAGCATTGACACTTTATCATCTCATTTAAACTCTTTTTCTATATTAAAATCACAGTTTAAAAATTTATCGGAAAATCAATATGATTTACTTACTAGAAAATGTGTTTTCCCATATGATTATATTGATTGTGAATCTAAGTTATCTGAAAATATCTTACCACTAATTTCCATGTTTTATAATAAAGTGAATAATAAAAGTATTAAGGATAGTGATTATGAACACGCTTAAAAAGTGTGTAATGAAATTAATATAACAAATCTTGGACAATATTCAGATCTTTACTTAAAGACAGATGTGTTATTATTAGCTAATATATTTGAACAGTTCATAATAAGTTTTCATGGTACTCATGGCTAAGATCCTGCTCACTATTTTACACTTCCAGGATATACTTGGGATGCAATGCTGAAATATACAATTGTTTCACTTGAACTTCTAACAAATATAGATATGCTCATGTACATTGAAAGAGGAATTCGAGTGAGCTTAGCCAATGTACAAAACGCTAATAAGTTTTCATGGTACTCATGGCTAAGATCCTGCTCACTATTTTACACTTCCAGGATATACTTGGGATGCAATGCTGAAATATACAATTGTTTCACTTGAACTTCTAACAAATATAGATATGCTCATGTACATTGAAAGAGGAATTCGAGTGAGCTTAGCCAATGTACAAAACGCTAATAATAAATATATGAATGAATATATTTTGAAACTTCCATCTAATTATATAATGTACTTTGATATTAATAATCAATACGAGTGGGCAATGTCCCAATTTTTACCTTATGGTGGCTTTAAATGGGTCACTAATATTAAAAACTTCGTTATAGATAAAAAAGTTGATGAGTCATGGATAGGATTAATTTTGGAAGTTGATTTAGAATATCCGAAAAATATTCATGATGAGCATAAAGATTTCCATTCTTCCCAGAACATCGTTGTTTTGAAAATTCTAAACAAAAAAAAATTTATGGGTACAATATACAACAAAACTAAATATATTATTCATAACAGAAATTTCAAGCAAGTTCTTTAACATGGATTGAGAGTTACAAAAATCCACAGAATTCTCAAGTTTAAACAATCACCATGGTTGAAATCATACATTGGCTTGGTATGGGGCGGAAGCTTTAATTTCTAAACCAGAATTTAAAAATTCGGTATAAATAACACTGAAATTTTCTTTAATAAACCAATTTATGTAGGTATGTGCATTTTAGACCTTGCAAAAACAACATTATATGATTTTCACTATGGTTATACAGGGTGTCCCGGGAATAACGTGCCATAGAACAGCAGATGATAGGGGAGTTCAAAACGACCAAAAAATTGTATGGGAAGGGGGGGTCTATCACCTCCCCTTCCGGAGTTAAAAGGCCTTAAAGATCCGATTTTTAAAAAAAATTATATTTTTTCACTAAATTTTTTGATGTTTTGTTTTTACTCATAAAAGCAAAAATCTAGTAGCTAAAAAAAAAATTTAACGTGCACATTAAAGCCTGTTGAATTCTTTTTCTAATTCATAAAAAGTAATGCATATTGCTCTTCGAAATTGGAAGTTATAATGATTTAAAGGTTAAAATTATGAGCATTTTTTTAGGCATAAATTGCTTTGAACCCTATTGCTCAAAAAATTGAGCAATTACCATACCATTTTTTTTTTCTAAAAAAAATATTTGTTTCTCTACGAACATTTTTAAACTCAAATTTTATTCTTATCTCAAAAATCATAAAAGTTATAACCAAATAAAGTTTCAATAAAATACTTTTTTCCTTTAAATAAATTTCTTCAAATCATTATTTGCATTAAAAATAAACAAAATATAAAAACCAGTTTTGTTTTCAATTACAATTAACAATAATTACAAAAAATTTTCAAAGTAATCTCCTTCGTTCTGGATACAAATATTAATCCTTTTTCTTATTTCTAACTTTAGGTTAACGGACGTTGAAAGTTCTTGTCGCACTATTAATACTGCTTGATTTATTCGAGTCAGTAAATGCTCTCTCGACCTTATTTCTTCATCATAAACCAAGTTTTTCATACGACCCCATAAATAAAAATCTAGTGGAGTTATATCCGGGGATCTTGGTGGCCATCTTATAGGTCCATTTCTGCCAATCCACCTATTGGGAAAATGTTGATGCAACCATTGCTTAACATTTATAGCGTAATGTGGTGGAGCACCATCATGCTGAAAATACATATAGGTTCTATTCAGAAGAGGAATATCGTCCATTAAATTTCCCAATTCTTGGTTTAAAAAATTTAGGTAAATGTTACTATTTAAACTAGTTTCGAAAATAAATGGGCCAACAAGATAATTGCCTATGATACCAGCCCACACATTAACGCTAAATTTATATTGCGAACTGTTTGTTCTAGTGCCAGGTATGTTATGACAGGTATGTTCATTATGAAAATTAAAACATCCGTCTCTCGTAAACTGCGATTCATCAGTCCATAAAATTTGGGTTATAAATCCCATATGACTTATATCAATGTGTTGAATCCAACGACAAAAATTTAGCCTAACAATTTTATCACCTGCAAGTAGTTCCTGTACTGGCTGAAAATGATATGGATGGAATTTGTTTTTATTAAGAATTCTTCCATTCATTGGTATGGTGTTTGTAACCACCTAAAGGAAGCGAGCTAGATATGGAAAAGTATATATATTTGTGATCAGCGTGATCTCCTGAGTCGATATAGGCATGTCCGTCCGTCCGTCCGTCCGTCCGTAGGTACGATAACTCAAAAAATAATGGAGCTATCTTGATGAAATTTCAACTGTAGGTTACTAGGACTTAAAGTACGGCGGGGATTAAATATGGGCGAAATCGGCCCATGGGTTCGGATTCTGGAACTTTTAATCGATCGAAGGGCTAACGAACATATATAAAAAATCACGATAACTCAACAACTAATGGCGCTATCTTCATCAAATTTGTGCTGTATGTTACTAGTAATGAAACTACTTCGGGGATTGTAACGTACTTCGTAAGGTCGGGATTGGACCATGGGTTCGGAACCTAGAACTTTTTGATCGAATTAAGGCCAAACGAGCATAATTCCGAAACCAATGAAGATAGAACCTCCAAATTTGGTATCAGGGTGTCCCTTCCTATTTCCTAAGTGTCTTAAAAATTTGGGCTCCATTGGAGTAGTGGGTCGGGGACCAGCCACACATTTCCGAAGACCTTAAAGCATATCTTTAAAATTAATAAAGATAGCAACTTGAAAAAATGTAGAAGCTTCAAATTTGGCACAAGGGTTAACTAGTACTTAAAGTACAGCGCGGACTTCATAAGGGCGAAATCAGCCCAAGGGTTCGGATTCTGGACCTTTTAATCGGTTTCAGGGCTAACGAACATACATAAAAAATCACAATAACTCAACAACTAATGACGCTATCTTCATGAAATTTGTGCTGTAGGTTATTGGTAATGAAACTACGGCGGCGATTGCGTACGGTGATTAAAGCATATTTTCGAAATTATAAAGATAGTAACTTGAAACAAATGTAGAAGCTTCAAATTTGGCGTATGGGTTTTCTTTACTATTTCTTTACATGTTATATAATTTTGGATCAATTTGAGTGCTAGTTCAGTACCTCTCTTAGACCCCCCAATGTGTAAAAGCTTATCATCGAAATTAATAAAACTTGTAAATTAAAACTAGTATTGAAAGAACGACGGGAACTGCATATGGGCAAAATCATACTATGGTTTCGGGTTCTGGAACCTTTGAAAAGTTCAAGGGCTAACAAACATATATCTTAAAAACACCATAACTCAAAAAATAATGCCGCTATTTTCATGAAATTTAAACTCTAGGTTACTAGTAATGAAAGTACCATGGGAATTGTTTCTGATCAAGTTTGGTCAATGAGTTCGGATTCTAGAAGCTTTTGATCGATTTGAGGCCGAACGAGTATAATTTCGAAGCCAAAGAATATATTTCTTATTTCCTCTGTGTCCCCGAAATTTAGACTTAATTGTAGTGGTTCAGCTTTGTTCAAAGGTACTTGCTGCATTTATGTAAAATTTATTTTTATATTTAAATGAATTATATGAAAAGGTCTAAATTTGTAATTGTATTTTAGAAATACATTTATAGCATATTTTGCGTTTATAAGCTTTTCTATTAGGTATATAAACTAACCATATAAAATAATTGCAATTTTGAAAAATTTGGATTTTTAAATATATTATGCTTTGATTATCTTTTCATCACAAAATTTAATAATTAGAATTTTTTCATTTTGTAATTGAATTTGAATAAATATATTTTCATTTATTTCAAGGTTTTTTGTTTTTTAATATTTTTAAATAGATAAATTAGTAAGAATTTGTAATATTTTTTCATTTGTAGATTTTTTCATGTTTTTAGTATTATAAAGTTAACTAGTATCGCCCTTTGCTCGAAATTTGAGCTTTTTGTGCTTTTAAATTTACATAAAAATCCGTTTTGTGTAATTTATATTAGACTAATATTACACGAAACTAATTTGTTTTTCCTATACATAATAAAATGTATGGCAACAATGTTGTCAACAATTCTTGCGTTTGAAATTTGATTAAAAAAAAAATTTATAATTTTTTCAATTATAAAAACGTTTTTAAGTATTTTTGAATTTTATTCCTGTAGCTTAACGCGCTATAAAGAGAGTATAATTTTGTACACTTATTACACAAAAAAATATATAATGTTCTGAAAATTTGTTGATTTTTCTAAACAAATACATATGTATACATATTTACCGAAGTCAAGTAGCCAAAATTCGAGTTAATGCTGTTCTACATATAGAAAACTGTACTTTTTTCTAAACATTTTAGTACGATTTGAACTATGTTGTATGTATTCTGTATCCTAATTAAAAAGTTTATTCATAGAGCATAATATGTACAACAAAATTTAACATACACATACCTATCATAATTCATAAGTAAATAAGTTAACTACTTAGTATTATATTATATTGAAGCTGCCAAAATACAAAATAATAGTTAAGATGACAGAAGTCGAGATTTTTTTTAAAATCACAATTTTAAGATTTATAACATATCTACAAAGATATTTAAAAAAAATAACTAATTAATTAAAAAATTGATAAATTTTTCATCCCCTTATTCCATTTTTAAATTTAGTAGCTAAATAGGCAAATAAGCACTTCATTTCAATAATAAAATCTGATATTTTTACTACAAATGTATGTACATTTACAAAAAATGGTTCTGAATTCTTTACTTTACTTTATATTTTACCTATTTGTCTAGGAGTAAACTACTCTTTTTACAGCTACACCACCACACCGCCTCTTGAAAAAGAGTAGATGAAAGAAGTAGATAATTAAATATTTATTTTATCTAAATTAAAGCATACGACGTACAATTTTTATACGGGAATACGTCAATATGTCTATCTATATATCAGTAAATTGATACGCGCGTACACACAAAAATATTTATTTGAATGTTTTAATTTAGTGCAAAAAATTTTATTTATTTCATATAATAGATGTATTTTGAATTTTTTTTCAATATATGATATTTTTTAAAACATAATCTTAGAAATATAAGAAAAACCAAAAACCATTTGTCAATTTGTAAATTTTAAAAATCCGATTACAGTACATCGCGTTACGCTTATTTTGGTTGCTCTCATTTAAATTCATGTACATATTTATTTGTAAATTTTTTGACTGAAATTATACGTCAACTTTTATTTAAGTTGAAGATTATTTTTTAGTTTTTTCTTGCGAATATATTATAGGTATTTTCAATTATTTTGAATGTATGTTTTTTTAAAAAAAAAATATTATTTTAAAATATTTTATTTTGAAAACTTAATCGTAGCAACATCAGAAAAAACAATTACAATTATTTTATACGCTTTGTCAAATTTTAAAATTTTCAATTCCGAAGTATAGTACATAACATACCTACTTATTTCAAAATTTTTTGACAGAAACTGCATGTCGTACGCATTTGGTTGATCCCTAAAGAACACATAATTTTTCTTAAGAAATGTAATTTTTTTGTTTCTGCAAACATACTATAGGTATTTCAATTATTTTGAATATATGTAATGTATTTTTTAATAAAATATATGTATTTTTAAAAACAATATTATTTTAAAATATTTTATTTTTAGAACAATAACAACATAAGAAAAATCAATAACATTTTTATATGCTTTGTCAATGTTTAAATTTTAAAAATTCCAAGTACAGTAAGTTATTCTCATGTAATACCATGTACTTAACTACTAATTTAAAAGTTTTTGTTAGCAATATACACCATAAGCATTGATTTTGGTTAGGCCCTAAGGAATAAATCATTTAAATTACAAATTATTTTTTTAAGAAAGATTTTTCGATATAATTTTTTTGCAAACATATTTTATAACAACTTTTGTTATACAGCTCTCAAACGTAATGGCAACTACAGAATATATTTCAAATGTTGGTTATTTTATTGTTATAAAAAACTTAACAAAAAGCATCAAACATTTACGAAGTAGCAAAATAATTTTTTAAAGCAAAAAAAAAAAAATACATACAGTAGAGCTCGCTTATAACGACCATGAAGAGACAGAAAATATTCGTCGTAATAAAAGAATGTTGTGAATTTTGAAAAATTAGTGTAAGACTTGAACATTGTAGAATGTGCTACATAATTATAGAATGGACACTTTAAACTCATTTGCTAGAATTTTATTTGATGTGTTAGCCTCAAGCCTATGTATACTGCTTTTTCTTCTAATGAAATTTTTATTGTATTTTTAATGCATTATTAGGATTTTTTTTTATTTTTTTTTATTTTTTTTATTAGGATAAAAATAAAATTACTAAATTAATCATCAAGCAACATTATTAGATATAATAAGTTTAAATACATTTTTAGGTAAAATTTCATTCTTTGGCAAAAAGTGTAACGTTTATTATAATTAAAATTGAACAGAGTTCGTTATAAATGAAAACTACTTTATAAACCAAATATATTGCTTTCATTTCGAACAGAACTCATTTTTTTTCACATTGTAGAATGTTATTTTAAGTGTTATTCACACATGTAAATTACTTATATGTAAGTTATGAACAGAAAAAAAAAAATCAAAACGTATGAGAAATCTTTTTCAGGTAGATACAGAAAATTTTTTATAAATATAATAAAAGATGCTGCTGCTCTTTAATTATGTTAATGTTAAGTGTTATTCACACATGTAATGTAACATACTTCTAATTACAAATTCTTACATACGAAGGAGAAAGAAAAAATGAAACTGATAAAATGTAAATTATGAACAGAAAAAAAGATTCAAAACGTATGAGAATACTGTTAACAGGTAGATACAGAAAATTTTAATAAAAACGTATAAAGAAATTTTTTACATTTCAGTATGTATACTTTTATTTAAATATCACTTACAGAACTAATAACTAACTACAATTTGTAGTTTTTATTTTTTATAAATATAATAAAAGACGCTGCTGCTGTTGCATTATGTTAATGTTAAGTGTTATTCACACATGTAACATACTTCTAATTACAAATATTTACATACAAGAGAAAGAAAAAATGAAGCTTATAAAATGTAAGTTATGAACAGAAAAAAAAAATTAAAACGTATGAGAAATCTGTTAACAGGTAGGTACAGAAAATTTTAATAAAAACGTATAAAGAAATTTTTTACACTTTAGTATGTATACTTCTATTTTATTATCACTTACAAAACTAAAACAAACTATATATAATGTTAACTTAATGTTCTTTAGGTAACGAATTTCCTTTTATTGATAGCGCAATAGCAGGAAAAAAAGGAAAAATATATAAAAAGAGAAATTAAAGTTATACCTGTCGTCCGACAGGCTTTTTTACTGGCACAATATAATTCGTATTGTACTTATGCATACTATCTCATTTAAACGGGGGTAGGGCGATATGTTGAAAAACAAAATCTCGAATTAGATATGTCGAAAAACAAAATGTTGAATGTAAAAAATGTTAAAAAAATGTCGAAAAAAATTTTTTTTTTTAAAAAAATGCTGAAACAAAAATATGAACTTAAAATATTTTTTTTTTTAATTTTACTCCTACCTACTTTCATATTATACATAATATGTACGTTATAATTATTGAAAGAAAATCTTAATAAGTTTTAATAAATTTATATACATATGTATATATATATATATATAGAGTGGAAAAGGTGGCTATACTCTTTTTGCATCTAACTATAAAATCTCTCCTAAATCATAATTGAGAATCTCCAGTATGCATATTATATATAAATATTCTAAAAACTAATATATTTATATAATATTTATATTATATATAAATTTTCAGAATATCGTAGATATATAAATATTCTAGAAAAAGCGTAAAACGCTGAATTTGCAACCAACTCTAATATCTCTATTAATTATTTCTTTTATTTACACATTTTAACAACAATTAGCCAAACCCCCGCAAAACAATTTATTGAAACCCTGATTTTGTATTCAACTCTAAAATCCCTTCTAAATCAGAATGCCACATATATTCGTATATAAATATTCTGGAAAAAGCGAATATCCTTAATTTGGATCCAACTCTTAAACTCCTTTTAATTATTATTATTACGTATATACATATCAACAACAAAGCGCTTATAATAGTGAGGGTTATGGCTCCCAAACTCGCGCAAAACATATCATTATGAATGATAAAAGCTGATCTGTGTAACTAGTTCTAAAATATATTACTTTAAAAAAAATATCGAAAAATTTATTTGTCGAATTTAAATGTCGGAATCTTATATATAAATTTTCAGAATATCGTAGATATATATAAATATTCTGGAAAAAGCGGATAATAGAAGCAAATAGAAAGCATTTATATAAAAATAAAACAAGGAACAAGAAACAGTAAGTTGGTGCAACCGACTTAGAAATACCCTACACCTATTTGCTTCAAATTTAATGGGAAGTCCATAAGTCATTTTAAAACAATAAAAGCTGTTATTAGTTTGGTCGTAAAGCATAGCTAACCAAATTAACTTTATAATACTAAAAACATTTTCGAATTAGACTATCTATAAAAAAATATTACAAATTCTTACTGATTTATCGATTTAAAAATATTAAAAAAAAAAAAAACTTGAATTAAATGAAAATATATTTATTTCAATTCAATTACAAAAGTGAAAAAATTTGAACTATTAAATTTTGTGATAAAAAGCTAATCAAAGCATAATATATTTAATAATTAAAATTTTTCAAAATTGCAATTATTGTAAAATTGCTATTTTATGTACCTATTAGAAAAGCTTATAAACGCAAAATATGCAATAAATGTATTTCTAAAATATAACTAAAAATTTAGAACTTTTCATATAATTCATTTAAATATAACAATAAATTGTACATAAATGCAGCAAGTACCTTTGAATATAGCTTAAGTATTGTACACATTGTTTTAATTATACATCACCTATGGTAATAATTCAATAAAATATATGATATATTAAAAATTAAAAAAAGGAATTTAATCGTTTATTAAAAAAATATTTTGTTTTTAGTTTATAAAATATTACACAAAATTAGTAAAATTCTTAGCCTTTTAAAAATATAAAAGTGTTAAATAACAAGTGAAGAAACATTCAGTCAGTGCAACCGACTTAGAAATACCCTACACCTACTTAATTCAAATTTAATGACATATCCATAAGTCATTTTAACACCATAAAGTCTGTTATTAATTTGATCGTAAGACATAGCTAACCAAATTAACTTTACAATACTAAAAACATTTTCTAATTACACTATCTCTTAAAAAATATTACAAATTCTTACTAATTTATTTATTTAAAAATATTAAAAAACAAAAAAACTTGTTATAAATGAAAATATATTTATTCCAATTCAATTACAAAATGAAAAAATTCTAGTTATTAAATTTTGTGATAAAAAGCTAATCAAAGCATAATATATTTAATAATCCAAATTTTTCAAAATTGCAATTATTTTAAATGGCTAATAGAAAAACCTAATAAAAAAGCTTATATGCAAAATATGCAATAAATGTATTTCTAAAATACAATTACAAATTTAGACCTTTTCATATAATTCATTTAAATATAAAAATAAATTTTACATAAATGCAGCAAGTACCTTTGAACATAGCTGAACCACTACAATTCAGTCTTCCAAATATTCCTTGGCTTCGAAATTATACTCGTTCGGCGATCAAAAGCTTCTAGAATCCGAACTCATTGACCAAACTCGACCAGAACCAATTCCAATGGTACTTTCATTACTAGTAACCTAGAGTTTAAATTTCATCAAAATAGCGGCATTATTTGTTCTAAGAAGCGGTGTTCTAAGAAGGGTACAAAATTAGAGGGACACGCCGGAAATAGTAAAGAACACCCATGTGCCAAATTTGAAGGTTCTACATTTGTTTCAAGTTACTATCTTTATTAATTCCGAAAATATGCTTTAAGGTCCTTGGAACTGAGTGGCTGGTCCACACCCACTAATCCAATTGGGCTCAAATTTGAAGGACACTAAGGAAATCGAAAGCGACACCCTGAAAGCAAATTTGGAGGTTCTATCTTCATTGGTTTCGGAATTATTCTAGTTTTGGTTAAATTCGATCCAAAAGTTCTAAGTTCCGAACCCATTGTCCAATCCTCACCGTACGCAATCGCCGCCGTAGTTTCATTACCAATAACCTACAGCACAAATTTCATGAAGATAGCGTCATTAGTTGTTGAGTTATTGTGATTATTTGTATATGTTCGTTAGCCCTGAAACCGATTAAAAGGTCCAGAATCCAAACCCTTGCGCTGATTTCGCCCTAATGCAGTCCAAGCTTAACCTTAAGCACCAGTTAACCCTTGTACACAATTTGAACGTTCTATCTTAATTTTAAGTTACTATTTTTAATAATTTCGATTATAAGCCTTTAAAACTTAAGAGGTCTAAGAGGGATACTGAACCACCACTCCAATTGATCCCAAATTAGGCTAGAACTTTAATTTAGATGATAAGCTTTTAAACTGTTCCCTGATCCACTCCTCCAATTGGTCCCAAATTTCAAGGACACTAAAGAAATAGGAAGGGACACCCTGATATAAAATTTGCAGGTTCTATCTTCTTTGGTTTCGGAATTATGCTCGTTTGGCCTAAATTCGATCAAAAAGTTCTAGGTTCCGAACCCATGGTCCAATCCCGAACTTACGCAATCCCCGAAGTAGTTTCATTACTAGTAACCTACAGCACAAATTTGATGAAGGAAGCGTCATTAGTTGTTGAGTTATTGTGATTTTTTATATATGATCGTTAGCCCTTCGATCGATTAAAAGGTGCAGAATCCGAACCCATGGGCCGATTTCGCCCATATGCAATCGCCGCCGTACTTTCAGTCCTAGTAACCTACAGTTAAAATTTTATCAAGATAACTCCATTATTTTTTGAGTTATCGTGCCTACGAACGGGCGGACGGACGGACGGACGGACATGGCTATATCGACTCAGGAGGTCACGCTGATCACAAATATATATACTTTTCCATATCTAGCTCGCTTCCTTTAGGTGGTTACAAACACCATACCAAAGTTAATATTACCTTTTACCTATTCTATAGGTGTAGGGTATAAAAACCACAGGGTTAATTTGTTTGACATGTTTGCGCGGTTTGCACAAAGATTTAATGAAATTTTCAAATTTTTGATATTAACGCAAGTTGAGATTTATTCCTAAAACTCACTTAATTAATAAGACTTTTTTTGCTCTCCTTAAATAGTCTGAAGTAGTGCAAAAGCTAAATGAGATAATATTAATAAAAATAAAAATAAAGCTAATAAAGAAATGAATTTAAATAACAAAACATTTTCTTTCTGCACATTTTTTCGTAAGTGTTTTTTTGTATCTACTTTGCAGTCGTTGTTTTTTAAAAATAGATTTCAGTGTAAAATTGCAGTTTTTTTTCTAATAAAATTTAAAAATCAAAATATTCAATTTCGTTTAGATTATGGTTAAATATATAGTATTTTGAAATTTTTTTTAAAAAAAAAAGCTTTCATTTCTCTCATAAAATCTTAAAAAACGAGGAAGAGCTTAGTAGAACTTTCAGATTACTACAAAACAAAATATAAAATGAAAAGTAGCTTATTAAACCTTTTTTAAACCATCGACTATTTTCTATTTAAACGTTGGGAATTCAAGTAAACTACTATTGTATAATGACATAATGGCAAATTTAGTATACCCTGTTGACATATAGTCAAACGGTAATAATACTTATATGTAAACTAGCAAATATCCGGTGCACTTTGCCCCGCCTCTTAATGAAGTTTTAATTTAAGTTGATTCTAAAAAAAAAAATTTTTGGAGGGTATTACGTCCTATTTTGCGAAATATTGCCTGGTTAAAGGCTAAAAACCGATTTGTTAAGTTCCCTTAACCCATTGTGGCACAGTAGCGTCAAAGATAATGAACACAACTAGATGTGCACAGTCCATATAAAACAAAAACCTTAAAATTCAAGCTCTTTAAAATAAAAAGAAAGAAATAAAAACAAGTAAAGAAACAGTCAGTCGGTGCAACCGACTTAGAAATACCCTACACCTATTTGGTTCAAATTTAAGGACATATCCATAAGTCATTTTAACACCATAGAAGCTGTTATTAATTTGATCGTAAGACATAGCTAACCAAATTAATTTTATAATACTAAAAACATTTTCTAATTACCCTATCTATTAAAAAATACTACAAATTCTTACTAATTTATCTATTTAAAAATATTAAAAAACAAACAAACTTGAAATAAATGAAAATATATTTATTCCAATTCAATTACAAAATGAAAAAATTCTAATTATTAAATTTTGTGATAAAAAGATAATCAAAGCATAATATATTTAATAATCCAAATTTTTAAAAAACCTACTGTTAAATTTCATCAAAATACCGGCATTATTTTTTGAGTTATGGTGTTTGTAAGATATATGTTTGTTAGTCCTTGAACTTTTCAAGGGTTCCAGGACCCGAAATTATGGTACGATTTCGCCCATATGCAGTCCCGTCATACTTTCAATACTAGTTAACCCTTGTACACAATTGAAACGCTCTATCTTAATTTTAAGTTACTAGTTTTATTAATTTCGATGATAAGCTTTTACACATTGGGGGGTCTAAGAGAGGTTCTGAACCACCACTCCAATTGATCCCAAATTAGGGGGGCACGCAAGAAATAGTAAAGAACACCCTTGTGGCAAATTGGAAGCTTCTACATTTGTTTCAAGTTACTATCTTTATTAATTTCGAAAATATGCTTTAAGGGCCTAAGAACTGAGTGGCTGGTCCCCGATCCACTACTCCAATGGGGCCCAAATTTCAAAGACACTTACGAAATAGGAAGGGACACCCTGATACCAAATTTGGAGGTTCTATCTTCATTGGTTTCGGAATTATGCTCGTTTGGCCTAAATTCGATCAAAAAGTTCTAAGTTCCGAACCCATTGTCCAATCCTCACCGTACGTAATCACCGCCGTAGTTTCGCTGCCAATAACCTACAGCACAAATTTCATGAAGATAGCCTCATTAGTTGTTGAGTTATCGTGATTTTTTATATATGTTCCTTAGCCCTGACATCGATTAAAAGGTCCGGAATCCGAACCGTTGGGCTCATTTCGCCCTTATATAGTCCGCGCTGTACTTATAGTACTAGTTAACTCTTGTACACAATTTGAACGGTCTATCCTAAGTAACTATTAAGTAACTATTTTTAGTAATTTCGATTATAAGCCTTTAAAACTTGGGAGGTCTGAGAGGGGTACAGAACCACCACTCCAATTGATCCCAAATTAGGGGAACACGCAAGAGATAGTAAAGAACACCCTTGTGGCAAATTGGAAGCTTCTACATTTTTTCAAGTTGTTATCTTTATTAATTTTAAAGATATGCTTTAAGGTCTTCGGAAATGTGTGGCTGGTCCCCGACCCACTACTCCAATGGGACCCAAATTCACAAGACACTTAGGAAATAGGAAGGGACACCCTGATACTAAATTTGGAGGTTCTATCTTCATTGGTTTCGGAATTATGCTCGTTTGGCCTAAATTCGATCAAAAAGTTCTAGGTTCCGAACCCATGGTCCAATCCCGACCTTACGCAATTCCCGAAGTAGTTTCATTACTAGTAACCTACAGCACAAATTTGATGAAGATAGCGTCATTAGTTGTTGAGATATCGTGA
Source organism: Dolichopus griseipennis (assembly GCA_963082915.1). Taxonomy (NCBI): domain Eukaryota; kingdom Metazoa; phylum Arthropoda; class Insecta; order Diptera; family Dolichopodidae; genus Dolichopus; species Dolichopus griseipennis. The sequence goes on along the minus strand of OY720441.1, from coordinate 162,054,723 downwards.
TTTTTTATATTTGTTCGTTAGCCCTGAAACCGATTAAAAGGTCCAGAATCCGAACCCATGGGCCGATTTCGCCCATATGCAATCCCCGCCGTACTTTCAGTCCTAGTAACCTACAGTTAAAATTGCATCAAGATAGCTCCATTATTTTTTGAGTTATCGTGCCTACGGACGGACGGACGGACGGACATGGCTATATCGACTAAGGCGGTCACGCTGATCACAAATATATATACTTTTCCATATCTAGCTCGCTTACTTTAGGTGGTTACAAACACCATACCAAAGTTAATATACCCCTTTACCTATTCTATAGGTGTAGGGTATAAAAACGAAAATAGAAAAGAACCCTCGTGTATCAAATTCAAAGTTTTTATCTTCATGAATTTAATTTTGGGATTTCTTAGGAGGCACCTGAACCACCACTACAATTAAGTCTAAATTTCAGGGTCACATAGGAAATACGAAATATATTCGTTGGCTTCGAAATTGTACTCGTTTGGCCTCAGATCGAACAAAAACTCATTGTCGGAACTCGATCAGAACCAATTCCCATGGTTCTTTCATTATTAGTAACCTAGACTTTAAATTTCATCAAAATAGCGGCATTATTTTTTGAGTTATACAGCTTTTAAGATGTATGTTCGTTAGCCCTTGAACAAAGGTTCCAGAACCCGAAACCATGGTACGATTTCGCCCATATGCGGTCCCCGTCATACTTTAAATACTAGTTAACCCTTGTACACAATTGCAATGTTCTATCTTAATTTTAAGTAACTATTTTTATTAATTTCGATGATAAGTTTTTAAGCCTTGGGGGGTCTAAGAGGGGTGCTGAACCATCACTCTGATTGATCCAAAATTAGGGGAACGCGCAGAAAATAGTAAAGAGCACCCATGTATCAAATTTAAAACTTCTAAATTTGTTTGAAGTTACTATCTTTTTTAATTTGTGGCTGCTCCTCAATGCACTACTACAATTGGTCCCAAATTTTAAGGACACTAAGGAAATAGAAAGTCACATCCTGATACCAAATTTGGAGGTTCTATCCTCATTGGTTTCGGAATTATGCTAGTTTGGCCTAAATTCGATCAAAAAGTTCTAATTTTCGAACTCATTGTACAATCGTCACCGTACGCATTCGCCGTCGTAGTTCTATTGCCAGTATCCTATAACACAAATTTTATGAAGATAGCGTCATTAGTTGTTGAGTTATCGTGATTTTTTATATATGTTCGTTAGCCCTTAGACCCATTAAAAGGTCCAGAATCCGAACCCTTGGGCCGATTTCACCCATAACATTGTAATATGAATTTCCCAACCTTATTAGCTTTCTTTAAATAATTTGTCTGCTTCAACTCTCTATGTTTGTTTCTAAAATGCCTTATTAGGCTATCTATACGAGAAAGAATTTTCCACACTCAGACATATTTATTGTAACTTACATACTTATAAATTGAAGTGTGAAGTGCAAATTATTCTCATACTTTATCACCCCAACACTTTTCTATTTACAAGAGGAATCCTCTATTTTGTATTTACATCGAGGTCAGCCGACAAATTGCTTCGAGGTGTGTCAGGGAGTAAGGCAGGGCTGTATTTTATGACCCATATTGTTTTTAGTAGTAATGGATGACATAATGACTACTACTGTGGGTGTAAACGAGAGCAACGGTATCCAGTGGCGTCCTTTCGAACGTATCAGCCACTTAGATTACGCCGGCGATGTGTGTTTATTGTAACATACGAAAGGAGGTTTGAACGATATGTGTCAAAAGCTGTATGACACTTGAAAAAGTGCGAGCCTAAAAATCAATTCAGCTAAAACTAAAATCATGCGCACAACTCACACATCACAAAATCCGATCCTGCATGAAATGCAAGTCGAAGAGGTGAGTACGTTCAATTACTTGGGCAGCATCGGGTCATCAGATGGAGGTGCCGATTTGGATATTGAAGCCCGCATCAGTAAAGCCCCTACTGCTTTCGAGATGCTTTCAAAAATATGGCACGCAAGCAACCTATCTCTGCGCACAAAAATAAGAATATACAACGCTAGTGTAAAATCTGTTCTCCTGTACGCTTGCGAAACATGGAAAGTTTTAGTAAACATCACCAGCAAACTACAAGCGTACATCAATAGATGTCTCCGGCGCATCCTAAACATTCGTTGGCCAGAAACCATTTCCAACAGAACGCTGTGGCAAAAAACAAACCAACACAAATAGAAGTGGAAATTCGACAGAGAAAATGGCGTTGGATCGGGCATACTTTGAGGAAACCTGACAACAACATCGCGAAACAATGTTTCAAATGTAAACCGTCGCGTCGGGTATACGTCTCGTCGGAAGGCCGAGAAAAACGTGGAGAATAACTGTCTTAGCCGAAGCAAGTACCAAGCAAAGAACGCGGCCACAACTGAAGAGGTTAGCCGCAGATAGGAGCTGAATATTCGCTATATGCAGAGAACTCTGCCATGGCATTATCACCTCTCATGCGGGATGTTCGACTACATTCCATATACAAGATGTGCATTACATATCAATGCGAGGTTCTACGTAACACTGATCTTGAAATCTTAGTTCAATTGGTGTAATCGTCGCCGGCATATCAGTTAATATTTGTAGACTAAACCATAAGGTTTGTCAGAAGCTAAATATTTGATAGTAAGATAATAGCTAAGGAACCCTATTGGATTATATCCTATTCTGATCAATTGATTGTTTGATCCCATTTTTAAGAAAAAAATCAATTACTTCTTTTCAGGATTTTTAGCTTAAGTGCATTTACTGTTGAATGAATTAGTACACTTGATTAATTATTTCAATTTCAAATAATTTTTAAATCTATTTACTTAATTTGTAATTTTTTATATAATTAAAATCACAGTTATTTGAAAGAAATATAAATTTGTAATAATTTATACAAGTTTATATAATGTTAATTAATACTATCAATGCTTTTAATTTATCACAAAATTTAATAATCAACATATACAATATATGTATTTTTGTAAATACAATAACAAATTTAGAACTTTTCATATAATTCATTTCAATATAAAAATAAATTTACAACTTAAGTATCGTACGCAATTTCTTAAATATATATTACCTACAGTAATAATTCAATAAAAAATAGATATGATATAATAAAAATTAAAAACAAGTAAAGAAACAGTCAGTCGGTGCAACCGACTTAGAAATACCCTACACCTATTTGGTTCAAATTTAGGGACATATCCATAAGTCATTTTAACACCATAGAAGCTGTTATTAATTTGATCGTAAGACATAGCTAACCAAATTAACTGTATAATACTAAAAATATTTTCTAATTACCCTATCTATTAAAAAATACTACAAATTCTTACTAATTTATCTATTTAAAAATATTAAAAAACAAACAAACTTGAAATAAATGAAAATATATTTATTCCAATTCAATTACAAAATGAAAAAATTCTAATTATTAAATTTTGTGATAAAAAGATAATGAAAGCATAATATATTTAATAATCCAAATTTTTAAAAATTGCAATTATTTTAAATGGTTAGTTTATATCGTGTTTGAGTTAAGCATGAGTCAAATAAATAAATAAATAAATAAATATACCTAATAGAAAAACTTATAAACGCAAAATATGCAATAAATGTATTTCTAAAATACAATTAAAAATTTACACCTTTTCATATAATTCATTTAAATATAAAAATAAATTTTACATAAATGCAGCAAGTACCTTTGAACATAGCTGAACCACTACAATTAAGTCTAGATTTCGGAGACACATAGGACATAGGAAATATATTCTTTGATTTCGAAATTAAACTCGACCACAAAAAATTCCCATGGTACTTTCATTACTAGTAACCTACTGTTAAATTTCATCTAAATACCGGCTTTATTTTTTGAGTTATGGTGTTTTTAAGATATATGTTTGTTAGTCCTTGAACTTTTCAAGGGTTCCAGGACCCGAAATTATGGTACGATTTCGCCCATATGCAGTCCCGTCATACTTTCAATACTAGTTAACCCTTGTACACAATTGGAACGCTCTATCTTAATTTTAAGTTACTAGTTTTATTAACTTCGATGATAAGCTTTTACACATTGGGGGGTCTAAGAGAGGTTCTGAACCACCACTCCAATTGATCCCAAATTAGGGGGGCACGCAAGAAATAGTAAAGAACACCCTTGTGGCAAATTGGAAGCTTCTACATTTGTTTCAAGTAACTATCTTTATTAATTTCGAAAATATGCTTTAAGGGCCTAAGAACTAAGTGGCTGGTCCCCGATCTACTACTCCAATGGGGCCCAAATTTCAAAGACACTTACGAAATAGGAAGGGACACCCTGATACCAAATTTGGAGGTTCTATCTTCATTGGTTTCGGAATTATGCTCGTTTGGCCTAAATTCGATCAAAAAGTTCTAAGTTCCGAACCCATTGTCCAATCCTCACCGTACGTAATCACCGCCGTAGTTTCGCTGCCAATAACCTACAGCACAAATTTCATGAAGATAGCCTCATTAGTTGTTGAGTTATCGTGATTTTTTATATATGTTCCTTAGCCCTGACATCGATTAAAAGGTCCGGAATCCGAACCGTTGGGCTGATTTCGCCCTTATATAGTCCGCGCTGTACTTATAGTACTAGTTAACCCTTGTACACAATTTGAACGGTCTATCTTAGTTTTAAGTAACTATTTTTAGTAATTTCGATTATAAGCCTTTAAAACTTGGGAGGTCTGAGAGGGGTACAGAACCACCACTCCAATTGATCCCAAATTAGGGGAACACGCAAGAGATAGTAAAGAACACCCTTGTGGCAAATTGGAAGCTTCTACATTTTTTCAAGTTGTTATCTTTATTAATTTTAAAGATATGCTTTAAGGATTTTTTGAGTTATCGTGCCTACGGACGGACGAACGGACGGACATGGCTATAGCGCTGTCACGCTGATCACAAATATATACACTTTTCCATATCTAGCTCGCTTCCTTTAGGTGGGTGGGTATCTAACTCGGTTCCTTTTACCTATTCTGTAGTGGTGTAGGGTATAAAAGAAAAAAACATATCCATCTATGTTCATAATATAATTTTTTGTACCCGTATGATTATAGGTCAAAGGGTATAATAAATTTGCCATTACGTTTGTGACGCAGAAAAGGAGGGGGGGTAGATATAGACTCAAGTGTATGGATCGGTTCAGAATCGAAAAAAAAAATCGATTTAGCTATGTATGTCCGTCCGTCCCCACGATAACTCAAAAACTAAAGGAGTTAGGATCTTTAAAATTTTCGCAAATTCGCTTTTTTACAATATCGTCATCGCTATTTAGATTCAGCCATTCTGGTCCATGGGTTCGGGTAGCTGCCATACAACTTCTTTTCTTATATGAGCATTACTCTGTACCTATGATAGCTGCGGGTCTGAAATTGTGCCAAAAGTAGTTGAGTTCTATGTTGAAAGTTTTTCATCGTTCACCTTCTATTATTTGAGCATTACTCTACACCTAATGAAGCTGGTTGTCTGAAATTTTGCCAAAAATAGTTTAGTTTTATTGTCAAAGTTTCTACAAAATTTGGTTGATCTACTGCAGTGGGTTCGAGTAGTTACCATACAACTTCATATTTCACATAAGTATTTCTTCATGCTATTTAGATTCAGCCATTTTGGTCCATGGGTTTGGGTAGCTGCGATACAACTTCTTTTCTTATATGAGCAATACTCTGTACCTATGATAGCTACGGGTCTCAAATTGTGCCAAAAGTAGTTTAGTTCTATGGTGAAAGTTTTTGCAAAATTTGGTTTGTCTACTGCATTGGGTTCAAGTAGATGCCATACAACCCCTTCTATTATTTGAGCATTACTCTACACCTAATGAAGCTGGTTGTCTGAAATTTTGCCAAAAATAGTTTAGTTTTATTGTCAAAGTTTCTACAAAATTTGGTTGATCTACTGCAGTGGGTTCGAGTAGTTACCATACAACTTCATATTTCACATAAGTATTTCTTCATACATAATAAAGCTAAATGTTTGAAAATGATGATATAATGTTTATATTACGGTCATACGGGTATCCCTAGTTGAAACAGTCTACTCTACTACAATCTTCGTCGTTTTTTGGTAATTTCGCTTTTGAAATGAAATTCCATGAATTTATGTATTAATATAATTTTGTTATCATAAATTTTTCTGGACATTTTTTAATAACTAATAATTAGTAAGACCTGTATGTATAGGTTATTCTATATATACTAGAAGTAGATAATTACTTAAAAAAATTTTTCTAATCACTATAAAACACTTCAAAAAAAAATAAATAAAAAAATTTAAATAAAATATTAAAAAAAATCTACAAATTTTAGCTATAAAAACAAAAATTTTAAATTTTTTACAATATCAATTAATTAACTCCAAAAAAAAAAAAAAATTATCTAAGTCTTTCACCGTAGCATTTTGGATGAGATAATTTATTAAGACATCGAAATATTGTTCAACATATTATCTAATAAGCCTATAATAAATCTCGTAAACTTCTAAAAAAAAGTTTAGAAATTAATGTAGTAAGTCTAGTTCATAGCTATAATATATATAAACAAAATTATGAGCTTTTTATGAGTGCCAAATTATGAGCTTTTCAAGTTTAAGAGCGGACGGACCTATAAAAAAAAAGGGTCCTGCTTCTGATTTGGGGCCAATTGTTTAGTAGGTTGGATTTCAAGAATCACTACAACTTTATAATTAATAAAGCTTCCTCAACTATTGGATTTGTCAAGCAGTTTTCTGATCCCTATATCACAAAACAATTCTCCGCTACTTTTTTAAGACCTATACTTGAATATATGGAAGCCAAGTATGCTCTCCCTATCGTTATATAGACATTTCACATATTGAATCAATACAAAAAAAATTTCTCCGTTTTCAAGCATGCAACAATTGACCAAATTCATAGAATAACAAATATTATAGAAAAAGCGTTTGAAGAAAAACAAATATGCTCTTCAATATTTTTAGGCGTAGCACAAGCGTTTGTCAAAGTTTGGCATGAAGGATTAATATTTAAATTAAAAATTAATTTATACCTTTACAATATGTAGAGATACTTGAATCGTACTTGTCAGATAGATTATTTAGAATTAAGCAAGATGAACAGTACTCTACATTTAGAAACATAAAAACAGGTGTGCATCAAGACAGTATTCTAGGTCCTATTTTGTACTTGCTTTATACAAGTGATCCTCCAGAAATAGAAAATGTAACTAGGAATGACACTGGATGTCAAGCTAAGTTGGAATGAACATGTTAAAAAGAAAAAACTAAAACTTGAAAATAAATATACAGAAAATTACTGGCTCCTAGAGCATAAGTCTTAATTAACAATATATAATAAGGTGATAATTTATAACAAAGTAATTAAACCTATATTTAAAACTTTGGGGTTTTGCCAAGCAAACGCATATTAAAAAAATTCAAACCTTTCAGAATAAAGTCCTACGTAAACATAGTAAGTGCTCCCTGGTATTTACGTAATAGTGACATTCATAGAGATTTACAAATTCCCAAAGTTGTAGATGAAATAAGTAGATATGCATAAAGTTCGTCTAGAAGGGCATATAAGTATTGAAGCTGGTCAGTTAATAAATAATCAGATTATTACAGGAAAGCTTAAAAGAAAAAAACCTTTAGATAATATATTATAAAGTACAGATTTGCTAAGGGAAAGTACACAAAACCTATGCTCAAACCAAAGATAGCAAAAAATTAATGGTTAGTCAGTTCGACTAGTTTTAATAAGGGAAGGGTGTGGTTTAGCTCGATAAGAATCCGGCATACACTTCTGCTACGGGGCAGTTTACATCTTTCGAAGATTCCCACCAATCCACGTAAAATAAAAAAAAATTCTTATATGACGATGATCCGAAAGAGATACCGCGTTTGAGACGTAAAGCCAGTTTTTAATGGATTTATTTAGTCCATTGTCAGCTACTTATATCTATAACCTTCCTGCAATATATATTAATAAATCTCTGCCATTCTTTTGTGGATTCTATTAAGGTGAGGTTATTATCTCCCCCCTTCTCCCACTTACTCTGCCCGCGGTAGTGGAATCGGGATCAGGAGATTAAGACTCCTTTTCCCCATCCCCTTAGATCTCCGCCATGAAGGATCTCGGTCCCGATGACTCTGTTAAGGAGTTCATCGATCGGGTATCCTCCAGGTCGGAGCCTTCTCGAGCGAGGTATTCGCCCCCGCTTCTTCCAGAGATATGTCAGCCCCTACTCTTTAGGGTGATAACGCGCAGTGTCCTACATAGGTAGTTGATCTACCTCCTCCAACCTTTGGTAGTCCGCCATACTCCAAGGAATAGCCATTAACTTTCCGTCAGTCTTACCTCGCGCTTCAGGACCTTCCATTTATCCACGCCTAACTTTAGGGATCATGCGTTGAGAACAAAAATTTTCCTCGACACAGTTTCTTAAACGCTGACATCTCCTCTGACCCATACATAAATGCTTTCCAGCCGTGGAATGTTTGCTTTCTTTACGCACCGTAGATTAACCTTCCTCCCCCCAAGACCTTGTCAGTATGGTTGAACCTACTGTAGTCCCTGACTCCACACAGACAGTATGAGTTAAATTTGCTTAGAAGATGGTTTGGTAAAAATAAACTTATTATTAATCCTAAAACAATATCCAATATCTAATGCATATCCGATTAAGTTTAATTGATATTATCATATATAAAAATTTCCTTTATGCCTAAATAAGTACAATGGAACGACTTTTAATAATAGTATTCAGTGCGATCCTTATTGTTTTAAAATTGAACTGGTAAACGTTTTTAAATACCTAGGATTATTAATTGATTCTAAGATGTCTTGAAATGATAATACCTCATATAGCAAACTAAATCAGCTTTTAGTATTGCAAAACCATGATTTTAGGGTTGTTTGTGCACATACACATACATTTCAGGGTTGTTTGCACACGTCGTTTTACACATACCTCAGTAGTATTTGTTAAGTTACTGGTAGAATAGTAAGAATTTTATATACCTTAATACGAAGTCCACTGCAATATACAGTCTTGGAAGTACTTTTCGAAATTTTTTTGAAGTTCCTCGTTTCAGAAAACTGCGCTTTTATCATTTCTACATCATAATCGCACCAAAATTATTTAATCAATTATCACTTGTTATTAAAAATACTAGAATTCAATCTGTATTTCTAAAGAGAATCAAAATCTGGCTATTAAAATTTAATCATTATGAAAGCGAAGAACTGTTAAAAATTGTAAAGTAAATCAGACATATGATAAATACGTTTTCTTTATTTCTTTTTGAACTATTAATTTCTGTACAGCATATAAATTTGGAGATACTGTAAATTTTTATAAAAACAGGTAAAGAAACAGTCAGTCGGTTCAACCGACTCAGAAATACCTTACATTTTTGGTTCAAATAGAATGAGATATCCATTAATCATTTTAAAACCATAATAGCTGTTATTAGTTATATCTTACGATCAATCAAATTAAATTTATAATACTAAAAAGATTTTCTAATTCTTTTATCTATTCAAAAATATTACAAATTCTTACTAGTTTATCTATTTAAAAATATTAAAAAACAAAAAAACTTGAAATAAATGAAAATATATTTATTTCAATTCAATTACAAAAGTGAAAAAATTTTAATTATTAAATTTTGTGATGAAAAGCTAATCAAAGCATAATATATTTAATAATTCAAATTTTTCAAAATTGCAATTATTTTAAATTGTTAGTTTATGTACCTATTAGAAAAGTTTATAAACGCAAAATATGCAATAAATGTATTTCTAAAATACAATTACAAATTTAGATAAATATAAAAATAAATTTTACATAAATGCAGCAAGTACCTTTGAATATAGCTTTAGTATCGTACCCTTAGACCGATAATTAGATAACTCAACAACTAATGACACTATCTTCATCAAATTTGTGCTATAGGTTACTAGTAATGAAACTACGGCGGTAATTGCGTTCGGTCGAGATTGGACCATGGGTTCGGAACCTAAAACTTTTTGATCGAATTTAGGCCAAACGAGCATAATTCCGAAATCAATAAAGATAGAACCTCTAAATTTGATATCAGGGTGTCCCTTCATATTTCCTTAGTGTCCATGAAATTTAGGCCCCATTGGAGTAGTGGGTCGGGGACCAGCCACACATTTCCGAAGACCTTAAAGCATATCTTTAAAATTAATAAAAATAGCAACTTGAAACAAATGTAGAAGCTTCAAATTTGGAACAAGGTTATTCTTTACTATTTTTTGCGTGTCTCTTTAATTTTGGAGTAATTGGAGTGGTGGGTCAGTACCCCTCTTACACCTCCCAAGGTTTAAAAGCTTATAATCGAAATTAATAATAATAGTAACTTAAAATTAAGATAGAACATTGCAATTGTGTACAAGGGTTAACTAGTATTTAAAGACTTAGACTTAATTGTAGTGGTGGTTCAGGTGCCTCCTAAGAAATCCAAAAATCAAAAAGTTTATCTTCGAAATTCATGAAGATAGAAACTTAAAATTTGATACACGAGGGTTCTTTCCTATTTCCGTTTTTATTTAACACTCCTATATTTTTAAAAGGCTAAGAATTTTACCAATGGCGTAGTGGTAAAGACGCCGCCTATCATGTGGAAGGTCTCGGGTTCAAACCCCGGTCAGATCATATCTAATCATATCTAAAAAAAATATCGTAAAATTGTATAATTATATCGTAATATAAAATAAGATTTAATAAAAATATATAAATAATTCTTGTGTAAGATTATAGATGGCGCACAAAGTTAACATTTGTGCATTCCTATTTCATAACCTTATACAATAGCTACAGCCGAGTAATCAACGGCTTAGTGAATATTATGATTAAAAAAACTGAAGCCCAGTTTAAAATAAACTTGGTGAATGTTCTATACTGCTTAAAGGAGTGGAAAAGGAATAAAAAAAAAGAATATTACCATAAAACATATTTTGTAAAATATTTTATAAATTAAAAACGAAATATTTTTTTTAATAAACGAATAAATTCCTTTTTTTTAATTTTTATTATATCATATATTTTATTGAATTATTACCATAGGTGATATATAATTAAGACATTGTGTACGATACTAAAGCTATATTCAAAGGTACTTGCTGCATTTATGTAAAATTTATTTTTATATTTATCTAAATTTGCATTCGCTCTTCAACTTTCAACAGGTTATCACGGTTTTAATAAAAAGAAAAAAATTTAGCACAAAATATTTATTTTTTTTAATTTCACTTCTTTTTTTATTTATAATTTTTTGTGTTTAAAAAAAAAAAAAAAATTAAGTTTTTTATTTTGTTTTAAAATTAAATATAACTTTAGAAGAAAATAAAGTGTTGTGAGTTTGGTAATATGGCCGCATCTCCAATGGCGGCAAGTTAAGTATATTTTTTTTTTCTTTACTTATATATATAATTTCTATTTTTTTATTTTTATTTTTGTTTTATACAATTTAAAAATTTTTTACTTAACTCATTATTTCACAGCACTAATTTTAATTTAATTTGATATAAATCTATTTTATTTTGTGTTAAAAATATAATTTTTTTTTAATTTTATTCTAATTTTCAAATTTTATTTTTAATTTTCAATTTTAATTTACAAATTTTACATTTAATTTTATACCGGCACGTGATTTGGTTTTGTTTACATTAAATTTAATACTGTTTTTTTTTATTGAAGGTTACTCTTCATCTATCATCTACTAGTTGTAAACAAATCAATTAAAATATATCCATTTCATTCCCTCTCCCTCGGATGATAATATTCTAAATTCGCTCATTAATTAATACCATCAATAGTATGTCACCGTATTGTTTTTATTTTAAATTGTATTGTTTTAATTTTTGATGGTATACGTCAATTTACTTATTTTTACTAATTTTTTTTTTTTTTTTTATTTTTAATCATAAAAGAAAGGGAAGTACTGAAATTTCAGTTCATTTCTTTTCAACTAACTTAAATTATTTAATTTAAATTTAATTATTTACATATACGTGCGTATTTTTACTTGCACGTATATTTAGCTGTGTGTGAGTTTTTTGGTTGTAACTAAGTTCAATAAGGTCTAGTTAAAAACTGTTGAATGGTGTTATAAACCGATTGCTCACTTATAGCAGAATAAAATAGGGGTATTGTTGATGGTATTTTGTAAATATTGTTAGCAATACTTTTGTTTTTATAAACGGTGATAACTTGTTCGGGTTGTATGAATCGTACACATACAATATTAAACCTAAATAATTATATAATTAAATTTTAAATTTTATACGTTTTATTTATATTGAGTTTTTTTTTTTTTTTCTCTTTTCTCAATTTTTACTAATTGCTATTAAAAATTGCCAATTTTCGAGTTCATTTTTGTAATATTCGTGGCCTACAAGCTAATTTTCATGCCTTAGAATGTCATCTTAACTCCACAAAACCAGCAATTGTAGCCCTTGGTGAAACACAAGTCAGTAGACAAAACGATAATTTTAATATTATTGGCTACTCACTTGTTTCACACTTCGTACCCAAAAGAGGAATCGCGATTTACACTAAAAATGACATTGCTTTCAACACCCTAGATAAATATAAACCTTCTAGCCCAACCTTCCATTATATTTGGGTTAAAATTATCGTTGAGAAGCATGTAATACATTTCTGTTTTTTATACAGATCACCCAATTCAAATGAACAAGAAACTGCTGTGGAAATTGACAATCTTTCAAATCAGATCAATGAAATTTTGGAATCATATCCACAAACCGAAATAAGAATAAGAAAGTAAATAATTTAGGTTTAAGTTTTTTATAAAAAATTTTCTTTTTTTTTTTTTTTTTTAATTATAATAATAGTATAGAATACAGTTTTAATTGTCGTTTTAGTAATTTAAAAGAAGTTTTTGAAAAAGTTTGGATTTGATGATTTGATAAATACGGTCCGCTTTAAAAAAATTTAATTGTGATACAAAAAAATTTAAATATTGATGGGAAAAGTTGAATTGTAATTGGAAAAAATTAAAAAATGTTAATGAAATTATGAAATGTTAATTAACATGAAAATGTTAATGTTAATGAAAATAATTAAAAAATTGTAAATACAGAATATAATTATAAACAAATTTTTGTGTTTTTTTTGTTTTTTAAATAAAATGTGTAGATGATACTCAAAATTTTAAGAAAAAAATCAATATAAAAAGTACAACAATAAAAAAAACAATACGTTCCGGGTGAAAGAGGAAAAGAGATGAAATATAATTTCAGAAATTAGCAAATTTATATTAGTTTTATTAGTTATCAATATAATTATTTTTAATTTTCTCGATATCATTAAAATTATTAATATTGAGAATTTTGCTTGAAGACGATTTTCGAATTTTAATAATATTATCTTTAACCCATAAATATTGAAATTTATAATTAATTTTAATTTGCTTTGCTTCATAATATAGTTTTTTTTGAAACGAAGATAGGTGATTTCTGAAATATATTTCTCTATTTCCCTCTTCACTCGGAAAAAATTCTGACGTGTATATATACTGACTCTTTTTTTTAACATCAGTTCTTCTTTTATTGCCTGTGATCGAAGATGTACTATATATTGTTTATTGTTGTTTTCGGCGCCAATTTTTGAATTGTACGTTTCAGTTCGCTCGATGTCATTTATATTGATGTCTAGTTTAATTTTTTTTGAAATTTCATAAATAATGTATTTTAAATTACCTTTTAAATTGGGTGGTAAACCAGCGACTACAATGTTGTTCCTATTTTTAATTTGCTGGTCTTTGTTCAGTAATGACTCCAAATAGCAGACCTTATCTTCCAGTAATTTGTGCCTTTTGTTGTTTTCAGCAATTTCTTTTTTTAATTTGGCATTCTCACTAATGATGGTTTTATGAGTTGGCTTCATTTCATCAAATTGCTGGCAAATGAACTTTTGCGTAAATTGGATATCAATAACCATGGAACCCATTTTTTTTAAATATTGAGCTATGCTGTCGAAGGTAAAGTCGACTGTGTTAAACGACTCAAGATCCAGTGCTTTTTCAGAAATTTTTAAATCTGCTGGACCCGCATAGTACAAGCTACCAATTGCTGCGTTAGCTGTATTAGGCTGCAATTCATTTAAAACTGGAACAAAGCTATTTGCATTGGAATTATCCTCCGACGCAGTTACAGCATTCGTCTCCAACATTTTTTCCTCCTGGGAACTTTGATCACTCTCAACTACCACAAAAGATTCATTTGCTGAAGGACAATTTTTACAGCGCCATAACAATTTTGCATTGCTAATATTTTCGAATAGAACCTCAGAGATGTTAACACATCTGATGTGAAAAACTCCTACCAACAAGATCCACTGCAACGCACTGCACGACTATTTACGTAAATAGCTTTTTGGCAAATAACACATTTAACCATTTTATTAGAACACTTGGAAATTGCGCGAAAATTTACAGAATTATTGTATCAGTCTTTTGAATTTATTTTTTTATTTTTTTTTATAAAAAAAGTTGCACTTTAACTATTTATTTCCTTTTTATTTAAATAAAGAGAAAAAAAAATATTTAGGTACGTTAAATATTTGAGTGTTTTTATTTATCAGTATTAATTAAAAATATTTCGATAAATTTATTTTATTTTTATATTTTTTTATACCCTACACCTATAGAATAGGTAAAGGGGTATATTAACTTTGGTATGGTGTTTGTAACCACCTAAAGGAAGCGAGCTAGATAAGGAAAAGTATATATATTTGTGATCAGCGTGACCGCCTTAGTCGATATAGCCATGTCCGTCCGTCCGTCCGTCCGTCCGTCCGTCCGTCCGTAGGCACGATAACTCAAAAAATAATGGAGCTATCTTGATGAAATTTTAACTGTAGGTTACTAGGACTGAAAGTACGGCGGGGATTGCATATGGGCGAAATTGGCCCATGGGTTCGGATTCTGGACCTTTTAATCGGTTTCAGGGCTGACGAACAAATATAAAAAATCACGATAACTCAACAACTAATGACGCTATCTTCATCAAATTTGTGCTGTAGGTTACTAGTACTGAAACTACTTCGGGAATTGCGTAAGGTCGGGATTGGACCATGGGTTCGGAACCTAGAACTTTTTGATCGAATTTAGGCCAAACGAGCATAATTCCGAAACCAATGAAGATAGAACCTCCAAATTTGGTATCAGGGTGTCCCTTCCTATTTCCTAAGTATCTTGAGAATTTGGGTCCCATTGGAGTAGTGGGTCGGGGACCAGCCACACATTTCCGAAACCTTAAAGCATATCTTTAAAATTAATAAAGATAACAACTTGAAAAAATGTAGAAGCTTCCAATTTGCCACAAGGGTGTTCTTTACTATCTCTTGCGTGTTCCCCAAATTTGGGATCAATTGGAGTGGTGGTTCTGTACCCCTCTCAGACCTCCCAAGTTTTAAAGGCTTATAATCGAAATTACTAAAAATAGTTACTTAAAATTAGGATAGACCGTTCAAATTGTGTACAAGGGTTAACTAGTACTATAAGTACAGCGCGGACTATATAAGGGCGAAATCAGCCCAACGGTTCGGATTCCGGACCTTTTAATCGATGTCAGGGCTAAGGAACATATATAAAAAATCACGATAACTCAACAACTAATGAGGCTATTTCATGAAATTTGTGCTGTAGGTTATTGGCAGCGAAACTACGGCAGTGATTACGTACGGTGAGGATTGGACAATGGGTTCAGAACTTAGAACTTTTTGATCGAATTTAGGCCAAACGAGCATAATTCCGAAACCAATGAAGATAGAACCTCCAAATTTGGTATCAGGGTGTCCCTTCCTATTTCGTAAGTGTCTTTGAAATTTGAGCCCCATTGGAGTAGTGGATCGGGGACCAGCCACTCAGTTCTTAGGCCCTTAAAGCATATTTTCGAAATTAATAAAGATAGTAACTTGAAACAAATGTAGAAGCTTCCAATTTGCCACAATGGTGTTCTTTACTATTTCTTGCGTAACCCCCTAATTTGGGATCAATTGGAGTGGTGGTTCAGAACCTCTCTTAGACCCCCCAATGTGTAAAAGCTTATCATCGAAATTAATAAAACTAGTAACTTAAAATTAAGATAGAAGGTTCCAATTGTGTACAAGGGTTAACTAGTATTGAAAGTATGACGGGACTGCATATGGGCGAAATTGTACCATAATTTCGGGTCCTGGAACCCTTGAAAAGTTCAAGGACTAACAAACATATATCTTAAAAACACCATAACTCAAAAAATAATGCCGGTATTTTGATGAAATTTAACAGTAGGTTACTAGTAATGAAAGTACTATGGGAATTGGTTGTGGTCGAGTTTAATTTCGAAGCCAAAGAATATATTTCCTATGTCCTATGTGTCTCCGAAATCTAGACTTAATTGTAGTGGTTCAGCTATGTTCAAAGGTACTTGCTGCATTTATGTAAAATTTATTTTTATATTTAAATGAATTATATGAAAAGGTGTAAATTTTTAATTGTATTTTAGAAATACATTTATTGCATATTTTGCGTTTATAAGCTTTTCTATTAGGTATATAAACTAACCATTTAAAATAATTGCAATTTTTAAAAATTTGGATTATTAAATATATTATGCTTTGATTATCTTTTTATCACAAAATTTAATAATTAGAATTTTTTTGAATTGGAATAAATATATTTTCATTTATTTCAAGTTTGTTTGTTTTTTAATATTTTTAAATAGATAAATTAGTAAGAATTTGTAGTATTTTTTAATAAGTAGGGTAATTAGAAAATGTTTTTAGTATTATACAGTTAATTTGGTTAGCTATGTCTTACGATCAAATTAATAACAGCTTCTATGGTGTTAAAATGACTTATGGATATGTCCTTAAATTTGAACCAAATATGTGTAGGGTATTTCTAAGTCGGTTGCACCGACTGACTGTTTCTTTACTTGTTTTATAATTAATTAGGAGCGTAAAAAATTTTGCAACCGATCAATTTGACGTTTTCAAACAAAAAAAAGCTATGATTCTTTCTGAGGCCAGATTGATACTGTGAAATCAAGTTATATTTTCGATCGTATCGTATTAACTGGGCGAAATTCATTGCATTTATATGTACCTTCAATTTTTTCCACTGGGGTTATTATCGTCCCCTTCCAAAATTCAGAAAAACATCCACAGTTCAATGATTCATTTACAATTGATAAGAAATTTTGAGAAATTAATTCAAAAGAATCTATTAACATATTCCTATTAATAAAATTATTGTATCTCTTATTGTTCATATTTTGCAATGTTATTTTCAAATTATTTAGAGTTATTGTCATTATTTATATATTGCACATGAGGTATACTTTGGTTAATTTCAATTATGCTATTGGTAAAGTAATGATTAAATTTATTCGCTATAGTTTTCTTATCTTTTATTATTTCATTGTTAAAAGAAACTTCTTTAATTTCATTGAAATTTTAATTTAGAACATATTCTTTTATATTACGCCACATGCTTTTTTGATCAATGGAATTTTCAATTTTATGCCAAATAAATTTGTTTTTCGCATAGTTAATTTTATTATACCCTACACCTATAGAATAGGTAAAGGGTTATATTAACTTTGGTATGGTGTTTGTAACCACCTAAAGGAAACGAGCTAGATAGGGAAAAGTATACATATTTTTGATCAGCGTGACCTCCTTAGTCGATATAGCCATGTCCGTCCGTCCGTAGGCACTATAACTCAAAAAATAATGGAGCTATCTTGATGAAATTTTAACTGTAGGTTACTAGGGCTGAAAGTACGGCGGGGATTGTAAATGGGCGAAATCGGCCCATGGGTTCGGATTCTGGACCTTTTAATCGGTCTAAGGGCTAACGAACATATATAAAAAATCTCGATAACTCAACAACTATAACGCTATCTTCATAAAATTTGTGTTGTAGGGTACTGGTAATGAAACTACGGCGGTGATTGCGTACGGTGGGTAATGTACAATGGTTTCGGAACCTGGAACTTTTTGATCGAATTTAGGCCAAACGAGCATAATTCCGAAACCAATGAAGATAGAACCTCCAAACTTGGTATCAGGGTGTCTTTATCTTTTTTTTTTAAATTCTTTTTAAAGTTCAACAGTTTTTTTTCATTTTTTAAATTATTTGGCAATTCATTAAATAACTTTAATCCATTATACATTAACATATTCTGTGTTTTGTTTTTTTTAAATAAACTTAATCTAAAATTCCAAATACTTCTTAAATAATAATTTTGCACTTCTTGTACATAAACTAACCTGTTGGTTAAGTACCCTGGCATTAGTTTATTTTTTATTTTAAATATTATTATCAAAACATTAAATTAATTTTTTGTGACACACTCATCCATTTTAAACAATTAAACGATTTTGACGAAAATCTGCCTAATTTTAATATAATTCGCATTTTTTTATTTTGCAATTTTTGTAATCTACTAAGCATCTCTAAGTTAAACATGAAAAGAATTGAGGGACAGTATTCAAAATGTGGTCTTACTAATACATTATAAAGTTTAATTGCACTTAACATCGATAAATTATTTCTAATTTTATAGAAAAAACCTAATTACTTATTTTTTTACATATATATTCCAAATGTGCTTTAAAGTTTAATTTATCATCAACCCTTAGGTATTTAATTTTATTTACTCTATCTATTATTTTGTTTTCAATTATAATTTCTCTGTTTAGATTACTATTTATTATCATACATTTAGTCTTTTCAAAATTAAGCTTTAATTTATTATTAATAAACCATTTATTCAATTTTTCTAGATCTAGGTTGATTTTTAAAATACATTCATAAATTGAACTGCCTACTACGTAGAGCAAAGCATCATCGGCAAATAATGCAATATTACCAAAACTAACAACTTTTTCTATATCATTAATATATATTAAAAATAATAAAACTCCAAGTACAGTATCTTGAGGGACTCCAAGTTCTACATTTATCTTATCTGAAACTTCTCCATTTACCTTTGTTCTTTGTACTCTTCCTTCCAAATTCGTTTCAAACCATCTAATTTCATTTTGATTAATGCCATATCTGCTTAGTTTATTTAATAAAATACTCCGATCTAGTGTTTCAAATGCTCGTCTTAGGTCCAAAAAAACCGCTACAATAATTTAATTATCGTACACCGCTATTTTCCAATTAGTTACTACCAAATTCAATAGTGCTTCGCAGCTGTGGTTTTTTCGGAACCCAGATTGATTCTGAGAAATTAAACCTGTTTCTTCAAATTACTTCTCTAATTGATTATATACAGCCTTGTCTATAATTTTAGACAGGATGCTCGTCATATTGATAGGACGGAATTCCTCACATTTTGTCGTATTTTTTACTTTTTCAATAGGAATAACCATAGATTCCTTCAAACATTCCGAAAAAACTCCCGCTCTTAATGATGCATTTACCACTGATAAAACACTCTGGCCAATTAAGTCGAAAAAATCGTTTATCATTTTAATATTGCAAAAATGTATATAATTTTTTTTATTGATCGACTTTATTAATAATTTTAATTCATCTAATGTTAACAGCTTAAATCTAAATTCAGTATTTATATTTTCTATTATATTTTCATATTGTGTAACCGGTATTGTTTTACTGACTTCTTCTACACTTTCAACAAAATATCTATTAAATTTATTAGCTATTTCTGAATTAATTCTACATTTTTTATTATTAAATGTTACCTCTTTAATTTCATTTTTAAGTTTCTTTAGAACAAGTTTTTTTATTGTTCTCCACATTGACTTTTGATCTACAGCATTATCAATTTTTGTCGATATTAACTTTGATTTTGCATTTTTTAGTTTATTCTTATATCTGTTCCTTATTCTTTTATATTTATTCCATTCTTCACGACTATTATTAATTGGTGAAACTTTATATATTTTTTTATTTTTTTTTTTTTTTTTATTTTATTTATTTAGTATTATATACTATTAATAAAATTTATTACAAATTTAAAGTTTATTAATAGTATATAATAAAATTTAATATATTTTTTCGTTTTTAAGTATTTCTAAATCGTGCAAATAAAATTCTTGCTGATTATGTTTTGACCTTTTTGTAACAATAAATTTAATTACAATATTTTTGAAACAATTATTAAATAATTCGGTTTTACTATTGCAATCAAGAAAATATGTCGTCATTAGATCACTACCAATTACACTATTTCTAAATTTATTTTTGTCATACTTCAAATATTTTGTTTCTTCTGTTGTGGCTAAATTAACATTTTCATTGATATTGATTATTATAGTTTCATGTCGCTTATTTTTAATTCATTAACAACTTTAGCTCTAATATTGTATTGATCGTTTACTATTATGTAATCAATTAACGTTCGTGAGTTTTCTGTTATCCTGGTGTATTCCCTGACTATTTGATTGAAGCTATTATCATATATTGTTTCTGCTAATTTATTACGAGAACTATTTGTGTGTAGCCAATTAATATTAAAATCACCTGCTATTATAACCTTGTTTTTGAAAGTGGATAGCTCTTCTACGTATGAATTGAAAATACTATGAAAATCATAATTTGAACTTAACAATGCAGGCGATCTATAAAGAACAGCTAAATATAATACTGTATTTGCATTTTGTACTTTGACTACAAGCCACCAAATCTTTACACCATCGGCACTACGTTTTCTAACTTCATATGACCACTGTTTTTTAATATAAATCAGTACACAACCTGTATGTCGGGAAACAGAATTTACTGCCACTGCATTATAATTATTGATGCTAATTAAATTATCACAGTCATCATCAGATAAATGGGTTTCACTTAACATTACAAAATCAAAATTGTTTTTAACCATATTTTCCTCCAATTCGTTGAAGTTATTAATAACACCTTGTACATTTAGGTAAACACATTGAATTTTATTTAATTGCTAATATATAATTCTCTTTTTTTGTATATTAAGTTTTCTTTGGTAAATAGGGCAATCTTGACTTTTTGTATCATGGTCCACTTTAACATTTACTAAGTTTAGTTCATCCTTCGCTCTGTAATAATTCTGTGGAAAATATCCAAAACTTGATAACCGTAATTTTTCCCTTTTTGAGATAACATTTGAAGTGGACTGTTTAACATCAAATCTTTGCACTGCCAAAAATAAATAGCGTTTATTTAATTAAAAATCCCTCAAATGGTTATTAATAATGTTTTAAATAAACATTTTGTGTCACAAAATATTTTTAAAAATTTTCAAACACGTTTATTGAAAAACTGTAATTTTGCGGTTATCAAGTTTTGGATATTTTCCACAGAATTTAAACAGCCTATTGGTTTTTTTTTACAATCCTTGGCTATATACCCAATCTCCCCACATTTATAACAACATGCTCCTATTGTACACTTATCTGCTAAGTGATTGTATCCATAACACTTATAACATCTTCGGACACTCACCATTTCGTACACTTTACACCTATTCCATTCAATATTTATTCTACCTTGTTCCATAAAATTTTTAAACGCATTTCCATCTATCTCTATTATCGCATAAAAATTATCGTTTTTTTTCGATTTATACACTTTATGACATTTTAATTTTTTTATTTCAAAATTATTTTGTGCTCTAATAGCTTTTTCAAAAAAATTTTCACTCGTTTTAATCGGTCGTTTACAGCTGCTCTCATTGCAAATTACACTCATTTTTACATATCTTTTTTTATACTCTGCGATCATAATAATAATTATATTGTTTTTTTTTTTAATTCAGTTTATGTAATTCAGTGCTTTTTAAATATAATAAATTCGTCTTTTGAATTTGCACAATTTTAATTTTAATTTTTTTGATAAATTGCTGAATATTCTATTGTCTTCATATTTTTAATTATTTTTAAACAAATCTTAACAAAAAATCTCGCACGTGTTCTTCACAGTAAATATCACTTATTTTTCCTTGTGTCCTTGAAATTTGGCACCAATTGGAGTAGTGGGTTGGGGACCAGCCACACAGTTCCAAAGGCCTTAAAGCATATTTTCAAAATTAATAAAGATTGTAACTTCAAACAAATTTAGAAGTTTCAAATTTGGTACATGGGTGCTCTTTACTATTTCCTGCGCGTTCTCCTAATTTTGGATCAACCAGAGTGGTGGTTCAGCACCCCTCTTACACTCCCCAAGGTTTAAAAGCATCATCGAAATTAACAAAAATATTAACTTAAAATTAAGATGGGACGTTCCAATTGTGTACAAGGGTTAACTAGTATTGAAAGTATGACGGGGACTGCATATGGGCGAAATCGTACCATGGTTTCGGGTTCTGGAACCTTTGAAAAGTTCAAGGGCTAACAAACATATATCTTAAAAA
The DNA here is from genome assembly GCA_963082915.1 of Dolichopus griseipennis. Classification (NCBI taxonomy): domain Eukaryota; kingdom Metazoa; phylum Arthropoda; class Insecta; order Diptera; family Dolichopodidae; genus Dolichopus; species Dolichopus griseipennis. The sequence continues at coordinate 162,032,285 of OY720441.1, read as the reverse complement.
TAGCATAACTCAAAAAATGATGTCGCTATTTTGAAGAAATTTAAACTGTAGGTTACTAGTAATGAAAGTATCATGAGAATTGGTTCTGCTCGAGTTTGGTCAATGAGTTCGGATTATAGAAGCTTTTGATCGATTTGAAAAATTTGAATTATTAAATATATTATGCTTTGATTAGCTTTTTATCACAAAATTTAATAATTCAAATTTTTTAACTTTTGTAATTGAATCGAAATAAACATATTTTCATTTATTTCAAGTGTTTTTGTTTTTTAATATTTTTAAATAGATAAATTAGTAAGAATTTGTAAAATTTTTGAATAGATAAAGCAATTAGAAAATGTATAAAGCTAATTTGGTTAGCCATGTCTTAAGATCAAACTAATAAAATCTTTTATGGTTTTAAAATGACTTGGTAACTTCCCTTTAAATTTGAACCAAATAGGTGTAGGGTATTTCTAAGTCGGTTGCACCGACTGACTGTTTCTTTACTTGTTTTTATACATATTTCTTAATTTTTTATATCTATTCCATTCATCAATATGATCTATCCATATCGTAAGCTTATATTGTGTATCTTTATTTTGTTTTATTACCTTTTGCTCATTGTTCTACCAAGAGAAATTGAAAGGCAATATACTTTGTTTTACAATGAATTTTTCAACAATACCACGCAGACACATACTAAATTTTTTTGGCTTTGTGTTACAATCCGTAAAATATATAGTTCCGAAATCGCTTTGACAAATTCTACTTATAAATATATTTATACACTTCACCTATGAAATAGAAAAAGGGTATATTAAGTATATATATTTGTGATCAGCGTGACCTCCTGTGTCGATATAGCCATGCCCGTCCGTAGACACGATAACTCAAAAAATAATGGAGCTATTTTGATAAAATTTTAACTGTAGGTTACTAGGACTGAAAGTACGGCGGGGATTGCATATGGGCGAAATCGGCCCATGGGTTCGGATTCTGGACCCTTTAATTGTTCTAAGGGCCAAGTAACATATGAAAAAAATAAGGATAACTCAACAACTACTTGTGCTACAATCATGAATTTTATGATGTAGGTTACCAGTAATGAGACTATGGTGGAAACTGCGTACGAACGAGTTCGGACCATGGGTTCGGATCCTAGAATTTTTTGATCGAATTTAGGCCAAACGAGCATAATTCCGAAACCAATGAAGATAGAACCTCTAAATTTGGTATCAGGGTGTCCCTTCCTATTTCCTTAGTGTCTTTGAAATTTTAGCCCCATTGGAGTAGTGGGTCGGGGACGAGCCACACATTTCCGGAGACCTTAAACCATATCTTTAAAATTAATAAAGATAGCAACTTTAAAAAATGTAGAAGCTTCAAATTTTCTACAAGGGTGTTCTTAACTATTTCTTAGATGGCTCCCAAATTTGGGATCAATTAGAGTGGTGGTTCAGTACCCCTCATAGACCTTCCAAGTTTTAAAAGCATATAATCAAAATTGCTAAAATAGTAACTTCAAATTAAGATAGAACGTTCCAATTGTGTACAAGGCTTATAGTATTTAAAGTACTTCGCGGACTGCATATGGGCGAAATCGTACCATGGGTTCGGATTCTGTACCTTTTAATCGGTTTCAGGGCTAACGAACACATATAAAAAATCACGATAACTCAACAACTAATGACGCTTATGAAATTTGTGCTGTAGGTTATTGGTAATGAAACTACGGCGGTGATTACGTAGGGTGAGGATTACACAATGGGTTCGGAACCTAGAACTTTTTGATCGAATTTAGGCCAAACGACCATAATTCCGAAACCAATAAAGATAGAACCTCCAAATTTGGTATCAAGGTGTCCCTTCCTATTTCGTAAGTGTCTTTGAAATTTGGGCCCCATTGGAGTAGTGGGTCGGGAACCAGCCACTCAGTTCCGAGGACCTTAAAGCATATTTTCGAAATTAATAAAGATAGTAACTTGAAACAAATGTAGAAGCTTCAAATTTGGCACAGGGTTTTCTTTACTATTTCTTGCGTGCCCCTCTAATTTGGGATCAATTGGAGTGGTGGTTCAGAACCTCTCTTAGACCCCCCCCCCATGTGTAAAAGCTTATCATCGAAATTATTAAAACTATTAACTTAAAATTAAGCTAGAACGTTCCAATTGTGTGCAAGGGTTAACTAGTATTGAAAGTATGACGGGACTGCATATGGGCGAAATCGTACCATAATTTCGGGTCCTGGAACCCTTGAAAAGTTCAAGGACCAGCAAACATATATCTTAAAAACACCATAACTCAAAAAATAATGCCAGTATTTTGATGAAATTTAACACTAGGTTACTAGTAATGAAAGTACCATGAGAATTGGTTCTGGTCGATTTTAATTTCGAAGCCAAAGAATATATTTCCTATTTCCTATGTGTCCCCGAAATTTAGACTTAATTGTAGTGGTTCAGTTATGTTCAAAGGTACTTGCTGTATTTATGTAAAATTTATTTTTATATTTAAATGAATTATATGAAAAGGTGTAAATTTTTAATTGTATTTTAGAAATACATTTATTGCATATTTTGCGTTTATAAGCTTTTCTATTAGGTATATAAACTAACCATTTAAAATAATTGCAATATTTAAAAATTTGGATTATTAAATATATTATGCTTTGATTATCTTTTTATCACAAAATTTAATAATTAGAATTTTTTCATTTTGTAATTGAATTGGAATAAATATATTTTCATTTATTTCAAGTTAGTTTGTTTTTTAATATTTTGAAATAGATAAATTAGCAAGAATTTGTAATATTTTTTAATAGATAGTGTAATTAGAAAATGTTTTTAGTATTATAAAGTTAATTTGGTTAGCTATGTCTTACGATCAAATTAATAACAGCTTTTATGGTGTTAAAATGACTTATGGATATGTCCTTAAATTTGAACCAAATAGGTGTAGGGTATTTCTAAGTCGGTTGCACCGACTGACTGTTGCTTTACTTGTTTTCTATTTCAATTTTTTTTTAAAAAGACGGACAATTTCTTTCCATTACATTTGTTTTTTAAAATTTTTAAATAGATAAATTAGTAAGAATTTGTAATATTTTTTAATAGATAGTGTAATTAGAAAATGTTTTTAGTATTATAAAAATAATTTGGTTAGCTTTGTCTTTCGATCAAATTAATAACAGCTTTTATGGTGTTCAAATGACTTATGGATATCTCATTAAATTTGAACCAAAGAGGTGTATGGTATTTCTAAGTCGGTTGCACCGACTGACTGTTTCCCTACTTGTTTTATCTGGATCAACCTTAATATTTATTTACATTTTCGAAAAAGTTTACTACAACCCAATCTATTAAAGTTTTTGAAGATGATGTAATACGTGTGTACTCATTTATTACTTGCTTAAACATATTTCTCTCCAGTATTTCTTTCATACTACTTAATGTAAAACTACAAATATCACATAATTCTTCTAAGAATTGGTTAAAATTTTCATAAAATTCATTTTCAATATTCAAATATTTTGGTGAACGGTACAAAACAGATATATGAAAATAATTATTACTATAATTAATTCTGACATGCAGCCACCATAATTCATTTCTTAAACATATTTCACTTATTAATTCATAATTAAATTATATAAATTAGGACACCCCCCGTATGTCTTGAAGGACTTATTAGTTGAACCATTTTATAACCATCTATTTTTACTAAATTTTCATCATCGCGCTCCACCGTTTCGCTTAAACAAATAATATCAACCTCATTATTATAAATCAACTCCTCAAATTAATCAAAGTTATTACTCACCCCTTGTATATTTAGGCAGAAACACTTAGTAATATCTAATTGCTAGCAAAGAATCTTTTTTTTATACCCTACACCTATAGAATAGGTAAAGGGGTATATTAACTTTGGTATGGTGTTTGTAACCACCTAAAGGAAGCGAGCTAGATATGGAAAAGTATATATATTTGTGATCAGCGTGACCGCCTTAGTCTATATAGCCATGTCCGTCCGTCCGTCCGTACTCACGATAACTCAAAAAATAATGGAGCTATCTTGATGAAATTTTAACTGTAGGTTACTAGGACTGAAAGTACGGCGGGGATTGCATATGGGTGAAATCGGCCCATGGGTTCGGATTCTAGACCTTTTAATCAGTTTCAGGGCTAACGAACAAATATAAAAAATCACGATAACTCAACAACCAATGACGCTATCTTCATCAAATTTGTGCTGTAGGTTACAAGTAATGAAACTACTTCGGGAATTGCGTAAGGTCGGGATTGGACCATGGGTTCGGAACCTAGAACTTTTTGATCGAATTTAGGCCAAACGAGCATAATTCCGAAACCAATGAAGATAGAACCTCCAAATTTGGTATCAGGGTGTCCCTTCCTATTTCCTACGTGTCTTATGAATTTGGGCCCCATTGGAGTAGTGGGTCAGGGACCAGCCACACATTTCCGAAGACCTTAAAGCATATTTTTAAAATTAACAAAGATAAAAACTTGAAAAAATGTAGAAGCTTCCAATTTGCCACAAGGGTGTTCTTTACTATCTCTTGCGTGTTCCCCTAATTTGGGATCAATTGGAGTGGTGGTTCTGTACCCCTCTCAGACCTCCCAAGTTTTAAAGGCTTATAATCGAAATTACTAAAAATAGTTACTTAAAATTAAGATAGACCGTTCAAATTGTGTACGAGGGTTAACTAGTACTATAAGTACAGCGCGGACTATATAAGGGCGAAATCACCCCAACGGTTCGGATTCCGGACCTTTTAGTCGGTGTCCGGGCTAACAAACATATATAAAAAATCACGATAACTCAATAACTAATGAGGTTATGGAGTTAATAATTAATTTCCATTTATAAAGATATTTGGAGAGTAATGACAAAACGAACATAATCGCTCTAGATATATCCAAAGCCTTTGCTTGCGTTTGGCATGCCGCGCTATTTAAAAAGTTAGAAGCATTCGGTCTAGGAAAAATCTTCAATTCATGGAATGATGCCTAAAATCAAACCCTACCGCCGTAAAACACGGTTAGCAGCTCAATCATATCCATATAAAGTTGAGCTTTTCAGAACAAGAACTCTAAATTTAGGAACTCTTTTCTTAGTCACACCTCCAAATTGTGGAATACATTACCCCCATATGTGTTTTCCATTTCATGTGAATCGCAAAAATTCAAGAAGGAAGTCAACTTATAATTCTTAGGTTGCCCATTCAACCCTTAAAAGTCATTTATATTTATGACGGTGATCTAATAATGCAACTTCATACAAATGCGTTATTTGATCACAAGATTATAACCGTTGCTCTTACAAAATTCAAAATAAAAAAAAAAAAAATGGAAAAATCAGCTTTATTTCAACTAAAAGAGTTCAAATACATTGAAGATGTAAAAAAATTAGTCTTGGAAGCAGAAATAGAAAATATGGAGCAACTTTCAACCATAATTCCAACTGCTATTAAGGACAATACAAAAGCTAAGGTAATTAGAACAAGGAACAATAAATGGTTAACACAAGAGTTTCTAGATAAAATGAAACAAAGAGATAGGATATACAAAAGAGTTATAAACAACCAATATGATGTAGCCCTAAGGAAAAGCTTCAAAACAGTAAAAAATTATCTAAATCAGAAAATTAGGATAGCCAAACAGTCATTCTATAACAGAAAATGCAGAAAGCCGGCAACGACACAAAAAAACTATTTACATCAATCAACAAATTAATAAATAACACTACTAATAATTAGCAATACTAAATAGTATAAAACAACATTTTGCGAATATTGGATCAAAGAATATTGCTGAGTCTTGTGGTGACTTGAGGCGACAACTATTCCATTATATAAGGGAGGAAGCAGACACATTCACACCTGTTCTAAATCCCCTCGTAGAATTTCTACGAAAAATTGGCTACGCTACGAACAAAAAGTTTTAGTGATTCTCAATTCCTTCGTAGACAATTAAATCTGCAATGGCAACTTTGACGTTTGAATTAATTTTTCTAAATAAAAATAATGATTATTTTATTCAAATTTGTAGTAGGTACCTAATAATTTTTGAATATTATTTTGACGAAAAAGTATTTTAAGATTAATTATAAATAACAAATAATAAGATATTTCCCTTCGTTTCTTTAACATTTTGATTATGTCTAGTTCTTTCGTTTTTTACACTTTAAAATTTTAATATATGAAGTACGAATATGCTACGAATGGATATTTCTTTCGTAGATTTTTGCACTTTTCGTAACGTTAAGTCGGAATCGAGAATAGCTTTTTCGTAGATTATCTCCAACGTAGCCGTACGAGGGAATTTAGAATAGGGGTGAACGTAAACAACTACAGACCTATCTCATTGATAAACAAGTAAAGAAACACTCAGTCGGTGCAACCGACTTAGAAATACCCTACACCTATTTGGTTCAAATTTAAGGGCATATCCATAAGTCATTTTAACACCATAAAAGCTGTTATTAATTTGATCATAAGACATAGCTAACCAAATTAACTTTATAATACTAAAAACATTTACTAATTACACTATCTATTAAAAAATATTACAAATTCTTAATAATTTATCTATTTAAAAATATTAAAAAACAAAAAAACTTGAAATAAATGAAAATATATTTATTCCAATTCAATTACAAAATGAAAAAATTCTAATTATTAAATTTTGTAATAAAAAGAAAATCAACACATAATATATTTAATAATCCAAATGTTTCAAAATTGCAATTATTTTAAATGGTTAGTTTATATACCTAATAGAAAAACTTATAAACGCAAAATATGCAATAAATGTATTTCTAAAATACAATTACAAATTTAGACCTTTTCATATTATTCATTTAAATCTTCTTCTTTCTTAGCATTATAGCCCTCTGTGAGCCAAAGCTTCCTCGCCTACTCTCCTCCATTTTCCTCGATCACTTGCTAGGGTGTTATAATTTCTAACATTCATGGTATTTAAGTCTGCTTCAACCATTTCCAACCACCTGCTTTTTGGTCTTCCTCTCGCTCGGGTTCCTTGTTCACGATGCATGAAAATTCTTTTTAGGACTGTTTCATTCGGCATGCGGATAATGTGGCCTAGCCATCTTATTCTCTGCGATTTTATGAATCGAATAACGGTTTTGTGTTGTATCAGTGCTTCGAGTTCATGATTCAATCTTGCCCTGTAAATGTTGTCATCAATTCTGACTGACCCGTATATTCTTCTTAATATTTTTCTCTCAAAAATTGAGAGCATTTTACAGTCTGCTACTTTTAAGTTCCATACTTCACATCCGTAAGTAAGGATTGGTCTTATTAGTGTTTTATATATTTTGAGCTTTGTAGATCTTGTTAGAAGCTTGGATTTTAGAAGTTTTGAGTGCGCGAAGTAGCTTTTATTTGCAGCACTGATTCGTTCTTTAATTGCTATTGAGGAGTCGTTTGTATTTGAAAAAAGAACACCTAAATATTTGAATTGTGTCACGTTTTCAAAAGTGTAGTGCTGTAAATGAAGATTTTCTGCATTCTTAGGCGTTCTGGTTTTGATGAAGTATTTCGTTTTATCTTCGTTTATTTCTAAACCAATGTTTGCCGTGGTTTCAACGAGCTTAGTACATATTTCTTTCAAAACATTTCTATTACGTGCGAGTATTGCTATGACATCCGCATATGCGCATATCTGGAATGACTTAATAAAAATTCGTTATTTTTTATATATGTTCGTTATCCCTGAAACCGATTAAAAGGTCCAGAATTCGAACCCTTGGGCTGATTTCGCCCTTATACGCGATGAAAGTTCTATCTTAATTTAAAATTACTATTTTTAGTAATTTCGATTATAAGCTTTTAAAACTTGGGAGGTCTAAGAGGGGTACTGAACCACCACTTCCATTGATCCCAAATTAAGGGGACATGCAAGAGATAGTAAAGAACACCCTTGTGCCAAATTTGAAGCTTCTACATTTTTTCAAGTTGTAATCTTTATTAATTTTAAAGATATGCTTTAAGGTCTTCGGAAATGTGTGGCTGGTCCCCGACCCACTACTCCAATGGAGCCCAAATTTTTAAGACACTTAGGAAATAGGAAGGGATACCAAATTTGGAGGTTCTATCTTTATTGGTTTCGGAATTATGCTCGTTTGGCCTAAATTCGATCAAAAAGTTCTAGGTTCCGAACCCATGGTCCAATCCCGAACATACGTAATTCCCGAAGTAGTTTCATTACTAGTAATCTACAGCATAAATTTGATGAAGATAGCGTAATTAGTTGTTGAGTTATCGTGATTTTTGATATATGTTCGTTAGCCCTTCGATCGATTAAAAGGTCCAGAATCCGAACCCATGGGCCGATTTCGCCCATATGCAATCCCCGCCGTACTTTCAGTCCTAGTAACCTACAGTTAAAATTTCATCAAGATAGCTCCATTATTTTTTGAGTTATCGTGCCTACGGACGGACGGACGGACGGACATGGCTATATCGACTCAGGAGTTCCCGCTGATCACAAATATATATACTTTTCCATATCTAGCTCGCTTCCTTTAGGTGGTTACAAACACCATACCAAAGTTAATATACCTCTTAACCTATTCTATAGGTGTAGGGTATAATAACCTAGGAAAAATATGCAAAAAAATAATCAAAGCAAAAATTAAGGAATTTATTATAAATACAGGAGGTTTTGATGATAATCAATTCGGGTTTCAGAAACTGTGTAACACAGAAATGGCCACTACAGAAGTTTTAAGATTTATCACTGAACAAATGGAGGAAGGTAATTACAGCAATATTCATCGATTTACAGAAAGCGTTTGACACGGTACATCATGGGATTTAATTAAATAAGATGGAGGAATTAGGTATAAGCTAACGTATTAATAAGAAATTATCTGTCAAATAGATGGGCAAAAAATTGAGTACTCCACATCTAACGAGAGTTGGGGTGCCACAAGGATTAATCCTGGAGCCTACTTTGTACCTAATGTATATTCAGAACATCAAAGAAGCCGGGTTAGCGGGCAAATATGTTATCTTTGCTGACGATACCTGTCTTCTTTATAGTGCTAAAAACAAACAAGAACTGGAAGAAGTAATCAACAGGGATTTAAAAATATATGATGACTGGAGATTGGGCAATAAACTAACACTAAATAGCGCCAAAACGAAATATATGATTTTCAACCCCAAGAAGGCGGAGGACATTTCACCGAGAATCAAGATACTAGACGTGTATATAGAAAAAGTAAAGGAATATAATTGCTTTGACTTAATGTTAGATGAGAAGCTGAAATGGGAGAACGAGGATTAAACTTAATTTAAAAACGGCTAATCATATATTCAATTCCCATATCATGTCAAACATACAATACAACATAGTCTGTTGGTCAAACTGTCCAACCAAGGCCATCTTAATACTGACAGGTCTACTCATTAAATTTAAAATGGCCGTGATACCTGGTTGAAAGAAAAATTGTTTACAAAAAAGTTTAAGTTTTTAAATTTTTGAAATTTTTTTTTATTTTTAACTATTTATATTTTTATTTATAAAAAATAATTGTTGGATACAAATACATATTATTTTCTTAATACATACATAAATAAAAATATAATACAAGATAAATATTAAGGGATTAAAAATTCTTCAATTCAATCAAGTAGGTCAATCTGTATTCTTTTATTTAAAATTTATTGTATAAGAAGTTAGTGATAAATCTTAAATTTTAATTTTTAGAAGATTCTCTTTGTTATTGTTTATGCTATGACAACCAGATCCAGTTCCAATGTTTTCTTTGATATGCATTTTCTAAAATTAAATAAATTAATACCATAAAGTAACTATATACATCTATATACAAAAAAGTTAAACAAGTTTTTTTATTTTTTAAAATTAACTTTACCGTATTTTAGTTTATTTTTATTTTAATTTTTAGTTTTTTTTTTTTTGGTTTTTATGTCAATCGATGTGTTTACATTTGTATATATTTCTTCTCTTTTTTGTTTTTTTTGTATGTATATCATATGCATATCAATCGCTGTATCATGTATGTACGCAGTTTGTGTATATTTTGATTATAAAATAAAAAAATTTCAAATTCAAATCGTTAGAAAATAATTCCATAAATTGTCTTCTAATGTTCCTATGTATTTTAAATTTTCGTTAGATTAAAATAGGTATGTAAAATTTTTTTATAATTTTTAGGTTTTTAACTACCTACAAAGAAAAATATAATTAAAAATTTTTGTTTATCTTATTGAAAATTTGTTTTGTTATTTTATTATTAATTTAGAATTCTAAATGGGAAAAAACCGGGTAAAATATATTATGGAAAAGTATATAAAAAGGCTTTCAAAATTCATATTCCATTCGGCATAAAAACCCTTTAACTATGTAAATACATATTATAAACTATACATACATATGTATTTATTTTGCGATGTCTTTTGTTCTGCCGGAACCATAATCAGAAAAACCACTAATTTCATCCAGTGCACTATTATAGTTTAGCCTAAAATACACTAAATAGTTTAGTAATAAAATACAGCTAACCTTTCAATTAAATCTTTTTCTGAGAATATAATGCCTAACTCAATTATATTTTTTTCGTTAAGACCTATATTTAAATGTTTGATGGGGATCCATCTATTAAGGGAACCCAAATGGGGTAAATTAAGCATTACTTCATTTCTCAAAAATTTATAACCCTTTTGGTGAATTAAAATGAATATTTATTGCTACGTTCATCTTCGGACCATTTACTAACACTTTAAAACTTCATTTTTTAAAATTGTTTGGCTTCGATACGCAAGTGAAACTGCCGATTAATAATGTTACATAAAGATAAATCTTGTTTTTCTTTTTTTAATTTTTGCCTTAACTTTTTATTTTGATTTTTTAAGTAAATAACGTTTTTTTTTAAATTAAATTTTGTTTCTTAAAGAAAGCGAACCTTTTAAGAACTGTCGAGTACTTTTTTAAATAAAAATCTGCACTCCTCTAAAATTTCAAACAATGCCTGCAAAACAAACTTTTTTCATCTGACGAGACAGTTTAAAAATTTTCAAAAAGTACATTCAAATTTCTTAAATTTTTGTTAGAATAGCATTTAGTGCTTTAATAAAAAAAAAAAAAACAAAAAAAATATTAAATAAAATTTGTTAAAAAGAAATCGTCCAACTTGATAAGGAAATATAAACAATTGCACATACACCGATAAATAAAAAGAAAAATAAAAATAAAGCAAAGAAATAATCTCAATTTGATTTTACTATGTATACCAAAAACACGGTCATCTTTTTAAGATAATGCGGTGATTTCAAATACCGTATTGGGGTGATTTCAAATCAACAAAATTGACTAACATTTTTTGTTATAGATGAATACTCTGATGTATATGATTTCTTTATGTTAATACTTATATAATTGGAATTAAAATAGTTAATTGCTATGACAATGTTTAGTAAATCGAAATAAAAAAGAGTATTTGTTTTGTTTTGTATTTCATTTTATTTTTTTTTAAAACTTGTTTTAGTTTAAAAATATTTCAGAATTAATGTAGTAGATTAATAACAAAAATATAATTTTTAATTAGATTAATAACAAAAGTAAAGTATGTATTTAAAATAAATAACTTTTTTAGTAATAAAATATTTAAAACAAAATTTTTACTAATTAAATATATAAAGTAAGAATTCATATTTACATAGTAAGGAAATTTTTAATAAAAACAAAAACAATTAAAATTAAATACCGTAAATACCTACAACTATGGTACAGCCCTACAACTATGGTCCAAAAGACTTTAAAAATAAAAAATTTAATGTAGAAAATTTATAGTAAAAGTATTAAACATATTTAAAAAGTAAGAAAATTTTTAATAAAATCAAAAACAATTCAAATTAAATATTAAAAGTTAATAAATAAATATTAAAAAAGTATTCTACATATAGAAAGTTTATAGTAAAAGTATTAAACATATTTACAAAGTAAGAAAACTTCTAGTATTAATAATTTCTTTTTTTTTTCCTTTCTACTCCCTTTGGGAGCATAGGGCTTCCACAAAGCCTTTCCATCTGTTTCTATTTAGTGCTATGACTTTCATTTGAGACCATGTTTTATTTACTTCTATTATTTCTCACTCTACTGTTCTACGCCATGTATTTCTAGGTCTACCAACATTTCTCTTTCCTTGTGGGTTCCATTCCTGGACTTGCCTGGCTATGCAGTTTGGGGTCTTCTGAGAATGTGACCTATCCACCTATGTTTTCGTTTCTTAATTTCTATTTCGATAGGTTCTTGACATGTAGCTTCCCATAGATCTTCATTTCGTATTCTTCTTGGCCAGTATACTCTGCATATAATCCGGAGGCACTTGTTTACAAATACTTGTAGTTTATATGTTTCTTTCTTATTAACTAGCCAAGTTTCACTACCATATAAGAGGACAGATTTTATACATGCTTGGAATATTCTAAGTTTGGTTTTTCTTGCAATTTGGGATGACCTCCATATTTTCCACATTCTTCCCAATGTTGCTCTGGCTTTCGTTAGTTTATTATTAATGTCCTCTTTTGTACCGCCTTCTTTAGTAATAATACTGCCTAGGTAATTAAATTTATCTACATCTTCTACTAATGTATCATCAATTGTAATGGGTTTTGTGTTGTTTGTATTCCCTCTTATAATTTTTGTTTTGTTAATGTTTATTTCCAAGCCAACTTCCGCAGCACATTCTGCTAGCTTATTGATTTTTTGTTGCATATCTTCGTGTGTTTGTGTAAGTAGGCTAATGTCATCAGCGTAGTCCAAATCTTCCAGCTTTTGTGTGAGGTACCAGCTTATACCTCTGGATGAGTTGTTATTAATCTTTCTCATGACTTCGTCAATTGTTATATTGAATAGTAGAAAATAGAGGAGATAGCGGGCAACCTTGTTTTACTCCATTTCTAATTATTACAGGGTCGCTTAAAACACTCTTATGGAGAATTTGAGCTTCTGTGTTGCTATACATTACTCTAATTATCCTGATGATTTTTTCTGGAATGTTCTTCTTTTTAAGTGCTTCCCATAATCTAATATATAAAGAAGAAAATTTGTTTGTTTGTTTGTTTGTTTATTTGTTTGTCCAGGATTCACGTGAAAATCACTGGTCTGATTGTCACAAAATTTTAAAGGAATAATTCTGGGAGCCCGGGGGGTGACATAGGCTATGTCAGATTTTTATAAGTCAACAGGTTGCGGCTCCAGAGCCGTTTTAAGCTTTTTCGTTTTTTGGATGTCGAGTCAAAACGGCTTGACCGATTGACTTGAAATTTTGCACAAATGTTCGTCTTAGCAACCGGAATTAGTTGTATAAGTATGGTTGGAATAAATTAACCCATTTCGGCCTGGCGGGCTTCCAAAAAATTTTGTGTTTGCGATTTGTGTCCAATTTTACAGGGTGGTTTCGCAGTCGAAAAGAGAGTCTGTCACAAATTTTTGTTGAGTTCATTTCGGCCTGGCAGACTTTCAAAAAATTTTGTGTTTTTGATTTGTGTCCAATTTTACAGGTTGATTTTGCAATCTAAAGAGAGGCTGCAAAAAGTTTTAGTTAAGTAATTTTGTACCAACATTTTAATTAAAACCCACATGGTTAATGTGGTTTTGACCTGTTTGTGTGTTTTGAACAAAGATTCAATGAAATTTTCAGTTTTCTTCAAATGAAATCTAAAAATCAAAAAATTCAATTTCTTATATATAATGCTTAAAAACATAATATTTTAAAAAAGTTTTTCCAAAAAATAAGCCTACATTTCTCTCATAAAATCATAAAAAAACGAGGAAGAGCGTATTACAACTTTCAGGTGAGTACTAAACAAAATATAAGTTGAAAAGCAAATTTTTAAACCTTTTCTAAACCATCGACTATATTTTATTCAAACGTTGGCAATTCAAGAAAACTACTATTGACATAGTATAATGACATAATGGCAAACTTAGTATCCCCATTTGACCAATAATCATTTTAATTCAGTTAACATTATTCGCCGGAAACCTAACATCCTCAACTCTATCGTCAAGGAGCACCAAATTGTCAAGAAGCACCATGTATAGAAAAATTAGAGATAATCGTTCAAACTGTTTTTTAAAGTTTTTGTTTCGGAATCGGTTAAAAGAACTCGACAAAACATTTTTTTCAAAGAAGTTGTACCTACGTTGCGTTGCCCGGAAGCTTGCAAATTGTAAAAACGCAAGTTTCAGCCAATTTTTTGAAATACTATAATATGAAGCCACAAAAAAATATTTGTGGAGTTCCGTTAACCCATCGTGGCCCAACAGCTTTTTAGCCGATTAACTTCAAATTTTATATATGTGTTCTTCTTTGAAAATGAAGTTCAATTTACTAACAGACTTGGAAGTTGTTAACCCCTGCCGACCCGACGATTGTTCAAAAAAAAATTTGTAAGTAAATTACGTCCAATTTCTGAAAGTAGGTACAACTTCATTTCTGAAAGTAGGTACAACTTCTTTGAAAAAAATGTTTTGTCGAGTTCTTTTAACCGATTCCGAAACAAAAACTTTAAAAAACAGTTTGAACGATTATCTCTAATTTTTCTATACATGGTGCTTCTTGACAATTTGGTGCTCCTTGACCATAGAGTTGAGGATGTTAGGTTTCCGGCGAATAATGTTAACTGAATTAAAATGATTATTGGTCAAATTGGGATACTAAGTTTGCCATTATGTCATTATACTATGTCAATAGTAGTTTTCTTGAATTGCCAACGTTTGAATAAAATATTGTCGATGGTTTAGAAAAGGTTTAAAAATTTGCTTTTCAACTTATATTTTGTTTAGTACTCACCTGAAAGTTGTAATACGCTCTTCCTCGTTTTTTTATGATTTTATGAGAGAAATGTAGGCTTATTTTTTGGAAAAACTTTTTTAAAATATTATGTTTTTAAGCATTATATATAAGAAATTGAATTTTTTGATTTTTAGATTTCATTTGAAGAAAACTGAAAATTTCATTGAATCTTTGTTCAAAACACACAAACAGGTCAAAACCAAATTAACCATGTGGGTTTTAATTAAAATGTTGGTACAAAATTTTCAATAAAATACTTTTAATCGTATAAGAAAATAAAATTTATAGAAAACTTCATGGCGTCGTCGTGGAAAACGGGTTAATCGAACTTAACTAAAACTTTTTGCAGCCTCTTTTTAGACTGCAAAATCAACCTGTAAAATTGGACACAAATCGAAAACACAAAATTTTTTGAAGTCCGCCAGGCCGAAATGAGTTAAATTATTTCAACCAAATTTATACAATTAATTGCGGTTGCTAAGAGGAACATTTGTGCAAAATTTCAAGTCAATCGGTCAAACCGTTTTGACTCGACATCAAAAACATTGAAAAAGCTTCATTGGGCCCTCGTGCCCAAACGGGTTAACCGAACTCAACAAAAATTTGTGACAGACTCTCCTTTCGACTGCGAAACCACCCTGTAAAATTGGACACAAATCGCAAACACAAAATTTTTTGGAAGCCCGCCAGGCCGAAATGGGTTAATTTATTCCAACCATACTTATACAACTAATTCCGATTGCTAAGACGAACATTTGTGCAATATTTCAAGTCAATCGGTCAAGCCGTTTTGACTCGACATCCAAAAAACGAAAAAGCTTAAAACAGCTCTGGAGCCGCAACCTGTTGACTTATAAAAATCTGACATAGCCTATGTCACCCCCCGGGCTCCCAGAATTATTCCTTTAAAATTTTGTGACAATCGGACCAGTGGTTTTCACGTGAATCCTGTACAAACAAATAAACAAACAAACAAACAAATTTTCTTCTTTATATATTAGATAAGAAAATTCTCTTTGTTTATACTAAATTACTAAGCTTGACACCCAGCATTGGCGGCCATTTAAAAAAAAATTCATAATAAGCAGGCCTGTCAGTATTAAGGTGACCTTGGTCCAAACTACATAATTAACAGGGTTCACATTCTCTTAAACTGGTCACTGAGTCAATACGGCAAAACGACAAGGTTATACAAAGAAACATCAAAATTAACCATTTTCAACAGAATAAAATTAAAAAAATAAAAATATATATTTAAAATTCTGAACAATCTATATATACAAAACACCTATTATCATACATCGGCATGCAGATATACGCTCTTACAATACAAGATCGGCGAATCAACTCATAACACCACAATCAACTTATTCTTTCATCAGAAATAATCTTTTATTTTCGGCTATAAGAATTTTCAACGAATTACCAGATGACATTAAAAACCAATTACTAATACATAAATTCATAAGAAAATTAAAACAACACTTACATTTAGTTCAAGAAGCAGGGATCAGCTAATCCATTATAATAGTTATATGCACGAAATAAGGGTAGGCTTAAATCAATAAACTAATTTTAACTATTCATATAGCAGCAGGAATACCTAAAATAACAAACTGTATATTAAATCTGTTCTTTTAAAAATAGCGAATAACTAATAATAAACATAATTAAAAAAAATAAGTAATTAAATAAAAGAACAAACTGTAACCAACAAGATAACATAATATTAAATTTCTGCTGATAATTAATTATATACTAATATTCAACACTAAAAATCATTCTACATAATCAACCATATTAAATTAATACACAATCTTTAATACAAATTCTAATAAAATTTAAAGCAAATAATCATATTACATACCACATTAAACTAATACTCAAACTTTAAACACAAATTCCAATAAAATTTCGATTTATTTAATTTAATAAAACTAAAAATGAACACATTAAAGCAAAATAAAATTCTATATAATAATAAATCACAAATAGTAATAAATATTGAACCAAATCAGATGAGTATAATTACAACACATTCAACAACAATGTACTTTCTGATACCAGTCACAGCTCTTTGCAGGTACACGCAGGAATTACTGATGTTATTAACCTAAATTTTTGTTATAATAAAATAAAAATAAATACTTTATATTCAATATTACAATTTTCCATTTTGTGTCCAAAACGCAAGCACTTCACACATCTGCGTATATCATAACTTTCATACACTCTACTATTATCCGATGAAATTTTTATTCTTCCAACTTCCAAAATTTATTTACATTCATTTCAATTATTGCATTATATTCATTTTCCTCTCTTTAGGTTTAAATGTTCTTATAAATCTTATTTATTTTTCAAAGTAAAACTATTCTGTTTTTTAATTTTGTTAACAAGTCCTCTTTCTCATATTTTTCAGATATACCTACAATTAAAGTTTTTGGATTTTTATCTTTTGGCATTTTAACCTTTCTTGCTTCTTTTCAAGATTTCTTATCGATTCTTTATCTACGAAAAATATCGCTACATTCACATCCCTATTTTGTGTTAATCCATTTACGTTGAAGTTTACTGGGTTAATATTTTTATGACATCAGTTTTTGTCACTTCTGATATTTGAGTTTGTTTCGGTTTTATAACAAATACTGGATTTTTTTAACCACATGTGAGTAAGATTTAACTTTATTTTCACAATTTACTTTTTTACTTATTTAAACTCCTTAGCCAATTTATTAATTTTTTTAATTTCAGACATGTTTTTTTCACATTTTTCCTGCACCAGCTTAAGTGAATTCACTGGTTGCAATTGTTTGAAGTAAACTTTTGATTTCTTGCTCATTCTTAAGCAATAACTCAAACTCATCCCGATACTCTTTCAAGCGACTTTAATTTTCTTTTGTACAACCAAGTATAGGGATCCCATATGGTCTCTAAAAAAGAGAACATGGTCTATTTTTTCATCGTGATCTTTCTTTTTCTTTTCTTGTTTTGTTCATGTCTCTTTTGGTCTCTTTTTCAAAAAAATAAATAAATTGCATTATGTTTAAGAAAATTCACAGAATGTTTGCGCTTGTCATTTTATTTATACAATAAAACAGCAACGATGAGCGGTGTGTTCGACAAACAATTTTTGACATTTTACTTTATATTCACAAACGAAAACGTGGAGAATTCTGTCATTTCTGTTGCACTGTTTTTTTTTATTCATATTTGAAGTGGGTTGTTAATTCAAATAATTTATTATATTATTAAAATTCATCCTAAAATTTATAATATGTACAAATGTACATTATTGAATATATATATATTTCGTTTGTAATATTGTATTTAGTGTATATTTCATCAAGTTTGTTTATTTTATTATTTTATATTATATATTATAACATTGCGACTTTTTATAATATAATATTCACATCCCTAGGCTATGACTAAAAGAAGATGCACATTCAGTTTATTTATTATTATATAAATTTAATTTATATATTTTTGTTTATTTTCATATAATAAATATATTTACATAGTATATGTATTATAAAAATATCTAAACTCTTTTACTCTTTTTGGTCTCTTTTTTTTTTATCCTCAAAGTCTCTATTTTTCGATTTTTTAACTGACATTTACTCTATTTCTGTTTTTCCTTCTGGGATCCCTAACCAAGTATATCATTCAACACCATATCAACATTATTAATGTACGAGTACACCATGAAATCATCAAACCCTAATCTAACCATATTGTTCGTATTCAGCATACCTATACTATATTGATCCAAACCACAGCATTAAACACATATTCCATATTCTCCAACAGATCCCACACCTAATTCAACTCTTATTGCACCTTTGCAGGCGCTACAATCTGGCATGTTTATTCTTATCAATGTACCACAATACTGGGAATATAGTTGTACTACAACATGTCAATAATATTGAAGTATTAAATTTTAAATAATTTTACAAAAATAATTTATTCACCGCGCCAAAAAAGAATGTCGACGTATGAACGTAAAAATTTATAAACTTTTATTTGCTAATCATTTGCCACTTGTTTATATAACAACTATTGATTTACTAATTTTAAT
The DNA here is from genome assembly GCA_963082915.1 of Dolichopus griseipennis. Classification (NCBI taxonomy): domain Eukaryota; kingdom Metazoa; phylum Arthropoda; class Insecta; order Diptera; family Dolichopodidae; genus Dolichopus; species Dolichopus griseipennis. The sequence continues at coordinate 162,013,351 of OY720441.1, read as the reverse complement.
TTATTTATCTCTAGTCTTAAGTTTTTTTATGAATATTGAACTGATTTTAATTTTAAAAATAAAAAATTATGAAATAAAAAAATTTTTTCAATAATACGTTAGAATTTTTCGAACTTAAATTCGAACCATGTACCGTTAAATTAATTACGTCGGACCTAAGTAGATAAGGGGATTCATATTAATTAACAGGCTGCGTATGAGGTTTCCATCAGCCCTATTCTAAATTCCCTCGTACAACTACGTCTAAGATAATCTACGAAAAGGCGATTCTCAATTGCGACTCAACGTTACGAAAAGTGGAAATATTGTTTGTAGCATATTCGTACTTCATATTATATAGTGATCAGTTCACTTCTACAAGTATAAATAAGAAGTTTCAAACAAACTTACATTATTTAAATCTATTTACAAAATATTTTTAAATACTTTTCAAAAATTTTTGTAAAGGAAAAATAATGAAACAACTAGTTCTAGTCAATAACAATATGATTCAATACGAAAAACCGCTAGTGTCATTATCGGTGGAATCATTATCATCGTTTAAAGTGCTCGACCCGTTATTCTTACATTTAAACTTATCGAAATCCTTAGGGTTGTGACTGTGAATTAATTCTAAAAACTATTTTCCAACCTGGAGTGGAAGCACGTAACTTGTTTCGAATCGAATTATTCGAAACAAAATCAATTCGAAACAAAATTTTAACGGCAGCACGTAAATTGTTTCGAATTAAAAATGAACGAAACAAAAGTTTTACTTCAAAAAATTCCGTTTCGTTTCAAATTCAAATTATCTTTTTTTACCTCTTTTGAAAATTGAAATGGTTTTTGTTTTTTTTTTTGTTGTACAAAACTAAATATGGTTTGTATGCAATTTTTATCTTTGTTTAATCGTTTGAAAAAAAATAGATATTAAAAATGTAAGTATTAAAAACAATTGCATTTCATTAATTATACTTTAAAATTAATATTTGATAACTATTTGATTATTGTATACCTAATAACTATGTATAGCTAATGATTTTAATTAAAAATTGCTTTTTAAGGGAAATTTTATTTTTATTTTAAATAGGTAGCTAAAATTATATTCATTTTTTAATATTTAATCCAAAAATTTCAAATATATTGTTTAAAATTAATTTTTATAAAAATTTACCTTTATTGTACTTTTTGGCGTTAACTATATATCTATCGCACAAATTATTTTGAAACGACTAAAAAAACTATTCGAAACAAAGCTTACGTGTTGCCAAAAACATTCGAAACAAAATAAAAATTTTGAAACGAATGAAAAGTATTCGAAACAAATTTACGTGCTACCAATTTTTGAAAAATTCGAAACAACACATTCGAAACAAGTTACGTGCTTCCACTCCTGTTGAAAAAATTAACGATTTTTTCTTTGTAAAATTAAATATTTCTAAAAAAAAAATAAAAATGTTTATATGTTCTTTCAATTAGATCAGACCCGTGCAAACTGCAGCCCATGGGCCGCATGCGGCCCTAAAAAGATACTGTGCGGCCCATTTAATAATATATTTTTTCTTACTATTTCATAATATTTTTTTTTAATTTTTTTCAAAATATAATTTTTTTTTAAACATAAAACCACAATTATGTGCGTTTCGTGAAGTAAAGTTTTCTATTTCTAACATATAATATAAATTGTATAACCTTAGGTGTAAGTATAAAATCTCGGATCAACTTCAAAATCTCTTTGCATCTAAGATATTTTGTACCTCGGATCAACTTCAAAATCTCTTTGCGTCTCAGATATTTTATTTTGTACTTGTTAAAAAATATAAATGTGAAACTTAAAAATTACAATTTTTTTAATTAAACTGCAATTCATTATTCACAAAAAACACAAGATCAACATTAACTTTTGGTACATTTATATATACACCCTAATTCTTCAAGACGCATCTCTCAAACGATGAAAAAATTCACCGCTTCGCCTCTAGTTAAATTTATAATTCTCTTAGTCAGACGATAAAATTTTTAAATGTTGGTAGTACTTCGCTGATGTCAAAAAAAACAAAAAGTTTTTTAAACTAAATTTGAATTTTTTTCTTGTTTTGAAAAGTAAACAAAATAAAGAGTCAAGATTTTTAAATTTTAAGTAGTTTTTTGTTTTTTTGTTTATTTAAAAAGTAAAAATAAAAGTAAATAAAATGTCATCGTTTATGTTTTACGATTCTTCGGAGGATAAAGATACACAAGATTTTAATTTAAGAAGATGTAGAGATAAATCCAATATATTCGAATTACCTTCACCATTGTAAGTAAAAAAAAAAAAAAAAGGTTACTTAATAAATACTAACAAAAAATTTTATACTAGAAGCGATACTCTTATCGGTTACACAAACAGAAGTGATATAAAATGGCTATCGTTTCGTAGCAAAAGTCTTAAAGAATACTACAAGCGATGCATTTGACAGTTCTTATCGCGTTAAGTACAATGTACCGCTTATGCGTCTTCAAGAATAGAAATTGATCGCTTAAGCGGATTTTTTCGTATGAACCGACTAAAAGAATGTGGGTGATAGTTTTTTATCATTAGGAAAAAATATTTAAAACAGACAAAAAATTTGCAACTTAGCAATAGTAACCACAAAAAATATTTGTAACCATACCAACCATATACAAAATTAAGATTTTTGGATATTATTTTCTTGTGGAATTTCATGCTAATGAATAAAATAAAATTATTTTGTATTTAAATTTAAATATACATATTATATATATTTTTCTAAATTCATGTTATTAATCATAGCATTTCATGCGGCCCATTGCTATACCCAAGTTGTAAGAATGGCCCGAATGTCAAAAAAGTTTGCACCGGACTGAATTAGATGCAGAACAGTGATTGAAACATTTTTAAGACCTGCTTTCACCTATGTATACATTTGCAATTTATTATTTAATATTTTATTTAAGTCAACCAAAAGTATAATGGGATATATTAATAAAAATTAAAATGTATAAGTATAATATAAAGTATGTACACAATATTGTATTTCTAATTTATTTCATAATCAAAATGTTATTCTTTAAAATTATCCTATCAAATTAATTTTTTTGTTGTTGCGTGGGTCCAACTCCATTCATTATTGCTTTAATATCTTCAGCATCTAATGTCTCGTATTTTAATAAAGCTTCGGCTAAAGCTTTATGTTCTTTTGTATGTTGTTTTAATATTGCTTTTGCTCTTTCATAACTTTCATTTAATATTCTTTTAATTTCAGCGTCCACATTTTCCACAGTAGTTGGTCCTAAAATTTGTCCAACAACTATTCCTTTTTGATTCTCAATAGTGCGTAAGCCACATTTCTCAGACATTCCCCAATCCTTTACCATGTGAGTAGCAATAGAAGTTGCCTGTTTGAGATCACTACTCGCCCCAGAAGTAATTTTATCTGCTCCAAAAATAAGTTCTTCAGCGGCTCTACCGCCCATCATTGTATCCATTAAGGCTAAAAGTTGAGTTTTAGTTATATGATATTGCTCTTTTTCTGGTATGTATGCAGTGTGGCCTAATGAAGGACCTCTTGGCATAATAGTTACTTTATGTAAAGGGTGTGATCCTTTTGTATAATAAGCAACTATAGCATGACCGCCTTCGTGATACGCAGTGATTTTGTTGGCTTCTTCATCTGGAAGGCGGGCCTTTCGTTCTGGACCCATAAGTACTTTATCCCTTGCGGTTTCTAAGTGTTTCATGGTAACAGTATCAGCACCATCAATTGCTGCCCTTATGGCTGCTTGATTAACCATATTTTCTAAATCCGCCCCAGTAAATCCTGTTGTTCCACGAGCTAGAATATCTATATCTACTTCATCATGCAAAATTTTGGAAAGATATAATGCAAGGATCTCTTTTCTTCCCGAATAGTCCGGTGTTGGAACAACAACTTCTACATCGAATCGTCCAGGCCGCAATAAAGCTTGGTCTAAATCATCTCTGCGATTTGTTGCTCCTAGAACAATTACCCCTTCATTTTGATGAAACCCGTCCATTTCTGACAATAGTTGATTGATAGTTTGATTGGCGTAAGGGTGCAAAACTGAATTTGTTCGTTTTCCACCTACTGAATCTATTTCATCAATAAATATTACACATGGAGCTCTTTCTTTGGCAGCTTTAAACAAATCTCGAACTCTTCTCGCTCCCTGCCCCACTAAAACTTCATCAAATTCGGGACCAGCTGCGTGGAAAAAAGGTACTCCTGCCTCACCTGCAACAGCTCTGGCAAGCAATGTTTTACCTGTACCTGTGTTAAAAAATATTTAATTATATAAAACAAATAAAATATAAAGTGTCAACTTACCAGGAGGGCCAACTAAAAGGACTCCTTTAGGTAATTTTCCGCCAAGGTTAGAAAATTTTTCGGGATTTTTCAAAAATTCAACAACTTCTTTCAACTCTTGTTTTGCTTCTTCACAACCTTTAACATCATCAAATGAGACACTTATATCCTCTGGGTCAATTTCAACTTGATTTCCCAACTGAATTCGGAAAACACTTCCAGTTGAAGAGCTAAACATACTTAGTAGAATAGCCAAAAAAACTATAATAATTAATAGTTGCTGAAAAACTTTTAAATACTTCATTGCCTTTCCAGACTTTGTTGTAACCAAATTATCGTTATGACTTGCAGCCATGAAACCTTCAGCAAAAGCGACTTGAATTTTTTGTCGTTCATTTAAGGGGGCATATTCATTATATTCCTTAAAAATATTTGGAGTAGCGGTTCTAGTTTGAGACTGGTAAGTTTTCCTTTTTGTAAGTTTTCCATTACCATTAAATATTTGACGAATTCTGGCAAATATACTAGGATTTCTTTTTTGTTCCGCTTCCTTAGATCTATTAGTCTTAAAACCTCGAATATGTAAAAGTTCCAACTTAAACGGAATTTCGATTTTATTTTCATTAAAAGAATTTAAAGAAACAAAGGTGCCAGCGCGAACTTGCTTAATTTGATGCGAATTTAAATGGAATTCATTATTCAAAGCATTATAATTAGATATTTTTTTAATACTCTTATCAGATAAATAACTTGACTTTATATGCCATAATATTAAAGATCTTGTGGTATTCCTTAAATGTTTACTACTTTCATTTTTTTTTAATTTGCCTTTTGAAAAATTAGTGCTTTTAAACGTTAATGACCCTGATTGACCAAAAATTTGATTGTTAATATGTAGAGAAAGCATTTGTAAATTTTGGCTTTATTTTATTTCACTAATATAAATTATAAAATGTTAAAGAAAAAAATCTAGTTTATTAATTGACAAATGACAATCTATCTGTCAATTGGCATTAATTTCAAGTAACAACAGATCAATAGATTTGTTCAACCAGCCGTTAAAAGAAGTACTGGCTATCAGTTTTCCTATAATTTTTTTTTTTCTTATCGGATGAATTTTCGGATTAACTGATAGTGTAAATGAAATAAATAATGAACTGATTTTTTATAAACTAACAGTTTTAAAGTGAAAGTGCTTATTCATATTGTCAGTCTTTCAACAAATTTAAAAATAATGGCACAAAAATGATCGGCAAATCATTAAAATTTGAGTTTAAATTAATATATGAAGAATTACCAGAACTATGGGATGAAACGCGAAAATAATATTCTTTTAAAAGACGTTAAAGAAGATGAATACAAAAAGCTTTTAGAAGAATAAAAAAATTAAGAGTGATGTTAAGATTCAAGATGTTAAAAATTAAAATACCCTAAGAAGTAATTTTCGAAAAGAACTTCAAAAAATTAAAGTCTCTCAGAAATTGGGAGCTGGCTTTGATGAGATATATGTTCCAACAATCTGATGGTTCGACTTGCTATTATTTTTAATATAATCATTCTGCCCCAAATTTTTATTCTATCTAAAACATTCATGTGAATCAAAGTGTTACATTTTAATAACCACTTGTCCACGTTTTCCTATTAACTTTTTTCATTCTATGTAACGCTAAAATTATACATGTTCTTTGTTCTCCGTTCATTTTCATTTCTCTGTATACCACTTTTTTTAATTTCTCCGTTTACAACTTTCCACTATGAACTTTGTTAAATGCTGAAGCAAAATCAACAAAAACTGATAGATACACAAAAATTGTTGTAAGAAGATTGTTAGTATGTACTCCGCTTTAAATAAGTTAGAGTTATTGTGTCAAATCCAAAAATACGTGTTCTTAGGTCGTGTTTAAAACTATAGCTTTTTGCACTTCTCTTACCTTCTCATACTAAATTTACTTCGAAAAACTCTGAATAGTATCAAGTTTTGTTTGGAATTAATTACACTATTAGTAAGGTCGTGTTCTAAACTACCGCATTTCACACTGAAAACTAGCTTGTCATACTAAATTTATTCCGAAAATTTGGGAATTGTATTAAGTGATGTCCGGAATTAGTCGTATTAACAAAGTAGCTCCACAGGCTATCAATGATATGTTTTGTGTAAGACAAATTAAAACAATAAAAACATATCATCGTATAATTTATTTGTCATTTTATAAAACGTCAAATTTTTGAACTACTCTATACTAAATTATCTGTCAAATATTTAGTATTCTAGAATGGCAAAAGTATGTTCCCGACTCTTTTCTTCTAATGTGATTTCCTTTCCTGAGGTATTCAGACAAAAAAATACATATGCAATTTCGTATTCGTATACAAATGGTACGGCTACTTCATTTGTCATTGCTTAAATTGGAGTAAATGAGAATGTTTATTAGGCAGTTTCTCATTAGTTTTTTTGTTTACATTTTTACATAGAAAAACATTTGGATTGGGCAGTTCGTATATTGTAAGTTATTTCGAATAAAGATAATTACTATTTGATTTAATATACTTTTATATATATAATTTTTTTTTTTTTTTTCTTTATTTATATATTTATTTTATTATTTTTTTAGCCGTAGCCTCAGCCATCCGACTTAATGTTTTCTTTTCCTTTATTAACAATTTTTAAATTATTATTTTAGTTTTGTTAGTAACTAGTTAGTTAATTAGTGTTTGAAGTATATTAACAAAGATTTATTTAATTATTTTAATTATTACAATATTGTATTATAATAAAATTTACATAGATTATACATTTACAACAAAAAAAAAAAAATTTTTTCTTTAACAACTAAATATTTAATTTTTTCATAAAATTTTTATAAAGTTTTATATGGTTTTAATTATAAGTTTAAAAATTTAAAACAAAAAATTTAATCATTTAAAAATTTAATAATTTAATAATTTGAAGGATTTAAACCAATTTCATTTAATTTCATTATAATGTTGTTGTTGTCTAGACGGGGGGGAAAGCAAGTCTCCCTTTCACCTAGGCCTTGCGGCCCGTTGTGCACCCCTGCTTTCAGAGTCGCTCGTAATACTTACAGCGCCTCATTGAGCCATTCTATCTCCTTCATGAAGCTTAACAATTTACCCTGGTCTAACTCCCTTACCGTGCTGAAGTCATCCCAGTACGTTCCTCCTAAGATTCTCAGTCTTAGGTTTTCTAGGGTTACACATTGGCATAGGACGTGGAGAACTGTCTCGTCCTCACTTCCACAGCCTGTGCATATACTCGTAGTTGCCCTACCTAATTTTGCTGCATGGGCTCTGAGAATTAGGTGGCCCGTGCCTTTTTTCTTGCTGTTTGTACCGCCCCAGAAACTTTTGGTATGAGTTGATCCGGTGGAGTTTAGCCATTGTTCATTTGCTTTGGTTTTAGCCCAGTTTCTTGTAAACCGTTTCACCTCTACGTGTGAGAGCCCTATCGGTTCTGTATCCGTTCTATATTCTCTTATAGAACTCTTCGCTATTTCATCTGCTCTTTCATTGCCGGAGAAGCCTGAGTGGGCCGGGATCCAGTGCAGTCTAACTGCATTGAATTCCCCCAGTTTGTTCAGGACTTCCCAGCAATTCAGTGTAGATTTCGATCTATGCAGACTACCCTTCATTATATTTATAATGGATTTGCAGTCTGTATAGATATTTATCATTTTGCCTCGGATTCGTCTTCGTTGCAATTCTTCCACTGCTTTCTTTATAGCAGTTGCTTCTAGTTGACGGACCGTTGCGTGGCTTGCAATTGGTTTAGCAAACCTTATAACCGGTTCGTCACATATTATCGCTATACCACAGCGGTTGTGTTTTTTAGCCGCGTCGGTATAGATGTCTACCGTATTTGGTGAGGTTCTATTATTGATATGGGTTATTTCTGTTTCTGTATCAAATTTCCCATCTAGCCTGAGTTTCCCTGCCATATCATCACTGATTGATAGGGGGCTCGTTGCTAAGTTCATTATGCCGCCTAAGTTATTTGCTTGGGTCATAATTTCTTTGTGTCCGTATTGACTATCAATATTTAGCCAGTTACCTGTCATGTAAAGTCGAAGAGCGGTCTCTATCGCTCTTCTCTTCACCTCTATTTCAATTGGTTTGGTTGATGTGGTTCTAATGGAACCAGTAATCCCCAAGCAGCCCTGGCGCTGTGCTTGTTTTAATATTTTTATGTATCTTTTCTTTTTGATGGCCGGCCACCAAACTAACGCTCCGTATGTTATCATGGGCCTTATAACACACGTGTATATCCATTTCGTTATACTTGGCGATAGGCCCCAGGTTTTGCCGACTGCATTTCTGCAGCCGTATAGGGCTCTTATCGCTTTTTCTTTCTTTTCGCTCAAGTTTTTACCGCATCTGAGTTTCTCGTCTAGATGTATACCGAGATATTTGACGTGTTTAGAAAATTCCAACACGTCGTTACCTATTCTCGGTGCTATTGGATAGACTATTTCTCTTTTCCTATTAAATAGGCATATTTCTGTCTTGCTAGCATTTAGTTTCAGACCGTTCACGACCACCCATATTGCTGTTTTTGCAACCTGCAGTTGTGTGTTGTTTTATTAGTCTCCTTTTCGGTGACCAATATTACAACATCATCTGCATAACATATTACTTTGTGTCCCTCCACTACGAGTTTTTGCAGTAGATCATCTATAACTATTAACCATAGTAGTGGTGATAGTATTCCTCCTTGAGGAGTCCCACTTGATATCACTTTGCTTTGGTTGATGATATTACCCTGTTTTTTAACATTCCGTTAGTCCACTCAGTGAGCATTTCATCGATACCTCTGCTTTTCAGACTATCGACTATGTTTTTGGATTTCACATTATTGAAGGCTCCCACTATGTCAATAAAACAACCGAGTGATACCTTCCCTTTGTTGAAACTCTCTCAATTATTTGTACGACCTCATGCAAGGCCGTATCTACCGATTTGCCTTTAATATAGGCGTGTTGATTTATAGATAATCTAGGATTTAGCTGGTTTCTTATTTCCAGCTCTATTATCTTTTCTAATCCCTTTAAGAGGAATGACGTTAGGCTTATTGGCCTATATGAGTTCGCTTTATTATAGCTTATCTTATTTGGTTTAGGTAGAAAGATTACTTTCGATTCTTTCCACTTACACGGCGTATAACTTAATCTTATACACCCTTGTAGATTGCTTTGATTTTTCTCTTTAGGAGACTTAAGCCTTCCTGAATTTGTTTTGGGTAAAGGTTGTCTGGCCCTGGTGATTTGTATGGATCAAATGAATTCAGTGCCCATGTAACCTTCTTATCTGTTATCAGTAGATCGATTTTTCGTTCGAGATTATCTACTGGTCTATCATTAATGTTCGTGATTGTCATTTCTTCCTGTGAGGTCTCACTAACTAGTTCGTCCTCAGGGAAGTTCTTTGTCATAAGGATATCAACTCTTCCATTGTCAATGACATGGTTCCGTTTTCCCTTTCAATCAGTTCTGCTTGTGAGTGGCCTTTAGACAATATTTTTCTGAGTCTTGAGACTTAACTAGTTTTTTCTATTTGCTCTGTGTAATCTCTCCAGAGCTTTCGTTTCGCAGATCTGCATTCTGATTTCTACTTCTTCAGTGCAGTCCTGTATTCTAGCCAGTGAGTTTCTCTGTTAGTGCTCATGGCTTTGTTAAATAACCTTCGCGTATAGCTCCTGATTTCCATCAGGTTGCCATTCATCCATCTGTGTTTGAATTTGTTTGACAGCCTTGTTTCAGGGCATGCCCTTTCAAAAACAACTCGCATGGCCGAGGTAATATTCTCGACTTCTTTGTCTATGTCCTCGCATGAGTTTATCCGGTTCAGCCTTAGTGTATTTCTAAGGGCCGATCTATATTCATTCCAATCCGTTTTTCTTGGATTTCTAAAACGTTGTTCGTTTATGACCTTAATTTCAAGGTCCATTCTGATATGTCGATGATCCGAAAGGGACATCGCGTTCGAGACATGGCAATTTTTAATGGATCCGTTCAGTCCAATGTCGGCTAAGCTTGTATCTAAAACCTCCCTGCGATTCTTGTTAATAAAGGTAGGTATATTACCTCTATTGAGAATTGTCAGGTTGGTTGTACTTATATAATCTAGAAGATGTTTACCACTATCGTTGACGTTGGTGCTGCCCCACACCGTGTTGTGGGCGTTAGCATCACATCCTACAATTAGGTGTTAACCATTTAATTCTGAGTAATTTACCAGATTTCTGAGTTCCTGTGTTGGTGGATACTCCTCTTCATACGGCAAATACCCCGAAGCCAGGATAACTGCCTTTTCCACGCCTTCGATAGCCTCTTCCATCTGGATGGCTACCAGATCGTTACAATACACGCTCTTGGCCTACGGTTATTAATCTTGTAGAAACACTCGAAGTGTTTTCTACTCCATCCAGTAGGATGATCATTAGCCGTGCTTGGTTCTTGGATTAGAGCCACGGATAAATTTTCCCTTAGCATCCTTTCTGCTACTATTTCTGTAGCAGAGATGCTTCGGTGCAGGTTGGCTTGGATGATCTTAATAGCCTTCCCTGCCATATCTCTGGGAGAAGTTATTGAGGGGGGGTTGTTATTTCCTCCCTTCTCCCACTTACTCTTCCTGCGTTGGAAGAGTTCGGATCCGGAGATGTAGTCTCCTTTTCTTCTTCACTTCTTTCCGCAAGCATGATATCCGGTTCCGCCAAAAAAGAGCCCGGTTCGGATGTTTCCGTGAAGGAATTCATCGACCGGGTTTCCTCTAGGTCGGAGTCTTCTTCCATGGCTTTTACGGCCATGTCTTTCTCTTCGGTGTCTTTTGACTCCGGTTTAACTTCGGGGTCGGCGAGGTCGGCTTCTATCGCCAGTCGAGAGAGCTGCTCGACCACCTCGCCCCCCGCATCTTCCGGAGGTGTGTCGCCTCCTTTTCTCTTTATAGTGACCACGCGCAGTCTTCTACATAGGTAGTTGATCTGCCCGTTCACTCTTTCTAACCTTTTGTAATCTGTCAAAGGTACTCCGAGGAGTAGCCATTGACCTTCCGCCGGTCTTACCTCGCGCTTCAGGACCTTCCACTTGTCCGCGCCCAACTTCACCGATCTTGAGTTGAGGATGAAAATTCTCCTCAAAACAATCTTAGGATCGCTGACATCTCCTCTGATCCATACATGAATCCTTTCCAGCCTTGGTATGTGTGCCTTCTCTACGCAACGTAGATTGGCACCCGGCCAAAGCTGGGAGTGCTCATGTATGGTTCTCTTCAACCAACTCGCCGAACAGGCGTCCACACTTGTAATCTTAAATAGGTTGGAGTCCCACAGACTCCAACTAAAGATTAGGATGACCGCCTGTTCGTCGCTCATCGCCTTCTCCGCCTCTTCCATAATCCAAACTTCAAGGCTCTCTCGTAGAAGAGTCATATTGGACTCTTTTACAATTTGCCCGTCCATTCGGCTATGGTCGATTATGGCCAACTTTAACTCCTCAGCTACAGCCACTTGACTAGGAAGTGCTAGTGCTAGGTAATCCAGCAACTCCCAGACCCGATGGGACAACCATTGGCACTGACTTAGGCGTTTTACCGCCATCGGAGAGTGCCTCCGGATTGTTCCCACCGCTCTTCGGTGCGTTTGTCCCTTGTACGTCTTTATTCACTGCTGCCGTGCTTGACAATCCAACAACTCCCAGACCCAGTGGGGCAACTTTTGGCACTATCCTGGGCGTTTTACCGCCGTCGGAGAGTACCTCCGGATTGCTTCCACCACTCTTCGGTGCATTCATGCCTTAAACTACCACACTTTCTTTCCTAGGCTTTGGAACAACCTTTGGTACCATCTTGGCGTTTTACTTTCGGGTTGGTCCCGCTTCGGATTTTCATTGATGCCAGCGTGTTGCTGGTATCTTTCATTGTAGCTCCGGTCTTAGGGGGGCTTGCCTGAGGTTGGATCAACTCTCTTTTCTGTTCGAGAAGAGCGCTGATCGTCTCCTTCGACTTCCCCTCCTGCCTCCATTGCCTTGTTAACTTCTTTTCCTTGCCGTTAAGCCTAAGCCTAAGCCTAACGACTTGGAAGGAAGTTTCATTAATTTTGTTATTATCAGAAATCAAAGAGTTACCTGTTTCCATTAAATCGTCTGCTGGTGACCTCTCCCCTGTTAGGGGGCCAGGCCCGCCGGTGGTCGCAGATTCCACCGACTTTTGACGCCATATCCTGCGTCGCGTTTCTTCATTTACTTCTTCTGTCATCATGAAGAGGTGTGGGGCTCCTTTATGCTTTTCCTTCCTCCCCCCAGAACCTTGTCAGTATGGTTGAACCTAGCGGAGTCATTGACTCCACTGACCTTGCTTCTGGGGATCACGGGTCGTACTTAAGCCAACTCCACCTCTGGTGAGGTGAGCCCCGTTGGGAGTCGGCTGGAGAGACACGTCGCTCTTGGCATTGCTCCGCCGTACCAAGAGAAAGCTAATAAAACTGGTTGTCGCCAGTTAACCAGAGTCCGCATACTAGCGACTAAGCATCCCCTTAGCCATGCAGCCCTCGGCGTATGCTGTTCCACCTTGGCTTGAGACGTCTGTCGTTAGCCCTTGGATAATACCTGACTAGGGTTCTAGTATACTCAGATTTGCCGTGAGACATGACCACAGACGCAAACCTGACTATAGCCGAGCCCATGTTTGCCCTTGTATCATCCAAAGTTACCGGGGCCACCGCGGGGAGGTGACAGTACGTTTTTGGACTCATAAGAGCCCTTACTGCAGATTGTATCTATAGTAAGAACCCTTAACCCTTGATTAATATAAGATTTCATTATAATACTTATGTGTTATTTCTTATAATAAAATCTTTAATTTTCTTCTTAAAAATATGAGTATAACTGATATTTTTTAAATCAACTGGTAATTCATTAAAATTTTTTAAAAGTCAAGAAAATCAAGAAAGAAAAAAATTTGAATAATATTAGAAGAAATTGCAATCAATTATTTTTAAAAATAATGGAATCTTCAACAAGTATATTTTTAGTTTAATTTTAATTAACTTACATATCTATTTTGATTTATCTTAAGGTTTATCGTAGGTTTATTTATTCGTTTTTTGAACAAAACAAAAAGTATTTATAGTCTTGTGAATATATAAACATTTTTAGCCATTTTTAAATATGAACGAACTTTTTGCAAATATGAAATCTACATTTATGTTAACCGTAAGGAGGGTTTTGATTTCTGTTTCAAATAGCTTAACGTTTCCGAATAACGAATTAAAAGGTTTTTTCTTTACCCTTTTTTTAGTCAATCAAAATTTTACTTATTTAAAAATTTTAGGATTACAATATGATTTTTAAATTGATTCTATTCGAAAATAGATAATGTTTTGGTAAATTTACAGAACGGTCATTTAATAATAATGAAAAATGGAAAGCAAAAACCAAAAGGAAAATACCTTTAAAATAGTTTAAAAAAAATCGGCTGAAATTTGTAAAACATCAAGAAATAAAAAAAAAATCTTTAAGCAACACTTTCTTTCCATCTTAATAATCCTTTATTTAATTTAATGTTTTTTAAAAAACTTCAAAAAGCACAAAAACACACAAATTTTTTGAATATAATATTTTCTAATTTGTTTTCATTTACTTTTAAGTAGGAAATCTTACTTAAATCGTACTTAAATGTTTCTTTTATATTTCACTTTCAAAATGAAATGAATCGCGGAGAAACTAGTAAATATATACAAACGGTACACGTACCAAATTTTGAAATTTGTCTGAAAATTTTTTCTTTATTGCCATTCTAGACTAGTAATTCTATGCTGCTAACCCATTAAAAATAATGGCATTTATATGAAAAATCTGGATTTTTAAACTTAAAATTTCAGAAAAATGGGTCCCAAAAATTAAAAGAAAACGGTCGAGTAGAAAAAGTAAAAAGAAAAGGTTCGAAGTGCAAAAAATTTGAAATTGGCGCTATTGTAAACGAAAATTTTAAATGTTCTTTTAATAACATCACTAACTTTAAACTTATAGATATTTTTGTTGTTCTGGATGACCTATAGATCAGAATCGCTAAGTAATGATTTTTTAGAACAACAGACCATAGATAATATATATAATTCGTATTAAAGATTGCCAAGTAAAAAAAATTGAATAATGGTTGTCAAATTTATATATTAAGGTGGCAGTTTTACATTTAGGTCAATAAATGTCGCTATTAAAAAACAAATGAAAAAAGTATTAATAAAAATAATTAGCATATAATATTATATATTTTAATTCTTACATAAATACTAAAATAATGCATAGTGGCATAATAAATATTTCGGAAAACTTACACGAACGTAAAATATTGGTTTGTCATTCTGCAAGAGAAATCGTAAACCTTGGACCCCACCATAAGTTTTTTCCTAAAATCTAAATAAAATTTTTAAATTGTACTGTAAATTTGACTATATGAACTTTGGTAAAGAATATAGATATATACATACATACATATATTAGGATTTCATCATATATTGGCATATGTTCTGGTTCTGCTAAAATAGCTTAATCTGCCTTTAATATATGTTTGCTTAAAAATGTTTCATCAACATTTACTGATATATCAAGAATGGCATTACATACTCCCACAACAAGTCCTTTCCTAAAAATTATATAAAAGAATTTTAAATTAATATTGTAAACAAGTTTAAACAAACTAGAGGTACTTTAATTTTGATTATTTTAAATATCAGTGAATGAATTTGTTCTATATGTAACATAATTAGTTATAAGTTATAACCTAGTAAAACTGTTAATCTCAGGTTCAACTAAATCCTGTTTCGTATTCTTGTGCATAAATAAATTTATTTGCATTTACATTGCGAATTAAAATTTGTACATTCGTTAATCTAAAAATAGTAAAATAATAATTCATTTATTCTTCAATTTCTTAAATTTATGAATCTATCTAGATATAAAACAAGTAAAGAAACAGTCAGTCGGTGCAACCGACTTAGAAATACCCTACACCTATTTGGTTCAAATTTAAGGACATTTCCATAAGTCATTTTAACACCATAAAAGCTGTTGTTAATTTGATCGTAAGACATAGCTAACCAAATTAACTTTATAATACTAAAAACATTTTCTAATTACACTATCTATTAAAAAATATTACAAAATCTTACTAATATATCTATTTAAAAATATTAAAAAACAAACAAACTTGAAATAAATGAAAATATATTTATTCCAATTCAATTACAAAATGAAAAAATTCTAATTATTAAATTTTGTGATAAAAAGATAATCAAAGCATAATATATTTCGCACTGTCCATTCTAGTATATGATAAGTAGAAAATTGAACTTTTCAGTAGAGCTATTTAAAAATTTCAAAACTTTTAAAGCTTCGTTTGTCTCTTGTATACATGATAGAAGTTTGCTTTTTATGGCAAATGATAGAGTTTTCGACTCTTATTAAATAATATTATTCACTAAATTAGAATAAGTTTGTCCAAACGAGATATTTATAAAAATTATATAATAGAGCGGACAATTTAAAAATTCTCATATTGTATGTTAACTTATCATTATAATTTAAAAAAAATGTACTAAATTGAATGTGGTAAGTATACTTACAATATTAACAGGCGGACATTTTTTTGTATTTTATGTTGTAAGTACTACTTACAATAATTAAGTTTGGAGGTGCTAACTTTTTTACTACTTATAAGATACTTACAATAGGTGTTGAATAGAAATTAAAATATTAACAAACCCATCCAAAAACGTTTTATTATTGATTTTTATTGATTTTAATATGTTATAAATAAAAAAAATAAACGAATTCATAAAAGAAAAAATGTAATATATTATAAAAACAATAAAGAAATTCTTGAAAGAAGTAATTTTCAACTTATATTCTACTCTGAAGCTTCTTCAAAATCTTCAGTTTCCTTTGGAGTTTCGTTCGTGTGAGGCAAATTTTTATAAAAGCTCCGATAACTTGCCGGTAAATAATTTGCAAGTTCCAACAAATCTTTATATTTTTCTGAAGAGATATTTAAAGGCTCTTTATATAAAACAGGTGGCTTTTCATTAGGCATTTCTAGTTTTTTTTTACGTCTTCTACGACTATCTATAGTTTGATTATATAAAATGATCGAAGAAAATCTTTCTGATTCAAATGAATACTTATACAACAACTTATTCGGATAATTTTTTCAGTCTTTATAATTCTTATATTATTCCATTTCACTTTAACATTTTCATCGTTTTTGTCTACTTGTACCATATTTTATAAAACTTGAAAAGTTTAAAAAATTATTTTTCGTCATTTCAGTGACATCATAGCGTGGGTCAGTTATTTTACAATTTCGAATACAGGAATACAATTGAGAAGGCACGTAAAGTTTTTTATGTTTTTTATCTTTCTCTATTAAAGAGTGCATATTATCACCCTCATTTTGAGTGTGACCTTTTTCAAGAAATACATGTTTAATATCAATGTCTAACATTTTTGAAACCCATGCGTAAAAGACAAATAAACACTTATTCTTGTTTTGCCCTGGGCAGTTATCAGAGTAAAAATTAAAATATTTTATACCCTGCTGATTTTTTTTTTCTATATATTGATATAGGCAACTTGAAACTTCGTTTGCGCCTCTTTTTGCAATGGTTTCGTCCCATACGAAACAAAAACCTTGGAGACTAGCAATTTCAAAAATAGTGAAATTAAAAATGCAGAACTTTCTTTTATAATAAAATACGCTAGTCTTTTCACATGGAATGTTTAAGATTTTTTGAAAATCAAACGTCGCAGTTATAACGGTGTCATCTTCAATAGCTCTTGCTTTATCTTCATCTTTTAAAATACGGGCTTTCTTCTTAGAAAATATATGCATATTGTATTCATCTTCATTATTCGATTTTTCTTCTTGCGTCATATTATTATATTTACTACATGCATTACATTGATCCTTTTTAGGAATATAGAACCCTATATTAAAACAGTTGTTAAAGACATCTCGATATTGCCTGAAAGTTACAACATTCCCGATATCGTTACGTTCCTTACACGATACTTCGTAGAGTCTGTGCATCTTTGCAATGCTTAATACATTATCGATATATTGTCGTGTTGTTTGCATGCGCAAGTAGTGAGACTCAATTGGCGCAAATGAGTTTATGTGGTCTTTAACGTTTTGCTTTCGTTTTTATCTATTTCAGATACTTCCCTTATGTGTTTACCTCGTTTATCTCCTAGAATATTTCCACTCTCAGGCATTAATTTAGTAAATGCAGTCTCTACCATTTGACTACTTATACTGAGTGTGTTCAAGAACATTTTATTGCATACTTTCACTTTAACAATGTTATCGTTATTGAAAGATGATAAAAAGTATACATTTGTACATGAGCGGCGACTGTTACCTGACACAATTTTAGTCAGTTTTTTATCATGTTTTTCCACATGATTCAGAATATATTTCCACTGCAGGATGTTGTTTTCTAAACTATAAAACTTAGAAAAATTCTGATTTCTATCTGCTTCACTAATTCGCTCAAAACATTTTTGCCTTCAGTGAGGAAAACATGACTGCTTCATTTCTTTTGCAGGAACGGTTTTGCAGGTTATACTTGAGCTGTAACTTAATCCGCGGATTAAGATAAGTTTTAGGGTTTTTAATACGTTTTCTTGTTTTTTGTTTAGGTGAATTTTCTTTTTCCAATTGTGTATTATCATTTTCATAAAGCGTTGATTTTCTTATTTTGGGCGTGAACGGACTTCCTGTAGGTGTGCTTATGTCGCTAGAGCTAGAGTGTGATAACGGTTGATAATCACTTCCACTAACAGTAAAGTCTTCAACTTAAAAGTTAAATGTAAAAAAACCAATTCAGATTGAAATAAAATTTTGAAATTAATTTGTTTATAAAAAAAAACTTACAAGAACTAGATGATAACGAAAGTTGATCGTGCTCGGCAGGTACATCTTCTAAAATTTATTTAATAATAAAAAATACAAATAGATGTATAACTTCCACTCATAGCATTTAAATTATATAATATACCTACATACCTGTATTTAGCTGTTGAAATCCAGAAGTTGATGGTTTTGTTAAAATTAAGGAATCATTAGCACTATTATTTTCTTGATTTGAATTATCACTTGGTTCTTTTTGCAACACAATATTGTATTCAAGTTTCTTTCTTGCAGAAATTAAATTTTCTATAAAACAAATTTAGTTGTAAGTAAAGAAATTTCTGACTTATAATATAAATAATAATTATGTAAAATTTACCTTTTTTTTTTAAAACTTCATTCACCATTAAAATTCCATGATACATTATTTTTAATAAATTATTATATCACTTAATTTTTTTACTTCTATTTAACTATTATAAAAAAGTTAAAATAATGCACTTTTTACAAAAAATATGATCAATAATGACATAAGAAACCGTTATCTATTTTTTGTTAAATTATCCAAACGTACTTATTGTAAGTATCACATACAACATTGAATTTGAAGTTTTGCTACGAGATAAAATATTGTAACATACACATACAATAGCAAAAAAAAAAAAAAATCAGTCATATTGTATCGTAAGTATACATACAGAACTATGTGATTGAAGTATTTCCGATCATTTATATCGTAAATGTACATACAATAGAGTAGAGTTAGAAATATACGTTCTAATATATTGTAAGTATACTTATAATAAAAAAGAATGGAGATTTTGAAAATTAACTGAATATTGTATGTCATTTTTTTGTCATAACTTTTGAAGGACATATCGTATTGATATGAAATTTTGACAGAAGATGGCCCTTGTAATTATCTTTCAAATGGTCAAATCATTCTATTATATCGTAAGTACACTTACAATATACTAGAATGCATAGTGCGATTTAATAATCCAAATTTTTAAAAATTGCAATTATTTTAAATGGTTAGTTTATATACCTAATAGAAAAGCTTATAAACGCAAAATATGCAATAAATGTACTTCTAAAATACAATTACAAATTTTGAACTTTTCATATAATTCATTTAAATA
Organism: Dolichopus griseipennis; assembly: GCA_963082915.1. Lineage (NCBI taxonomy): Eukaryota > Metazoa > Arthropoda > Insecta > Diptera > Dolichopodidae > Dolichopus > Dolichopus griseipennis. The sequence goes on along the minus strand of OY720441.1, from coordinate 161,993,988 downwards.
TTCAAATAAATTTTACATAAATGCAGCAAGTACCTTTGAACATAGCTGAACCACTACAATTCAGTCTAGATTTCGGAGACACATAGGACATAGGAAATATATTCTTTGGCTTTGAAATTAAACTCGACCAGAACCAATTCGCATGGTACTTTCATTACTAGTAACCTAGAGTTTAAATTTCATCAAAATACCGGCATTATTTTTTGAGTTATGGTGTTTTTAAGATACATGTTTTTTAGTCCTTGAACTTGTCATGGGTTCCAGAACCCGAAACCATGGTACGATTTCGCCCATATGCAGTCCCGTCATACTTTCAATACTAGTTAACCCTTGTATACAATTGGAACGTTCTATCTTAATTTTAAGTTACTAGTTTTATTAATTTCGATGATAAGCTTTTACACATTTGGGGGTCTAAGAGAGGTCCTGAACCACCACTCCAAATGATCCCAAATTATGGGGGCACGGAAGAAATAGTAAGGAACACCCTGGGCCAAATTTGAAGCTTCTACATTTGTTTCAAGTTACTATTTTTATTAATTTCGAAAATATGCTTTAAGGTCCTCGGAACTGAGTGGCTGGTCCCCGACCCACTAGTCCAATGGGGCCCAAATTTCAAAGACACTTACGCAATAGGAAGGGACACCCTGATACCAAATTTGGAGGTTATATATTCATTGGTTTCGGAATTACGCTAGTTTGGCCTAAATTCGATCAAAAAGTTCTCAGTTCCGAACCCATTGTCCAATCCTCACCGTACGTAATCACCGCCTTAGTTTCATTACCAATAACCTACAGCACAAATTTCATGAAGATAGACTCATTAGTTGTTGAGTTATCGTGATTTTTAATATATGTTCGTTATCCCTGACACCGACTAAAAGGTCCAGAATCCGAATCCATGGGCTGATTTCGCCCTCGCTTTACTTATAGTACTTGTTAACCCTTGTACACAATTTGAACGGTCTATCTTAATTTTAAGTAACTATTTTTAGTAATTTCGATTATAAGCTTTTAAAACTTGGGAGGTTTGAGAGGAGTACTGAATCACCTCTCCAATTGATTCCAAATTAAGGGAACACGCAAGAGATAGTAAAGAACACCCTTGTGGCAAATTGGAAGCTTCTACATTTTTTCAAGTTGTTATCTTTATTAATTTTAAAGATATGCTTTAAGGTCTTCGGAAATGTGTGGCTGGTCCCCGACCCACTACTCCAATGGGGCCCAAATTCCCAAGACACTTAGGAAATAGGAAGGGACACCCTGATACCAAATTTGGAGGTTCCATCTTCATTGGTTTCGGAATTATGCTCGTTTGGCATAAATTCGATCAAAAAGTTCTAGGTTCCGAACCCATGGTCCAATCCCGACCTTACGCAATCCCCGAAGTAGTTTCATTACTAGTAACCTACAGCACAAATTTGATGAAGATAGCGTCATTAGTTGTTGAGTTATCGTGATTTTTTATATATGTTCGTTAGCCCTTCGATCGATTAAAAGGTCCAAAATCCGAACCCATGGGCCGATTTCGCCCATATGCAATCCCCGCCGTACTTTCAGTCCTAGTAACCTACAACTAAAATTTCATCAAGATAGCTCCATTATTTTTTGAGTTATCGTGCCTACGGACGGACGGACGGACGGACGGACGGACGGACATGGCTATATCGACTAAGGCGGTCACTCTGATCATAAATATATATACTTTTCCATATCTAGTTCGCTTCCTTTAGGTGGTTACAAACACCATACCAAAGTAATATACCCCTTTACCTATTCTATAGGTGTAGGGTATAAAAAATTGCCAACATTAATTGTTTTAAATTTAAATTTTTTATGCTAACATCCTTTTATTTTACATTTAAAATTAACCATAATATAGGTATATTGTACCTTTTTTTTATTCTTTATTTCTTTTTCTTTCTACTTATTCACAGCTTAACCTAATTAATAATTATATAAAATTAAAATCAAAATTAATAATAACATAGGTGGAAAATTCATAATTAAAATTAAAATTTATTCTTTTCTTTTTATACTTTTTTTTATGTAATTAGTATAACAAAATTAAAAAATAATTAAAATAAGCAAATGGAAAAAAAAAAAAAAAGAAAAAAAAAAATCTATTGAAATAGAAAAAGAGGAAGAGAAAAAAAAATAGTAATATAATCATTCTATTGCAAAGAAGCAAATGGCGAATGATCAGAAAGATACTTAAAATTTATCATTTAACAAAATTTATGTTGGAATGGGGTGCAAAATATTTATTTATTTTATATTAATTTTTTTAATTATTTTTATATTAATATTTCTAATTATTTATATATTTATTTGTTTATTTTTTTATTTTTTATTTTTTTTTAAAGCAATATAATTAGTGAAAATTTAAGAGTTTAAGATACCAGTATAAAGAATCAAAGAGTTAAGTCAAGGTAAGATACATTATTTTGCATGGAACATACATAAAAATATTAATTACTCTAAAATCTTCAACAAATTATCAATCTCTTCATAGCTTTTCTCTAAAAGCCAAATCTTAGTTAATTTTTAAGTGTTACAATAAAAGTGATTAAGCTTAACGAAACTAGTTTTTATGAGGCCTTAGCATAAGCTATAAATGGCCATTTATAATTTACAGTAAAATAGAGTATAATTATATTTAAGCTTACATTTATTTTATTATTTTTATATATTTTTTTTTTCTTCTTATTTTTTTTTTTTATTTTTTTTTATTAAAAAATTTTTTTTTTTATTTCATTTACAAAATTTATTATTTATTTATTTACAGTTGTTTAAAGTAAAACTTACAATTTTTAATTGACTTCTAGCAACATGCATTTAATCTTATGTTTAAATTCCAGAACATTATCAATTGTCTTAAAAATTTGTGGGAGTTCATTATAGGCCTTTAAACATTGAAATAAGCAATTATTAATTTGATTATTGGTTCTAAATAGTGTTAAATAAAAGTTTGATTTGTTACGCGTATTATAGTTATATAATTCGATTCTTCTATTAAGAATAAAATTATGTTTTATTTGATTATTTATTATTTTAAAGCCAAGAAGGTAGAGTTCAAGTTTACCGATGTTCGTCAGACTGGTATACTGACTAGTATATAACATGCTCGTTGGATGTAAAATTGGAAGATGGCGAATAATTTTAATGCACTTTTTGTGTAAGGTCTCCAACTTGCTCATGTAAACCTTCGGAGCTCTATTCCAAATTGGATTAAGATAGCTGATGTGCGATTTGATATAAGCCGAGTAGATTGTGTATAACGCTTCAGACGATAGAAAGTTTCTCAGTCTACGTAAAATGAATATATACGGCGTTATGTTTTTTATTATATGTTCTATGTGACTATTCCAGTTGAAATTCCTGTCGAGTACCAAACCTAAGTAATTGAAGCTATTTACAACCTCAATCATTACATTTCTATAGAGAAAATTTGGTCTGGTATTCGTTGATCGATGTTCAAAGAACATTATTTTTGTTTTTTTAATATTTAAACTAAGGCGGTGCTTAGTTAGCCATTCTTGGATTAAATCAAGATCAGCTTGCATTGCTTTAATTAAATTAATTTCACTACATTCCGCATATTTAAGTACAGCGTCGTCTGCATACAGCTGGAGGCTACCATTGAGATTTAACCGAGTAATATCATCAATGTAGATTTTGAAAAGGTCTGGACCCAAAATAGAGCCTTGGGGGACTCCTTTGATAATTGTTCTTTTCGAGCTACAAAAATTTCCTATGCGAACTACTTGTTTCCGGTTTCGCAGATATGATTTAAAGAATTCCAACTGAATGTTGGAAAAATTGAGTTTTGAAAGCTTATATAGTAAAATATCATAATCGACACAATCAAAAGCCTTTTGTAAGTCTAAGAAGACACAACTTACATATTTTCCCGAGTCTCTATTTTTAGATATAAAATCAGTTAAACTTAGTGAGGCAGCGGTAGTATTAGAACTCTTTTCAAACACGTATTGTTCATCGCTTAAGATACTATTATTATTCATGAAAGAGTTTAACCTATGTTTAATAATACTTTTAAAAATTTTTGAAAAGGCTGGCAGAATAGATATAGGACGATAATTTGAGCAACTAGTTTTATTTCCATTTTTGAAAATTGGGATTACAATGGCAGTTTTAAGATTTTTTGGAAAAATACCAGTAAGAAAGGATTTGTTTATAAATTTTACTAATATAGGACACAATTGCTCGGAAAATTTCCTAATAAACTTGGAAGAGATATTATCATAACCCGTAGCTGCCGACAAATTTAGCGAAGTGATTGTTAATCTGACTTCCTCAACGTTCGTTGGTTCTAAATGTAAATTGGAAAAGATGTTGCGACTAAACTGATTCATATATAAATAATCAAAGTTATTTTCCGGTATTTCAATCTCTTTAGTTACATTAATAAAGTAGTTATTAAAGGTCTTCGGAGATTTCTTTATCACTTTCTAACAATTTATTATTCTGAGCAATAACTTTGATATGATTTTTCGAGTCAAAATTGTCCGTATTAAACATAATTTGTTTATATAAGTGCCAAAGTTTTCCCGGGTTGCTTTTTTGCAGTGAAAATTTATCAGAATAGAATTTTTTTCAGCTTCGTTTATTAGCACTTTAACTCTATTTCGATATTTAACATACAAACTATGAACATACGAATCACCTGGATATTTTTTCTTAAATTTATAAAAAGAGTCCCTAATTTTCATTTCATTTAGAATATCTTCATTGATCCACTCTTTATTTTTTCGTCTAGTATGATTAATTTCAATTCGTTGCGTATTGTTTTTTATCAATAAACTCAAATCATCAATAATTTCATCAAAATCATTATATGAATTAAGGTTACTCCAAATACTATTAGTCCTAATATTCGAATAATTCAAGATTGTTTTATATTGGGTATTAGTACTTACGAAGGGTTTATGATCTGAGCTGATAAAGAACATTTGATGATCAGATAAATCAGTGTCCAAGATATGGAAAAAATATTTCCTATCAAGAACATCTGTAACAAAATGATCAATTATCGTTTTGGAATTATTTCCAACCCTAGTTGCATATTCTTCGGAAATGTTGTTACCAATTAAAAAGCCATTGCTCAATAAAGTATTATAATATGTTTGAATTTCAGACCTGTCGACGTTTAATAAATTAAGATTCATATCGCCTATTACCATAGATCTTTTATAACTGTAGGTTAGTTCATCAATTCTATTGATGAAATTAGAAATACTAGTTTGATGTGATCTATATACGGCTATAATATTAATATTCTCTTTAACTAATTTGATTCCTAATATATTACTATTCTCAAACTCCTCTGCAAATATATGATTGTGAACAATATTCTTTTTGATGTATATAGCTACACCACCATAGGAGTCATCACGTGTGGCAACGTACGGTTCATCATATCCTGGTATATGAAAAAATTTTTTTTCAGAATCAATTAACCAAATTTCAGTTAAGACTACAACTTGAATATCACATTTAAAACTATTGATTAAGGCTTCTACTTGATACAATTTATTTCGAAGGCTTTGTATATTCAAATACAAAATATTAAAATTGTTTTGATAATTTGAACTCATTAAATAAGAATTATAATTTAAGTAGTGGGCCACCCTTAAGTTGTTTTCAATGTTATCAGTCTGGTTTAAATGCATTGAAAGAAAACAACAATAATTTGAAAACAGTTATCTTATTAAAAAAATTTACTATGGAGAGTGAGAAAATGTAAAATATCATAAACAAAATTTCTTGTATGCATGAGTATTATTTTGATCAGCTGTTTGGGATTTGTCAAAGTTTTTGAACCAAAATAAAATGTTAATATAATTAGTAAGAATCGTGCGTGTTGAAAAGTACAATGAACGAATAGTATTTTATTTTTTTTTTTTTTTTGAAAGCGATAGACATAAATTATTATTAGTGTATTATAAAATTTAGCTAATTTAGATTTAAAACTAGAGATTAAGTTGACTATTGTATAAAATATATTTTGTAATATTAATGTTTTAAATTTAGCGATATTGATTGAATAATTTTTTACAAGTAATTTGCTTTTAAATATAAATAATTTTAATAAGTAAGTTAATAGTGTTCCATTAATAGAAAGTAATATGTATTTGGATGTCAATGATTTACGTTTAGCATTAGTTATTAAATAAATATTTGCATATGCTATGCTTGTAATAGTTTAAGTTTTAACCTAGGAAATAAACTAATTGTAATATTATAAAATATGTTATTAAGTATCAATAATCTAGATTTCGGTTTAGTGTTTAAATTGATAATAAATATGATTATACGTGTTTTGGATGTTAAATTGTAATTGAAATAATCTTTAAATATAAAAATAGGCAATTTAAAAGTACAAAATTTTAATACAGACAAGTGTGTGAATAAAGTTAATGATTTTAAAAAATTTATCAAAATTATTAAGGAACGTAGAAATGAACTCCCAAGATTTTTATAGGTTAAGTAGGGTAAAATATATAAAGAAAGTAAATAAGTAATTAGAGAAATAGAAAAACTTAAGGAAATATTTAGTAATGTAATAAGCGTGCAAGAAAGAAGTGTAAATTTTAATGTTTTTAATTTAAATAAATAGTTGATTTGAAATTTATATAATGATGATGTACGAAAATAATGCAAAAAAAAAATAAACAAGAGTTAATAATATTGATAATGTTCCTAAGTTTAAACACAAGATTTTATAGGTTAAGTAAAATAATATAAAAAAGTTATAAAAGTATGAAAAACAAGTCAAAATTAATGAAAGCCAATTAAAGAAAATTAATAAAATCTGAGAAAAGAAAAATTGTATGTTTAACTTATATAAAAAGTTATATAGACTATGTTTATGAGAATTTAGTTTTAATAAAATTAATATCTTCAAAATCTTTAATTTTAAATACCTTAGATTTTTCATATATAATAAAAAAAATTGAATGTTAGAGTGCATAATATGATTATTTTTTAGAAATTTAAGGCAAAGAAAAAAAAAAGTAATTGAATATTTATTTGAGGTTATGTTAAAGTAGATTAATGCAAAAAAGTTTGTTAATGATGTAAAATATAAAAATTGTTTCATTGAATAATTTAAAGTATTAAAACAAGTAAAAAATTTAAATAAATATATGAAAAAACGAAAATAATAAGTAAATAAAATAGTTAAAATAAAGTTTAATAATTTTAGTGTTTTAATATTATTAATCAAGTATTTGAAATACCTTTTTAATATGTAGTAAATCTGTGTAGGATGAAATTCTGTAAATTTTGCTGATCTTTGTTTCACGTAGCCAAATTTGGTTGTTTTTAACCCATAAAAACTGAAAATTATGCGAATTTTTAATTTTCTTTGCATCATAATATAATTTGGATTGCAGTGGCGTGAGATGATTTTGAAGAAAAATTTCCCTGTTGCTACCAGGTTGCAGATTCAATTCTGCTGTGAAGAGCTGTTTATGTTGTTCGATTCGTTTTTTAATTCATTTTTTAAGGTTTCAGAACCTAGTTTCACAACGTAATGAGTATCAAAAATTTGTCTTCCATTCCTCATTTGTTTTTTTTTATTGTTGTAATGCTTTTAACATCGTTTGCTGTAATAATAGCGCCAATTTTGTTACCGATTTCCAGAATTGTATGATGTGGATTTTCAATCTCCGATGGAAGCCCCACAAAAACTATGTCATTCTTATTTTCGCTTCGTGAAGCTGAATCCAGTAATGATTCCAGATTATTAACTCTTTGCTCAAGATAATCTGATTTTCCTTCTACCAATTTTAAATGTTTTTTTATCGATTCATTTTCTTTTTGAAGATTACTATTTTGGATCAGAATGTCGTTAATTTGGGTATTAAAGAAGTTTTGAGAACTCTGAATCTCGATCACCACAGAGCCAAGTGCTTGTAGATATTCAGCCATTTTGTCCATAGAACAATTGGTTAAATTGATTGTAGCTAATTTATCGGCTGCACTTGCTACAGGAATTCCTTGTTTGTTAGGTGTCTTTGCAACACAGTTTTTCGATGAATCGTATGTGTCACATTCGCTATCACTATCCCCCTGTATAACCATAGATTCATTATGAGCTGTTGGGCAGTTATTGCAGGTCCAAGATGCATTCCCGGCTTTCACCGCATTAAACAAAGGTTTAGTCACATTAGTGCAATTAACGTGATAGAAATTGTGACAATTTCCACTGCATTGGATCCCTCTTGAATTGCCTGTAATATTTTTTTTACAGTTTGCGCAAATTTTGGTCATTTTGATTTCACAAATATTTATAAAAATTAAAATTTAAAGTTTAATAAGATTAGAATTAAATTTAATTAGGAGCGAAAAATTTACGTCCTTTCACTTTGACAATTTTGACGTTTTTTTTGACGTTTTTTTTTGATTTTAAAAAAACTGATATGTTACCAGGGTTCCTTATAGAAGCCGGAAGTTTATTAAAAATGCGAGGATCCATTATTTTATAAAAATGCGAAAAATGGACTTTTTTAAATCGTGGAACTGAAACTCGTTGCAATTATTAATTCTTAAATTATGGTTGGTAATAGTGCGCCTACAATCAAGGTAACCAGCCTTAATATAAAACACTTAGAGTGTTTTATAAAAGAATAAATTTCTGATCCCTGATTCTGATCCTTAATAATCCTTCTGCCGTTAATTGATTATATCGTTCATTATACAATGTAAATGAAAGATAATATAGGTATAAGTATGTACATATTATGTACCTTGTATATTACGGTTACTTATAATGTTGATGAAGAAAAAATCGATCATATGAACATGTAGATAGAGTATAAATATAAAAATTAATTGAAATTGGAAAAAAAAAATGTTGTACATATTAAATATTTATAAATTTTTTTTAAAAAAGGTTATATCCAATGAACTGAGTTGTAAATATGTATGTAGATTCGTTAAAAATTAACATATTTTGTTTTTGAATTTGTTCTAGGGTTTATTGAAAAAGTTTTTCTTAATTAAGAATAAAATATGAACCTTTTATTTAATGTAGACACTTTTATTTAATATAAAATAATTTCTAGTAAAAAGAACTTACCTGGAATATATAAAGTAGGATAGGCTCATATTTTAAACCACTTTTTCTAGAAGCCCAATCCTCTATAACAAATTTTTTCTCAAAATGAGCAGCACAAACTTATTTACATATTTATAAATTTTTTTAAAAAAAGGTTATTTCCAACGAATTGAGTTTTAAATATATATGTAGATTCGTTCAAAATTAACATATTTTGTTTTTGAATTTGTTCTAGGGATTATTGAAAAAGGTCTTCTTAATTAAAAATAAAATATGAACCTTTTATTTAATATAAAATAATTTCTAGTAAAAATAACTTACCTGGAATGTATAAAGTAGGATAGGCTCATATTTTAAACCACCTTTTCTAGAAGCCCCATTCGTTGGGTATAATAGATTTCCATTTTTCAAAATTTTTTTCTGTAGCCCCACCTATTACGGGGCTACAGACCCCCAAAGTTGGAAAAAGCCCTATATTTAAATTGTTATAACAAGAGTTCTGTTAGATATATTTTCAATCTGAAAACGGCAAGCGATAGCTGGTTTCATTAACATATTTTGTTTTTGAATTTGTAAAATTTATAAATTTTTGACAGGAAAATGTTTAGGGTTGCCATACGGTACTAAAATTTAACATTACACAAAACTCAGTTTTTGCAAAATTTTTGGCCACACATATCTTCTAAACGGTTCAAGGTCGTAAAATTGGGAGAAGTTAGATACTCAGAAATTAGTAGGAGTCGGTTAACAAAATTTTTTTGTCAAGCCCGCTATTTAGGAGCTATACTGGCTCGAAAATTGAAATTTTCCTATTTTTAAACACCTGTACCTTGAATACCTGTCTTTTTATACCTGCAATTTTTTTTAGTGATATACAAAATTCAAAGCTCTATAATTATATTTCAACATGTGTCAAAGGTTTTTCTTAATTTTGAAGGGTGACGATGCTACAGCCCCGGCAAATTCCAAAAAAGCCCTATATTTAAATTGATATAACAAGAGTTCTGTTAGGTTTATTTTCAATCGAAAAACGGTTGCTTTTATACGCTTTACAAAAATATGTCACTCAAATGTATAGGATTGCCATACGGTACTAAAATTTAACATTATACAAAACTCAGTTTTTGCAAAATTTTTGGTCCCACATATCTCCTAAACGGTTTAAGATAGGATCTTGAAATATATCTATCAATATTGATTCTCATGAAAGAGCTATTACTACTGCTATTCTAAGTGCTGCTAAGATGTTCATACCTGAAACGAAAAGGAAAACTTGCAAGCCACAAGTTCCATGGTGGAACGAGGATAATAAATTAGCTATTAATAAAAGAAAATCGTATTTTAGAAAATATCTGAGAACTATGTGTACCGAAGATTATAGAAATTTTATAATGGCAAATATAATGCGAGAAAACTAATAAGAATAAAAAAAAAGAAATCTTGGGAAAGTTACGTGAAAACAATTTAAAGCCACACATCTCCTTCAGAATTATTTAAAACAACTCGAATTTTCAATGGGAAAAAATCAAGTGGATCAATAACTTCTATTATTGAAAATGATGAAGTAATTACAAACAAAACAATTATAACCAGCAAAATGGCAAATTACTTTCAACAAATGTCTAGTTCAAACAACTATCATACAAACTTTATAAACTGTAAATTAAGAACTGAGCAAATCCCATTACTAATACCAACGACAAAAAACGAAATCCACAACATAAATTTTTCAGTTTTAGAATTTGAAAATGCGTTATAGGAAGTTCACCAGATCCGGATAATATCCGATATGAGATGCTCAAAGAATTAAATTCTAGAAGTAAAAGAGCTCTATTGGATCTTTATATTAAATGGTGTTTTCCCCAAGAATTGGAGAAAAGCCATCCATGTACCTGTCTTAAAGAAAGAAAAGATCCAAAATTAATAAATAGCTATCGACCAATTGCCTTAACAAATTGCTGTTGCAAATTTTTAGAGCGTATGGTTAGTAAAAGTCTGGATCCTTGAAACTCAATCTTATACCTCTTCATTTCTTCATCAAAATCGATCTACAATGGATAATCTCTCTTACTTCGAGTCCGAAGTAATGACTGCATTCTCCCAAAATAAATTCTTTATATCCGCCTTTTTTGATGTTAAAAGGGCGTATGATTAGGTTTGGAAAAGAAAAGTACTTGACGAGCTCCTTGCAATGGGTCTTAGAGGTAATATCTTAATAATTAAGTAGCACACATTCCGAGGAGAAAACTATTGAAAATTGAATTCCGCAAGGATCAGTACAGTACAACAGACTTAGTGTCATGTTGTTCTTAGTAGCCTAAATAGCATATGTAAGGAAATTAAAACTCCTGTAAAATTTACAATGTATGCAGATGACTTAGCTATTTTCAGTGCACATAAAAATATAGATGTAATTAAGAAAAATGTATAAAAAACTCTAAATTCCCTTTCTAAATGGTGTCAAAAAACTGGCATATATATAATATGTACCTATCAGTTGCGGCTTCTACTAAAATTCAACTGATTCATTGAATCAGTTGTAATTTTAGCTTTACTGAAAATCTAAAAGTTTTAAAAAAAATTATTTATGTTATTTCGAACAAAACAAAAGAAAACACATGTTTTGGTCCAAATGCCAATATCAATTTTACCTTAGATTCAGTAGAACAAATTGAATCCACAATATTAGATAATTCATCTCCTATATTTTTATTTTTGTTATTTGCATACATTTAGAAATGTTTAATATTAATTCGCGTTAAGTTGTATGTATATTATTATTATGTTAAAGTATGCAATGTAAAGTAGTACCATGTGAATGCCATATATTCAATTTAGTTATTTGAATCTATGAAGTATGAACTATGAAGAAAATATGAACCAACGACAAAATTTGATTTTTTTTTTCAACGAAGATTCAATTTTATGTTTTGAATCTAAGGAAAAAAGAAGAACAGGTACCCATTTGGACTATCTAGTATTTTATAAAAACAAAAAAAAAAAAAACAAAAAAAAAAAGCAAAAACCATGGAAACGAAGAGAGACTCAATAAACAAACGAAAAATTGAGATTACTTTTGCTTATAAAATTTCATAATATAATACTTACATAGATATAGAATATAGATAGAAGACCAATGGTATGACTTATATTAGAGATATCTAAATATATTGAATATAATTTTTTTTTGTTGTTTATATATTATTCATATAATGAATAAAAAAATTACATTTCTCCTAATAAGAAATGACAGCAGTCAAGAAAGATTCAATTGTATATTTTGAATCTAGGCAAACTTCTTTTAATAAGTATCAAAATAATAAAAATAAAAATAGAATAAGCAAAACAAAATACTGAAAAATACGAATCAAACTAAAAAATAATTCAAAATTATAATTTTTTAACGAATTTTAAACTATTTTGTTTTTCAGTCCAATTTCTTCTATGGATTTAAAACGTATATAGTTGCTTGTAATTTGCAATTCCAACTTGTTGTCATTCTAATAAGTGTAGGTCTATGAATTTAATATTTTTGTAGCTTTTATTTTTTTTTTATTTAGACTTTAGTAGAGTTTGATATTTTTAAACAATTTCACATTAAAAATTTCCAATTAGTTACTATAATTCATTAAAAGATAATTTTCTTTCAATTTTCGATTTTAGTTCTTTAAGAAATGATTTATTTTTAGTTTATAGAATACAAAATTTCCGAAAATTTCAAAATATTGCCGATTTTATAATATATTGTAAAAAAAATTACTTGGTGGATAATATAAAGGATTGAAACTTGCATTACCAAGAACAGCTACACCAGCTTCTTCTACGTCAGCAGAAAGATCTTTTTCAAGTTTAAAAAATATAAAAACTTAGACAGAATGTCTAGTTAGTCATTAATTTATATTAAAAAGAAATGTTGCAAGAACTCATACTTTTTATGAAGATGTAATAAAATATGTTTGCAACTAAAGAAATAAGAATAGAATTAAAATATAAGTCTTAAAACAATTTTTGGTTTTATTCAAACTTTTATTTTTATTTTGAATCAGTAGGTGGAAAATCCACGAGCCGCCACTGGTACCTATCATATCTACATATTCAATATATGCCTGAATGATATTCAATATATAATATGTACCTCGTATGATTTAATTTTATATAAAAATTTCAATAAAATATTTTGCACTTCTATTTAAAATTTGGATGATGGTTATCCTAAAGTTATGCTGAAAAATTTTTTTAGCTTTTTCTGAAAAAATTTAGTATATATTATTTATAATATATATATATATATGTATATATGTGTTTATGGATATATGTTAAATAATATTGTTGTACATTTTTTTTTGAGCATTGATTTGAATATGAATATGTCTATTAAGATACAGATTATTTTAACATCTTATGATATCGTTTGAAATAGAGTAAAGAAATATTAAATCTTAGATAGGTAAAACAAATCATTTCATGGAAGAACTTTTCTCTGCAGTCCAACCAGTTACCGATAACCAAGATTGTCTTAGATATATTTTCAACATGAAAACGGTAAAAGACAGATGCTTTTATTACCTCCTAATATTTACCGTTATGCAAAACTTAATTTTTGCAAAATTTTTGGCCCCAAATAGGTTCTAAACGGTTTAGGCCATAGTCAAAAAAAATTGCGAGAAGTTAGGTTCTCTGAAATTATTAGTAGTCGGTTAACAAAATTTGATTGTCACACCCCCAGTTTAGGAACTGCAAGATCTTGAAAATTGAGATTTTACAATCTTTAAACAACTGTAACTTGAATACCTGTCCAAATTTTTTATACCCTACACCTATAGAATAGGTAAAAGGGTATATTAACTTTGGTATGGTGTTTGCAACCACCTAAAGGAAGCGAGCTAGATATGAAAAAGTATATATATTTGTGATCAGCGTGATCTCCTGAGTCGATATAGCCATGTCCGTCCGTAGGCACGATAACTCAAAAAATAATGGAGCTATCGTGATGAAATTTTAACTGTAGGTTACTAGGACTGAAAGTACGGCGGGGATTGCATATGGACGAAATCGGCTCATGGGTTCGGATTCTGGACTTTTTAATCGATCGAAGGGCTAACGAACATATAAAACAAATCACGATAACTCAACAACTAATGATGCATAATCATCAAATTTGTGCTGTAGGTTACTAGTAGTGAAACTACTTCGGGGATTGCGTAAGTTCGGGATTGGACCATGGTTTTGGAACCTAGAACTTTTTTATCGAATTTAGGCCAAACGAGCATATTTCCGAAACCAAAGAAGATAGAACTTCCAAATTTGGTATCAGAGTGTCCCTTCCTATTTCCCTAGTGTCCTTGAAATTTGGGCCCCATTGGAGTAGTGGGTCGGGGACCAGCCACACATTTCCGAAGCCCTTAAAGCATATTTTTAAAATTAATAAAGATAGCAACTGAAAAAATGTAGAAGCTTCAAATTTGGCACAAGGGTGTTCTTTACTATATCTTGCGTGTCCCCCTAATTTGGGATCAATTGGAGTGGTGGTTCAATATCCCTCTTAGACCTCTTAAGTTTTAAAAGCTTATAATCGAAATTACTATTAATAGTAACTTTAAATTAAGATAGGACGTTCAAATTGTGTACAAGGGTTAACTAGTACTTAAAGTACAGCGCAGACTGCATAAGGGCTAAATCAGCCCAAGGGTTCGCCAATGACTCAACAGCCAATGACGCTTTCTTCATGAAATTTGTGCGGTAGGTTATTGGTAATGAAACTACGGCGGCGATTGCCCACGGTGAGGATTAGACAATGGGTTCGGAACTTAGAACTTTTTTATCGAATTTAGGCCAAACTAGCATAATTCCGAAACCAATGAAGATAGAACCTCCAAATTTGGTATCATGGTGTCGCTTTCGATTTCCTTTGTCCTTAAAATTTGAGCCCAATTGGAGTAGTGGATGGGGACCAGCCACTCCGTTCAGAGGACCTTAAAGCATATTTTCGAAATTAATAAACTTGAAACAATTGTAGAAGCTTCAAATTTGGCACATGGGTGTTCTTTACTATTTCCTGCGTGTCCCTCTAATTTTGGATCAATTGGAGTGGTAGATCAGTACCTCTCTTAGACCCCCAATGTGTAAAAGCTTATCATCGAAATTAATAAAACTTGTAACTTAAAATTAAGATCGAACGTTCCAATTGTGTACAAGGATTAACTAGTATTGAAAGTATGACGGGGACTGCATTTGGACGAAATCGTACTATGGTTTCGGGTTCTGGAACCCTTGAAAAGTTCAAGGGCTAACAAACATATATCTTAAAAACACCATAACTCAAAAAATAATGCCGGTATTTTGATGAAATTTAAACTCTAGGTTACTAGTAATGAAAGTACCATGGGAAATTGTTCTGGTCGAGTTTGGTCAATGAGTTCGGATTCTAGAAGCTTTTGATCGATTTGAGGCCGAACGAGTATAATTTCGAAGCCAAGAATATATTTCCTATTTCCTATGTGTCCCCGAAATTTAGACTTAATTGTAGTGGTTCAGCAATGTTCAAAGGTACTTGCTGCATTTATGTAAAATTTATTTTTATATTTAAATGAATTATATGAAAAGGTGTAAATTTGTAATTGTATTTTAGAAATACATTTATTGCATATTTTGCGTTTATAAGTTTTTCTATTAAGTATATAAACTAACCATTTAAAATAATTGAAATTTTGAAAAATTTGGATTATTAAATATATTATGCAAAATTTAATAATTAGAATTTTTTCATTTTGTAATTGAATTGGAATAAATATATTTCATTTATTTCAAGTTTTTTGTTTTTTAATATTTTTAAATAGATAAATTAGTAAGAATTTGTAAAATTTTTTAGGAGATGGTGTAATTAGAAAATGTTTTTTGTATTACAAGGTTAATTTGGTTAGCTATGTCTTACGATCAAATTAATAACATCTTTTATGGTGTTAAAATGACTTATGGATATGTCATTAAATTTGAACCAAAAAGGTGTAGGGTATTTCTAAGTCGGTTGCATCGACTGACTGTTTCTTTACTTGTTTTAGTAATATTCTTAATGCAAAGCTCCGACATTATAATTCAACATGTGTTATAGACTTTTCATAACTTTAAAGGGTGGCGAGCTACAGCCCTAGCAAATTCGACAAAAGCCCTATAATTAAATGGTATAACAAGAGTTCAATAGAGTATATTTTCAATCTAAAAAAAGTAAAAGAGAGCTGGTGCTATAGGCCTAACAAAAATATACCGTTCAAATGCATAGAGTTGTCATGTCATACGGTACTAAACTTAATCGTTATGCGAAACTCAATTTTTGCAAGGTTTTTGGTTCAACATTTCTTTTGAACAATTCAAGCTTTAAACTTGAAATTTTGCGAGAAGTTAGGTCCTCAGAAATAGGTAGGAGTCGGTTGACAAAATTTTTTTGTCACGCCCCATGTTTAAAAACTGTAACTTGAATAAAAATCCAAATTTTTTTTGGAATAAAAAAATTTGCAATATTATTTTCCAACATATGCTAAAATTTAAAATTTGGATGGAATTCACAATTTAATTCCTATAACCTAAAAAAATGGAAGGGTGGGAGCAGGCGGGAGTGGTGTTCAGATCCTCGAGAATCATTATAAGTTTACTTAATAACATATTGGAACCTTCCACATTGAAGGGCTATTAGGACTTAAATATAAATCAGTAGCTTATTCACCAGTGTGAAAATGAAACGTTAACATTGAAGGTCCAACATTAGTGCATTGGGATTATATTCTAAGTATTGATTTCACTATTAATAATGAATTGATAAAATAACTAAACAAATAATATTATCATTTATTTTTATATATAATTATTATCTATTTTCTATTTACTAACCATATAAATCTTAATCATAATACTAAATATAAACATAACACTTAAATTAAATTTCAATAATATTATAAAATTTAATTTCAAAACGTAATAAAGTTTATAATAAATATTTAATTATTATACCCTACACCTATGGAATAGATAAAGGGGCATATTAAGTTTGGTATGGCTTTGGGTTTGTAACCACCTAAAGGAAGCGAGCTAGATATGGAAAAGTATATATATTTGTGATCAGCGTGACCTCCTGAGTCGATATAGCCATGACCGTCCGTCCATCCGTCCGCCCTTATGCACGACAACTCAAAAAAAAAATTTTAGCTGTAGATTTCTAGAACTGAAAGTTTGGGAGAAGTTAGATCCTTAAAAATTAGTAGGAGTCGGTTAACAAAATTTTTTTGTGAAGCTCTATGTTTAGGACCTATAAGGGCTCGAAAATTTAAATTTTGCTATTTTTAAGCACCTGTAACTTGAATACCTGTCCAATTTTTTTTTTATTAATATACAAAATTTAAAGGTCCAACATTATATTTTAACTAATGTTAAAGGTTTTTCTTAAATTTAAAAGCGGTTCCTTAAATTGAAGAAAGTGACTCTCAGTTTTACCCATTTTTGCTTAGATAGTATAATTCTAAGTAAAATTCCAAATTTTTGTGGAATTCACAATTTAACTCCTAGAATCTAAGAAAAAAAGGGGGGGGGGGAGTTAGATGAAGTTAGATCTTTGAGAAATTTGGCAACCTTCCCAATTGAAGGGCTATTACAACTTTAAAATAAAAAATTTACTGTTAGCAGGTAATTTTATAAGTAAGCACTTACTATTTCCATGCAAGTAAATATTTCCAAAGTTAAACTCAGAATGTAATACAATATAGTTTTGAAAATGTGCCTTTAAAAAACCCTTGGTTTTTTTTCATTACTTGTTTATATTTTATTGTCACACATGGTAACACAGCGCCACTATATATTATTAATATAAATTTGCTGAAAATGGTATATATTTTAAGATAACTTTTATAAAAGATTAAAAGATAACTTTTATATTCTTTATATTATATTGTTGTTTTTAATGATGAAAATATAGAAATAGTTAATGAAATAAAATATTTGGGGGTGATTGTTGATAAAAATTTAAATTTCAAATCGCATATTACATTTGTAAAAAAATTGCTAAAAAAAATTTACTTTTTTTCAAAAATTAGAAGGAATATCACATTAGCTTGTGCTATTAATTTATATAATCTATATATATGGAAGCGAAAGTTTGTTTGTTTGTATGTTACGAATAGACTCCTAAACTGCCCAGCCGATTCTCACGAAAATTTGTATATAGGGGTTTTTGGGTACGAAAGAATCATAGGCCCAAAAATTTTGCTCTAATGGACCACCAAGCTGGGGCGTGGTGCAAGTATTTAAACTTTTTTGTTCTAAAATGAAAACGGTTTGAATAATTGACTTTAAATTTTGTATACGTGATGCTCCTTGAAAATTGAGTAGACACTGTTAGCAGTTTTGGAATTTGTTAACCCATGTCGGCCCGACGGCTGGTCAAAAAAAATTTTGGGTCCAAATTTTGTCCGATTTTACAAAATACTGCTTTGGCTAAGAAGAAAGCCGCAAAAAAAATTTTGTTGAGTTCCATTAGCCCATTTCGGCCCAACAGCTTTTTATAGGTTTTTTCATTACATTACTCTAAATTAGAAACGGTTTGACAGATTTTTTTTCAAATTTTGTATACGTGATGCTCCTTAAGAATTGAGTTAACACTATTAACAGTTTTGGAATTTGTTAACCCATGTCGGCCCGACGGTTGGTCAAAAAAAAATTTGGGTCTAAATTTTGTCCGATTGTACGAAAACTGCCTTGGCTAAAAAGAAAGCCGCAAAAAAAATTTTGTTGAGCTCCATTAACCCATTACGGCCCAACAGCTTTTTATATGTTTTTTCAATACGTTACTCTAAATTAAAAACGGTTCGACCGATTTTCTTCAAATTGTATGCGTGAAGCACCTTGAAAATGGAGTTGAGTCTGTTAACAGGCTTGGTGTTTGGTAACACATGTCGGTTCTACGATTGGTAAAAAAAAACTTTTTCGATGTGAATTACGTCCAATTTTGGAAAGTAGTTAGTACTGATTTGATTCCAGAAAGTTTCAAAAATTACTAGAATAATCCTAGAAAAATCGTTTTAAAAAAATTTCTTTTATACATATTAAAATTAACATTTACACCATGTGTAATTTTTGTGTTAACTTTTGGCAGTAACATCAACTTCGACTAAACCTCTATGAGAGGCACAGCAACGCGCACCGGGTATTAGCTAGTGTTATTATAAAACCCTACTTTGAGTATTGCTCTTCAATAATTTTTATTATAATATTTATAAAACCAAAGTGATGATGAGTAGGTTACAAAAACTCCAAAATGAGAATTATATTAAAAGTTAATAAATATACAGCTAGATTATATATGTTAAATACATTGTCTGAGTGCCAAGTTCAAGACAAAAGTAATAATGAATGTTTTAATTCAAGTATTTAAAATTAAATATGGTTTATTACCTAATTATCTATCTGAAAAGTTATTGTATGTAAATGAAGTTCATAATTATTATTTAAGAAATAGATTAGATTTATCTTGTATATTAAAATTGCTCCAACGTTTGTAACACATCGATCTAGACGAGTTAGATATAGAGGCAAGGGTACTTATGGACTCAGAATCGAAAAATAAGTCGATCTATGTGTGTCAGTCAGTCCGTCCGTCCGTCCGTCTGTGTGTCAGCACGATAACTCAAAAACTAAAGGAGCTACAGTTTTGAAATTTTCACAAAATATTTTTAAATCAATTTCTAGGTTTCCTATTTTTATACCCTACACCTATGAAATAGGAAAAGGGTATATTAACTTTGGCATATTAACCACCTAAAGGAACCGAGCTAGATAAGGAAAAGTATATATATTTCTGATCAGCGTGACCTCCTGAATCATCGATATAGCCATGTCCGTCCGCCCGTAGGCACGATAACTCAAACTAATGGAACTATCTTGATGAAATTTTAACTGTACATTACTAGGACTTAAAGTACGGCGGGGATTGCATATGGGCGAAATCGGCCCATGGGTTCGGATTCTGGACCTTTTAATTGTTCTAAGGGCCAAGGAATATATAAAAAAAATAAAGATAACTCAACAAATGGAGTTACAATCATGAACTTTATTATGTAGGTTACCAGTAATGAGACTATGGCGAGGACTGCGTACGAACGAGTTCGGACCTTGGGTTCGGATCCTAGAAGTTTTTGAGCGAATTTAGGCCAAACAAGCACAATTCTGAAACCAATGAAGATAAAACATTCAAATTTTGTATCAGTGTGCCTTTTCCTATGTCCTTAGAGCTCTGGAAATTTAGGAGCAATTGGAGTAGTGGGTCGAGGACCATCCACACAGTTCTGAAGACCTTAATGTATATCATTGAAATTATTAAAAAAAATAGCTTAAAATGAAGATAGAACGTTCCAATTGTGTGCAAGGAATCAATAGTATTGAAAGAACGCCGCGGACTGCATATAGGCGAAATCCAACCATGCGTTCGGCTCCTGGAATTTTTTCATCGAATTTAGGCTAAACGAGCATGATTCCGAATTCAAAGACGTTAGAATCTCCAAATGCGGTATCAGGGTGCCCCTTTCTATTTCCATAGTGCCCTCAAAAATTGGAACCAATGGAAATAGTGGCTCGGGGACCATCCACAAAGTTTCGAAGACCTTAAAGTATATTCTATTATAGAAAAGTATTATATTGCACAACAGAATTAGTTTTTTTTTCCATGCAGAATTATGTTCCTCAGAGAGCGCAATTCATTACATGGCCATGGAACTGAGTTAGTAGTTCGAGTTCTTTTGAAATTTTCTAGGAATTGGTAAGCGAAAATATGTTGTTAGCTTCACATAAAACTGTTATAAACAGATATTAATATTTGATGAAGAGAACATTGATTCCATATCAAGCGAGTCTAAGACAGATTTTAAGTACGTGAAATCTGTTTAAAAAAAAATCAAACTTTGGATAATCTTAGAAAAAAGATTTCATTCATGAAAGATTTATATTGACAATTATATAATTTGGAGAGGTGATAGATGACTAGAATGAAATCTTTTTTCTAAGATTATCCAAAGTTTGATTTTTTTTTTATTGGGGAATGTAAGTTCACTAAGGGATGCTCAACAATTTTCATGGTTTGAAGAAAAAAAAAGGTCTAGTTGGCTGCCTAAATTATTGCTAACAGAACTGATTTGTTGTAAACCTAGGCTATTTAGGCCATTACTAAAAATTGATTCAAAGTTGAATGAGACATTTACTGCTGTAAAATGTCTAGATGTACTGTAAAATTTATCACCAAAATAAATTTTAAATAACAATAATGCTGACCTAATGTTTTATTTGGTCCTACTTTCAATAAGTAACATCTGTTTGTAATTTTTACAGAAGCAATTGCATTTATTTTTTTGGTATAAAAATAGAATGGAAACAGACTAAGAAGATCGGATTGCAATTTTTCTATGTACATTTTAAATGATATAGATTTTCGTGTGAGTAATTCGATTATATGATACTATTGTATTTTGGTGATAATAATTTTATTAGTAATATGTAATATAATAATATTGTATTGCAAATAAATTCCAGGTTAAGATATTGCATTTTGTCCCCAAATAGAATTCTTTGTAACCAAGCAATAAATTACAATAATTTATTGCTCTATATAAAATTATTACGGATTCAATTGAATCGAAAATTGTAAACTCGAAATTTTTAAATAAAAAGTAAAGAAATTGTCAATCGGTGCAACTGACTTAGAAATACCCTACACCTATTTGGTTCAAATTTAATTAGAAGTCCAGAAGTCATTTTGATTTTAAAACCATAAAAGCTTTTTTTATTTTGATTGTAAGACATAGATAACCAAATTAACTTTATAATACTAAAACATTTTTGTGTACTTTATCTATTCAAAAATATTACAAATTCTTAATAATTTATCTATTTAAAAATATTAAAAAACAAAAAAACCGGTAATAAATGAAAATACATTTATTCCAATTCAATTACAAAAGTGACAAAATTTGCATTATTATTAAATTTTGTTAAAAAAAACTAATCAAAGACTAATTTCAAAATTGCAATTATTTTATATTATTAGTTTATGTACCTATTAGAAAAACGCAAAATATGCAATAAATGTATTTCTAAAATACAATTACAAATTTAGAACTTTTTATATAATTCATTTAAATATAAAAATAAATTTTACATACTATGGTAATAATTCAATAAAATATATGATTTAATAAAAATTAAACAAAAAAAATTTTACATACATGCAGGAAATATCTTTGAACACAATTTAAGTATCGTACACAATAATTATATATAACCTATGGTAATAATTCAATAAAATTTAGATATACTAAAATAATAAATAAAAAACATTTCATCGTTTATTAAAAAAAATTTTTGTTTTAATTTATAAATTGTAATACATAATATGTTTTATAGTAAAATTCTTAGCTTTCTTAATAGGAAATTGTGTATCAAATTTGAAGTGTCTATCTCTAATAATTTCGAAGTTAAGCTTTTTAATTTTGGGATTATTTAGTAGGAACCTGAACCACCAATACAATTAAGTTTAAATTTCGGAGACAAAACGGAAATAAGAAAAAACACAGCTATACCAAATTGATTATTAAATAATAAATTTTAAATAACAATAATGCTGACCTAATGTTTTATTTGGTCCTACTTTCAATAAGTAACATCTGTTTGTAATTTTTACAGAAGCAATTGCATTTATTTGTTTGGTATAAAAATAGAATGGAAACAGACTAAGAAGATCGGATTGCAATTTTTCTATGTACATTTTAAATGATATAGATTTTCGTGTGAGTAATTCGATTATATGATACTATTGTATTTTGGTGATAATAATTTTATTAGTAATATGTAATATAATAATATTGTATTGCAAATAAATTCCAGGTTAAGATATTGCATTTTGTCCCCAAATAGAATTCTTTGTAACCAAGCAATAAATTACAATAATTTATTGCTCTATATAAAATTATTACGGATTCAATTGAATCGAAAATTGTAAACTCGAAATTTTTAAATAAAAAGTAAAGAAATTGTCAATCGGTGCAACTGACTTAGAAATACCCTACACCTATTTGGTTCAAATTTAATTAGAAGTCCAGAAGTCATTTTGATTTTAAAACCATAAAAGCTTTTTTTATTTTGATTGTAAGACATAGATAACCAAATTAACTTTATAATACTAAAACATTTTTATGTACTTTATCTATTCAAAAATATTACAAATTCTTAATAATTTATCTATTTAAAAATATTAAAAAACAAAAAAACCGGTAATAAATGAAAATACATTTATTCCAATTCAATTACAAAAGTGACAAAATTTGCATTATTATTAAATTTTGTTAAAAAAAACTAATCAAAGACTAATTTCAAAATTGCAATTAATTTATATTATTAGTTTATGTACCTATTAGAAAAACGCAAAATATGCAATAAATGTATTTCTAAAATACAATTACAAATTTAGAACTTTTTATATAATTCATTTAAATATAAAAATAAATTTTACATACTATGGTAATAATTCAATAAAATATATGATTTAATAAAAATTAAACAAAAAAAATTTTACATACATGCAGGAAATATCTTTGAACACAATTTAAGTATCGTACACAATAATTATATATAACCTATGGTAATAATTCAATAAAATTTAGATATACTAAAATAATAAATAAAAAACATTTCATCGTTTATTAAAAAAAATTTTTGTTTTAATTTATAAATTGTAATACATAATATGTTTTATAGTAAAATTCTTAGCTTTCTTAATAGGAAATTGTGTATCAAATTTGAAGTGTCTATCTCTAATAATTTCGAAGTTAAGCTTTTTAATTTTGGGATTATTTAGTAGGAACCTGAACCACCAATACAATTAAGTTTAAATTTCGGAGACAAAACGGAAATAAGAAAAAACACAGCTATACCAAATTGATTATTAATTTCGAATATATGATTTAAAGTATTGCTAGTGGTGGGGTTGGTACGAAAACCGCTTTTCCAATTCATCCAAAATTTCACGTACACAAAGCAAATAAGAAAAAACACCTGTGCACCAAATTTTAACGTTCTATCTAATTTTTTTTCGAAATTATACTCGTTTTGCCTCAATTCGATTAAATCTGAACTTCTAGAATCCGAGCTCATTGTCCGATCTTGACCAGAACAAATGCCCGCGGTAGTTTCATGACTATTAACTTAGAGTTTAAATTTCATCAAAATAGCGTTATTAGTTTTTGAGTTATGATCTTTTTTACAACATTAGTTAACTTTTGTACACAATTGGAACGTTCTATCCTAATTTAAAGTTACTATTTTTATTAATTTCGATGATAAGCTTTGAAACCTTGGGGTCTAGGAGAGGTACTGAAAAAGTAGAGGTACTGAAATATTTGTGATCAGCTTGACCTCCTGAGTCGACATAGCCCTGTCCGTCCGTCCGTAGGCACGATAACTAAAAACTAATGGAGCTATCTTGATGAAATTTTAACTGTAGGTTACTAGAACTTAAAGTACGACGGGGATTGCATATGGGCGAAATCTGCCCATGGGTTCTGATTCTGGACCTTTTAATTATTTTAAGGGCCAAAGAACACATAAAAAAAATAAGGATAACTCAACAACTAATGGTGTTACAATCATGAATTTTGTGATGTAGGTTACTAGTAATGAGACTATGGCGGGGACTACGTACGAACGAGTTCGAACAATGGGTTCATAACCTACAAGTTTTTGATCGAACTTAGGCCAAACAGGCATAATTCCGAAACCAATGAAGATAAAACCTTCAAATTTGGTATCAGTGTGCCTCTTTCTATGTCCTTAGGGTCCTGGAAATTAAGGACCAATTTGAGTAGTGGGTCAGGAACCATCCACATAGTTCTGAAGACTTTAAAGCATATTATTGAAATTATTAAAAAAAATAGCTTAAAATTAAGATAGAACGTTCCAATTGTGTTTAAGGGTTCACTAGTATTGAAAGAACGGCGCAGACTGCATATAGGCAAAATGCAACCATGGGTTCGGATCCTGGAACTTTTTTATTGAATTTAGGCCAATCGAGCACGAATCCGAATTCAAAGAAGTTAGAACCTCCAAATTCGTTATCAGGGCGTTCTTTCTATTCGCTTAGTGTCCTTGAAAATTGGAACCAATTGAAATAGTGGGTCGGAGACAATTCACATATTTTTGAAGACCTTAAAATAATAGAGATAGTAACTTCAAAAAAATGTAGGAGATTTAAATTTGTCACAAGGCTGTTCTTAACTATTTCCTACGTGTTCCCTTAATGTGATGAATTGGAGTGGTGGTTCAGGTAACTCTCTTAGACCTCTAAAGGTTAAAAGGCTTATCTTCAAAATAATAAAAATAGTAATTTAAAATTAATATAGAATGTTCCAATTACAAGGGTTAACTAGTATTAAAAGTATGACTGGGACTGCATATGGGCAAAATAGTACTATGGTTTCGGGTTCTGGAACCTTTGAAAAGTTCAAAAGCTAACAAAAGTTTATCTTAAAAACACCAAAACTCAGAAACTAATTACGCTATTTTGATGAAATTTATATTCTAGGTTACTAGTAATGAAAATACCATGGAATTGGTTCTTGTCGGGTTCAGATTCTAGAAGCTTTTGATCGAATTGAATTCAAACTAGTATAATTTCGAAATTTTTTACGAATCCATTTATCTCAACTTTATTTGTTGTTTAATATTTTTAAATAGATAAATTAGTAAGAATCGCTAATATTTTTGAATTGATAAAATAATTAGAAAATGTTTTTAGTATTATAAAGTAAATTTGGTTAGCCATGTCTTACGATCAATCTAATTAAAGCTTTTATGATTTTAAAATGACTTATGGACTTCCCATTAAATTTGAACCAAATAGGTGTAGGGTATTCCCAAGTCGGTTGCACCGACTGACTGTTTCTTTACTTGTTTACATTTCAGTATGTATACTTCTATTTTATTATCAATTACCGAACTAAAACAAACTATTATAACGTTAACTTAATGTTCTTTAGGTAACGAATTTCCTTTTATTAATTTTGTAGCGCATTAGTAAGAGAAAAAAGAATATATATTAAAAGAGGAATTAAAATTATACCTGTTGTCCGACAGGCTTTTTACTAGTATTTAATATTTTTGAAAACTTATATTTATAGTAAAAATTTTCTTATGAATAAATTTAAATATTAAAATAAAAATACAAATTTTACATTAAAATTCTATGGAGTTTGAGAAAATACAAACACTTAAAGACTTGTTACGAACAATAAAAAAGAACCCGACCAGAACTTACACTTTGACTTAAATTGAAGAGAAATATAAAGATAATTACCAGTTTGAGTCAATATTAAAAATTCAAGAAATCATAAGGCAAATAACAATAACTGTCAAAGTGCTGACATAGATGACCGTGTTTTTCTACCGCTCACTAAAATAATTACTAAATAATTTAATTTTTTATTTTATTTGTTTTTTTTTGTGTTTTCTTGTTATATCCAAAAAAGGGGGAAAAAAAAATTTATAATTATAACAAAGAAAAATTTTAAAACAAAATAAGGAAAAAAAAGAAAGCAATAAAATAATAAAAAAAAAACATTGTTTCCTGTGATGAATGCAAAAAGGTAGTAAATACTAAGTCAAAAGCAATTAAGTGCAAAATTTGTACGATATGTTATTACACAAATTATGCATTAGTATCAGATGATTTATATAAATTGTTGAAAGCAGGGAGTGCAGAATAAAAGTGCCTAAATTGTCCCACGCAGCTCAATAAATCTATTATTAAGGAGACTACTGATGATGCAGTAAATTCAATTCAAATAGAAGAAGAAACAACACATTTAGATAAGGTAAGAACTGATTTATCTACATATAATTTCTCTGATTGCACTATGGAGAAAATGGTGGAATACTAAAATATAATAAAAGCAGTTACTACATCTATATGAGATATACATAAAGAAATACGTTCCTCACAAATGTTTTTATCAAATAAAATAGATAAAATGTTTGAGAAAAATAGGATTTTAAAAACGGAAAACGAGCACTTAAACATAAAAATATTTAATAATGAAAACCATAAAAACATGTTGGAAGAAAAAATTAATTAAATGTAGATGATCCTGGAAGAACCACTTCAGAATGAGCATAGGAACGATATTGTTATTTTTGTCCTCCCACCAAAATTAACAACAACACATTTTGGTGATATTTTTGATAAACTAGGTGTTCAGGGTGAAGATATATAAACTATCACACCTTTGATGAAAAAACTAGAAGGAACAGCTGAAAGAAGGTTATTTGTGGTTCAACTGAAGAAAAAAAATGTATATCATGTTGAAAAAAAAAGGATTGAAGAACTTTTCTATGAGTTCAACTTAGAAAAATATAAAAATAATGAAATTTTTTTTCGACACCACCTTTCTCCACTTTAAAATTTTAAAAAATTAAAACAACTAAAAAAATTAAATATTTATGGGTCAACAAAATAAAATATATCTACGTAAAAATAGCAATAGTAAAGCTTACAGCATCATTAATTACAATGACATTTATAAAATCAACCAAATTTTCAATGATTAACTACTTTTCTTTTTTACATGTAAATTATAACTTATTTTTGCTTTTATTATTTATATTTAAATTTTTTTCTTTTTGTTATTTTCATTATTCTATGATTATTTAATTATCAAATCAAATAATAACAAAAATATATTCTTATTACTAACAACTGGAGTTTATTTTGTGTCTACATTGTTCAAAGAATTCGTTCATTAAACTTTCACCACTGTCATATTTTGAACTGGATAATCTACAAATTAATATCATTCTTAATTTTTATTGTTTTCTACTTTAACCAATATCAAACCACAAGAGAATCTCAAAACTATCTTTTCTTACTCAAATTTTTTTTATATTTTACTTTAATTTCCGTAAATGTCATAAGTGAGAAGAGACTAAATATCAATATTCAAATAAACACAAACTTAATTATTTTCACTCAATTTTTTTTTTTTATACCCTACACCTATAGA
Source organism: Dolichopus griseipennis (assembly GCA_963082915.1). NCBI lineage: Eukaryota > Metazoa > Arthropoda > Insecta > Diptera > Dolichopodidae > Dolichopus > Dolichopus griseipennis. Next base: position 161,965,827 of record OY720441.1, on the reverse strand, counting down.
ATAGGTAAAGGGGTATATTAACTTTGGTATGGTGTTTGTAACCACCTAAAGGAAGCGAGCTAGATATGAAAAAGTATATATATTTGTGATCAGCGTGACCTCCTGAGTAGATATAGCCATGTCCGCCGTAGGCACGATAACTCAAAAAATGATGGAGCTATCTCAAAGGGTTTACTAGTATTGAAAGTATGACGGGGACTGCATATGGGCGAAATCGTACCATGGTTTCGGGTTCTGGAACCCTTGAAAAATTCAAGGGCTAACAAACATATATCTTAAGAACACCATAACTCAAAAAATAATGCCGCTATTTTGATGAAATTTAAACTCTAGGTTACTAGTAATGAAAGTACCATGGGAATTGAATGTGGTCGAGTTTAATTTCGAAGCCAAAGAATATATTTCCTATTTCCTATGTGTCCCCGAAATTTAGACTTAATTGTAGTGGTTCAGCTATGTTCAAAGGTACTTGCTGCATTTATGTAAAATTTATTTTTATATTTAAATTAATTATATGAAAAAGTCTAAATTTGTAATTACATTTTAGAAATACATACAGCGTGATATCCTGAGTCGATATAGCCATATCCGTCCGTCCGTCCGTAGGCACGATAACTCAAAAAATTATGGAGCTATCTTAATGAAATTTTAACTGTAGGTTACTAGGACTGAAAGGACGGCGAGAATTGCATATGGGCGAAAGCGGCCCATAGGTTCGGGTTCTGGTCCTTTTAATCGATCGAAGGGCTAACGAACATATATAAAAATCACGATAACTCAACAACTAATTACGCTTTCTTTATGAAATTTGTGCTGTAGGTTATTGGTAATGAAACTACGGCGGCGATTGCGTAATGTGAGGATTGGACAATGGGTTCGGAACTTATAACTTTTTGATCGAATTTAGGCCAAACTAGCATAATTCCGAAACCAATGAAGATAGAACCTCCAAATTTGGTATCAAGGTGTCGTTTTAGATTTATAAGATAGAACGTTCCAATTGTGTACAAGGGTTAACTAGTATTGAAAGTATGACGGGGACTGCATATGGGCGAAATCGTACCATGGTTTCGGGTTCTGGAACCCTTGAAAAATTCAAGGGCTAACAAACATATATCTTAAAAACCCCATAACTCAAAAAATAATGCCGCTATTTTGATGAAATTTAAACTCTAGGTTACTAGTAATGAAAGTACCATGCGAATTGGTTGTGGTCGAGTTTAATTTCGAAGCCAAAGAATATATTTCCTATTTCCTATGTGTCCCCGAAATTTAGACTTAATTGTAGTGGTTCAGCTATGTTCAAAGGTACTTGCTGCATTTATGTAAAATTTATTTTTATATTTAAATGAATTATATGAAAAGGTCTAAATTTGTAATTGCATTTTGGAAATACATTTATTGCATATTTTGCGGTTATAAGCTTTTCTAGTAGGTATATAAACTAACCATTTAAAATAATTGCAATTTTGAAAAATTTGGATTATTAAATATATTATGCATTGATTACCTTTTTATCACAAAATTTAATAATTAGAATTTTTTCATTTTGTAATTGAATTGGAATAAATATATTTTCATTTATTTAAATTTTTTTTGTTTTTTAATATTTTTAAATAGATAAATTAATAAGAATTTGTAATATTTTTTAATAGATATTTTACGCGGGTACGTAATCAATATAGTATAATAATCAAAATAATTAACATCAATATAAATTGTTTTTTTTTCCTTTTCAATATAGTATAATATTGAATAATTATATTATTCTGGTTAATAAGATTAATTGCTTGTCTTATTTTTTTAATTAATGAGAAATCTTTCTATCTCATAATATTTTTTAAATCTAATTTTATGTATTATTATAGTATTATATTTTATTTTACAATTAATGGAGTTAAATGACGTAGGAAATATCGAGAAAAGTATAAAGGTTAATTGTTTTTCACACTTAGTTAATAATGCAAATTTCCATTCTAAAATCAAAAATAACTTCAATTTAAATATATTATAAGTCTGCATAATAAATTAGACAATTTAAAACTATTGAGAGAATCTTATAATTGTGATGTACATATTATCGTACTAACTAAAATCTGGATAGGTGAACAAGAAAATCAATTCTTTAATATACATGGCTATACTTTTTTCTTCTCGAACAGGAAAACTTTATACGGTGGAACGGCTATATATGTTAAGAATACTATAAGCTGTTCTTTAATTTTTGAAGAAGAGTTCAATAAATCGAGTTTTTGGTGGTCAAAATGTTAAAGAATAATATTGACATAATATCGGTATATAGATCACATGAAACACGGGTAAACGAATTTATACATAGATTGAATGAAATTAACTCACAATAAAATTACTCCCTCATACTTGGTTACTTTAATCTAAATCTTTTACACACTCAGAGTCGGGAAATTAATCACTATGTTAATACGCTGCAGAGTAATGGCTATATAATCTATAACAAAATTTGCCCAAATTTCGCTACTAGGCTAGGAAGTACCAATGTGTGCACAATAGGCTACTTTATTAGCGATCTTCTTCGATACAAATATTAGTTTTATCTAATGGACACTACACTCTCCGATCACAGAATGTTTTTTAAAAGCATGTGCTGGGAACCAATTGTAGAACGTAAATCGACATATTATAAGACTATACTGGATTATAATATCTTAGAAACAATCGACATTTGGAATAGGTTAGATTCGTACACGAACTTTGAAGAATTATTAAATGACTTGGCGAAAATTATTACACATTAGACTAGGATTATTACAGTAAAAAATAATAAAACAAAGCAAGAATGGATGACGGATGAGATAATGACCAAAATGAGAATAAGAGACTCATATTATAAACACTCAATAAAATATAAGGGTAATTAAAGGATTCATGAGTTATACTTGAAGTACTCATATAGAAGGAAGTTATCGCTCTTATTCTTGAAGCAAAAAGAAAATTCTGTTCTGATATCATTTTACAAAATCCCGGTAATACCAGAAAACTATGGGCAACTATGGGGAATAGTACGAGGTGTAGTATTAAGGCCTTAAATACAGAAAACGGATGTATTATGAATGAAGATCTCATTCCATTACCAGTAACCTACAGAACAAATTTCATGAAGATAGCGCCTATAGTTGTTGAGTTATCGTGTTTTTATACCCGTGCGTACATATATGACATCGTTTTATACCCGTGCATACATATATGACATCGGGTATATTAGATTTGCTCCTCCGTTTGTAACGCATCGATCTAGACGAGCTAGATATAGTGTCAAGGGTACGTATCGGCTCAGAATCGAAAAATTAGTCGATCTAGCTATGTGTGTCTGTCCGTCCGTCCGTCCGTCCGTGTGTCAGCACGATAACTCAAAAACTAAAAGGGCTAGAGTCTTGAAATTCACACAAAGTGATTTTTAGACAATTTCTAGGTTCCCTATTGTTTTTGGTTAAAATCGGACCAAGTCTTCGGGGAGCTGCCATACAACTTTTTTGCTCCAATATGAATTTCTTCAAAAGTAATTATACTACGAGAATGAAAATTACACACGGTTAGTTTTATAATGACTCCGGCACTTATATGAAGTTTCAAAATGTTAGGGCCCCATTTTCGGGGGGCTGCCATACAACTTCTTTGCACCAATATGAATTTCTTCAAAACTAATTATACTACGAGGCTGAAAATTACACACGGTTAGTTATATAATGAATCGAGCACTTATATGAAATTTCAAAATGTTAGGGCCCCATTTTCGGGGAGCTGCCATACAACTTTTTTGCACCAATATGAATTTCTTCAAAACTATTTATACTACGGGGATGAAAATTACACACGGTTAGTTTTATAATGACTCCGGCACTTATATGAAGTTTCAAAATGTTAGGGCCCCATTTTCGGGGGACTGCCATATAACTTCCTTGCACCAATATGAATTTTTTCAAAACTATTTATACTACGCGGATGAAAATTACACACGGTTAGTTATATAATGAATCGAGCAATTATATGAAGTTTCAAAATGTTAGGGCCCCATTTTCGGGGGGCTGCCATACAACTTCTTTGCACCAATATGAATTTCTTCAAAACTAATTATACTACGAGGCTGAAAATTACACACGGTTAGTTATATAATGAATCGAGCACTTATATGAAGTTTCAAAATTTTAGGGCCCCATTTTCGGGGGGCTGCCATACAAAGTTTTCGATTCAATAACTTTGAATCTAATGAAGCTACAAGGTTAAAATTAAAATTGGGCAGATAAATTAATAGGGCAAGTTACTTGGCAAAGTTGGACATCACTCAGACCTTCGGACTTTTAGGGTGGGCCAATTTTTTTTGTTTTTGTTTTTTTTTTTTTATTTTTTTTTTTTTTTTTTTTAAGCTAAAGTTATGGGACAATGAATGAAAATTTTGTTTATTTTTTTTGTGATTATTTTTTTTTTGTTAATTTTTTTTTTTTTTTTTTTTAAGCTAAAGTTATGGGACAATGAATGAAAATTTTGTTTTTTGTTTTGTGATTTTTTTTTTTTTTTTTAATTTTTTTTTTTTTTTTACGTCAAAATTATGGGGTAATGAGTTAAATGTATAAGGGAAGTAAATTACGGTTTATTTTATACACCATAGTGGGTATGCACGGGTATCTTAAAGTTGACAAGGGCAACTATAATCTTCCTCGTTTCATATATGTTCGTTAGCCCTTAGACCGATTAAAAGGTCGAGAATTCGAACTAATGTGCCAGTTTAGCCCGTATGCAGTCCGCGCCGTACTTCAAATACTAGTTAACCCTTGTACACAATTGGAACGTGCTATCTTAATTTTAAATAACTATTTTTAGTTATTTCAATTATAAGCTTTTAAACCTTAAGAGGTCTAAGAGGGGTACTGAACCTATAGCACAAATTTGATGAAGATAGCATCATTAGTTGTTGAGTTATCGTGATTTTTTATATATGTTCGTTAGCCCTTGGACCGATTAAAAAGAAATCTGAATCCATGGGCCGATTTCGCTCATATGCAATTCCCGCCGTACTTTCAGTCCTAGTAACCTACAGTTAAAATTTAATCAAGATAGCTCAATTATTTTGTTAGTTATCGTGCCAAAGGATGGATGGAGGGACATGGCTAAATCGACTCTGGAGGTCACATTGATTACAAATATATATACTTTTCCATATCGAGTTCGCTTCCTTTAGGTGGTTACAAACACCATACCAAAGTTCTGTGGAAAATATCCAGAACTTGATAACCGCAAAATTACAGTTTTTCAATAAACGTGTTTGAAAATTTTTAAAAATATTTTGTGACACAAAATGTTTATTTAAAACATTATTAATAACCATAAAATAACTTGCTGTTGGTTTTGTAATAATAGATTTTTGGAATTGATGAATTGTTGATTTTTGGAATTGATCTCAAAAAGGGAAAAATTACGGTTATCAAGTTTTGGAGATTTTCCACAGAGTTAATATGCCCTTTTAGGTGTAGGGTATATAAATACCTTCCCTTAGGTATAGGGTATAAAATCTGAGTTAATTTTGACTCGAAATAAATAATATATCTTTTATTTCATTAAATATTTGAATATAAAAATTTTATATTTTATAAAGGATATCTTTCTTCATATATGCATACTCTTCCAATAAAATATATTAATAATTAATATAAAGCAAAAAGGCATTCTGTGCCTGTAGAAGAACAAAGCCTTCTAGTTGTGAGAAATAAGGGAAGGAATTTTGAATCAGGCAAATTTATTTGGCTGATCAGAAGTGTTAGGGACTGACTATCAGACATTAAAGAAAAATAAGGCGAAACATATTACATGGGGACCCTGCACTTACCAGGAATATAGTGCAGTGAAAACGACAACAGTTTTTAAACAGGCCAAACTGAAGAGCAGATTTTTTTTTTAGACAGGAAAATAGACAAATTACAATTACAAGAACAATTTAATGGAATTCAAACAGACGAAGAGTTTCATCAACGTTTTGATGCGTTAACAGAAAATATTCAGAACATCAAATAATACTTCAAAAAGAAGAAACTTTTTAAATTAGGAATAAAAATAAAAGAATAAATTAGAAGAACAACAAATTAAAGAAGAGTTAGAATCAGCGAAAATAAGAATTACCTTTGACGAATACAAACAACGGGTACAGGCCATAAAAAGAAGAAGAGGAGGAAAAAAGTTCCAACAAAAGGAGAACTAGACTGTGCAAAAGTGTACCATATACAAAATCAGAAGAACATAGACAAAATATAATTCAAAGCATAAAACATAAAACATAAAATTTAAAAATGGGTTTCTTCTTCTCTTCAGAAGCAAGAACAACTGTACTTCAGCAATCTATATACGAATGAGGTCTTGAAAGAAGTTTTTATCACGGTCACTATCGTTTTCATCTTCGAAGCAATTACGTTTGGCAACTATATAATCGTATAAACATCGTATTTATATCACAATTAATTAAAATTAAAAAAAAAAAAAAATTATATAAAATAAATAATCAAAAATTTTAAAAATATAAAATTTTTTTTTGTAATCTAAAAATTTATAAAAAAATTCTCAAAATTATTTTAAAGCAAAATTATCACTGAAAACTTATTAAACTTATCTTAATATAATAAAAGACAAACTGCTACTTCTGCTACTGATTAGCGTGCCCTATATTATGTTAAGTGTTATTCACATATAGTATGTTACATATGTGAATAACACTTAACAAATACTAACATACAAAAGTGAAAGAAAAAATGAAACTGATAAAATGTAAATTATGAACAGAAAGAAAAAAAAATCAAAACGTAGAAGAAATCTATTAACAGATAGATACAGAAAATTATAATTTTTTACATTTCAATATGTATACTTTTATTTTAATATCACTTACAGAACTAATAACTAACTACATTTTGTAGTTTTTATTTTTTATAAGGGAAAAAAAATCAAATTGTATAAGAAGACTTTTAGAAAATACATACATCTAAATATAATAAAAGACAAACTGCTGCTGTTGTTGCATTATGTTAATGTTAAGTATTATTCATACATGTAGCGTTTTCTAATTACAAATACTTACATACAAAAGAGAAAGAAAAAATGACACTGATAAAATGTAAATTATGAATAGAAAGAAAAAACATAAAACATATTTTGTATAATTGTTTATAAATTAAAAACAAAATATTTTTTTAATAAACAGTCAGCCGGTGCAACTGAAATACCCTACACCTATTTGGTTAAAATTTAATGGGAAGTTGACAGTCAGTCGGTGCAACCGTCTTAGAAATACCCTACACCTATTTGGTTCAAATTTAATGAGAAGTTCATAAGTCATTTTAAAACCATAACAGCTTTTATTAGTTTAATCTTAAGACATGGCTAACCAAATTAACTTTATAGTACTAAAAAACATTTTCTAATTACATTATCTATTCAAAAATATTACAAATTCTTACTAAATTATCTATTTAAAAATATTAAAAAACAAAAAAACTTGAAATAAATGAAAATATCTTTATTTCAATTCAATTACAAAAGTGAAAAAATTTGAATTATTAAATTTTGTGATAAAAAGCTAATCAAAGCATAATATATTTAATAATTCAAAATTTACAAAATTGCAATTATTTTAAATTGTTAGTTTTTGTGCCTTTTAGAAAAGCTTATAAACGCAAAATATGCAATAAATGTATTTCTAAAATAAAATTACAAATTTAGAACATTTCATATAATTAATTTAATATAAAAATAAATTTTACATAAATGCAGCAAGTACCTTTAAATATAGCTTAAGTATCGTACACAATGTCTTAATTATATATCACCTATGGTAATAATTCAATAAAATATATGATATAATAAAAATTAAAAATAAAGGAATTTAATCGTTTATTAAAAAAATATTTTGTTTTTAATTTATAAACAATTATACAACATATATTTTATGCTAAAATTCTTAGCCTTTTAAAAATATAAAAGAGTTAAATAACATGTGATGAAAAAAAAACAAGGGTTTTTAAAAAAGCACATTTTCAAAATAATATAGTGTTTCATAATAAGTATTTTATCGGAATATAATGTTGAAGCTTCAATATTAGCGTTTAATTAAGGAAATATATACGTTGGTGACTAAGTTACTGCTTACTTATAAAAACAGTTAATTTTTTAATTTAAAGTTCTGATAGCCCTTCAATAGGGAAGATTAACTAGGAATTAAATTGTGAATTCCACAAAAATTTTGGAATTTTGCTTAGAATTATACTATTTAAGCAAAAATGGGTAAAACTGAGAGACACTTTCTTCAATTTAAGGAACCACTTTTAAATTTAAGAAAAATCTTTAACATATGTTAAAATATAATGTTGGACCTTTAAATTTTGTATATTAATAAAAAAAAAATTGGAAAGGTATTCAAGTTACAGGTGCTTAAAAATAGCAAAATTTTAATTTTGACTCCTACTAATTTTTGAGGATCTAAATTCTCTCAAAATTTCAAGACCCTATCTTAAACCGCTTAAGAGATATGTGGGACCAAAAATTTCCAAAAATTGAGTTTTATAGAATGCTAAATTTTAGTACCGTATGGCAACCCTGTACATTTGATCGACGTATTTCTGTTAAGTCTATAAAAGCAGCTCTCTTATACCGTTTTTCGATTGAAAATGAACCTAACAGAACTCTTGTTATATCAATTTAAATATAGGGCTTGTTTGGAATTTCAAGGGGCTGTAGCTTTGTAACCTTTCAAAATTAAGAAAAACCTTTGACACATGTTGAAATATATTTATAGAACTTTGAATTTTGTATATCAAAAAAAAAAATTTGGACAGATATTCAAGTTACAGATGTTTAAAAATAGCACAATTTCAATTTCGAGCCCTTATAGCTCCTAAACAGAGGGAGTTATAATCCACTGATTTTGGAGGACCTAACTTCTCTCAAAATTTCAAGACTCTAGCTAGTACCGTTTAGAAGATACATGTGGCCAAAAATTTCGCAAAAATTGAGTTTTGCATAATTGTGAATTTTAGTACCGTATGGCAATCCTAAGCATAAGGTATTTAAAAATTTATAAAGCTTATAAAACCAGTTATCTTTTGTCGTTTGAAAATCTACTAAACAGAACTCTTGTTATAACAATTTAAAACAAGGGCTTTTCCCAAATTTGGGGGGTTGTAGTTCCGTAACGGGTGGGACTAAAGAAAAAAATTCTTCTACGAAATAATGTTTTTTGTAATATCTACCCGTGGTTAAAATTTGTATTTGTAAACATACGGACGGACGGACAGACGGACAGAGTGAAGTTATATAGGCACATTTTTACAAAATTTTTAGAAAATGTGCTAAAAACTGAAATAGGAAAGAACCCTCGTGTACGAAATTTAAATTTTCTATCTTCATGAATTTCGAAGATAAGCTTTCGGGGACACATAGGAAATAGGAAATATATTCTTTGGCTTCGAAATTATACTCGTTTGGCCTTAAATCGATCAAAAGCTTCTAGAATCCGAACTCATTGACCGATCTCGACCAGAACCAATACCTATGGTAGTTTCATTACTAGTAACCTAGATTTTTAATTTCATCAAAATAGCGGCATCATTTTTTGATTTATGCTGTTTTTAAGATATATGATGGTTAGCCCTTGAACTTTTCAAAGTTTTCAGAACCCGAAACCATGGTACAATTTCGCCCATATGCAGTCCGAGCTGTACTTTAAGTACTAGTTAACCCCTGTACACAATTGCAACATTCTATCTTAATTTTAAGTTGCTATTTTTATTAATTTCGATGATAAGCATTTAAACCTAAATTCGATAAAAAAATTCTAAGTTCCGAACCCATTGTCCAATCCTCGTTGTACGCAATCGCCGCCGTAGCTTCATTACCAATACCCTACAGCACAAATTTCATGAAGATAGCGTCATTACTTGTTGAGTTATCGTGAAATTTTATATATGATCGTTAGCCCTTAGATCGATTAAAAGGTCCAGAATCCGAACCCATGGGCCGATGTTGCCCAGTTACAATTCCCGCCGTACTTTCAGTCCTAGCAATCTACAGTTAATTTTTCATCAAGATAGCTCGACTCAGGAGGTCACGCAGGTCACAAATATATATACTTTTCCATGTCTACCTCTTTTCCTTTAGGTGGTTACAAACACCATACCAAAGTTAATATACCCCTTTACCTATTCTATAGGTGTAAGGTATAACAAGTAAAGAAACAGTCAATCGGTGCAACCGATTTAGAAATACCCTACACCTATTTGGTTCAAATTTAATGGGAAGTCCATAAGTTATTTTAAAATCATAAAAGCTTTTATTAATTTGGTCGTAAGAAATGGCTAACCAAATTTACTTTATAATACTAAAAACATTTTCTAATTATTTTATCAATTCAAAAATATTAGCAATTCTCACAAAATCAACATAGTTTCGAAGACCGTAAAGCATATTTTCGAAAATAACAGAGATAGTAACTTCAACAAAAGTTAGAGCTTCAAATTTGGCACAAGGCTTTTCTTTACTATTTCCTTACGTGCTCTAAAAGTTGAAAGGCTTATCATCGAAATTAATAAAAATAGTAACTTAAAATTAATATAGAATGTTCCAAATGTGTACAAGGGTTAACTAGTATTGAAAGTATGACTAGGACTGCAATGGGCGAAATGGTACTATGGCTTCGGGTTTTGGAGCCTTTGAAAATTTCAAAAGCTAACAAAGAAAGTATAATGTTCTATCTTCTTTGGAAGATGGTTTTAACTAACATTAAAAGTTCAAAAGCTAACACCAAAACTCAGAAACTAATTAAGCTATTTTGATGAAATTTATATTCTAGGTTACTAGTAATGAA